>JAGQAX010000016.1:41795464-41925464 GCA_019142605.1 Cephalopholis sonnerati | reverse complement strand
AGGTCAGTGTGGTCACAACATTTATTTAAAATCTTCAAACTAAAATCTGTGACTGGTGTGAAACTGTTTGTTCAGCTAATGTGTGTGTGTGTGTGTGTGTGTGTGTGTGTGTGTGTGTGTGTGTGTGTGTGTGTGTGTGTCAGTCATGAGACTGGTGTTAACATTCCTGAGTTTCAACACAAGACTGCTCAAACAAAACTTCACTGTTTCACACTGATGCTCTGATTGGACGGTTGTCAGAGGGGACAGTGGGCTCTGATTGGACAGTTTAGTCCTGAGGTTTGCAAAGCGTGTACAGTACGTGGCCAAAAGTTTGTGGACACCATGAACATGAACTGATTGTCCAGTTTATTAGGGACATTCAGTTCAAACTGTGTCAGTCCGATCTGACAGTCGTCCTTCATCAGTCTGTGTTGATGTTTGAGGTGTTCCTGTTATTTTGTCCACCCTCTCTGACACCTGAGAGCATCTAGCTTCTTCCATTCAGGATGAATGTGTGTGTTAGCATCGAGCTAGCTGCTGTTTTGTGTCCGCTCACAGCTCTTCTCCATCGTGATTCTCGGCTGTGTTGCTAACGAGGGTTACGTTAACCGTCCTGAGGAGGTGGAGGAGTTCTGCATCTTCAACCGCAACCAGTACGCTTGCAACTATGCCATCACCATTGGAACGCTGTGCTTCCTCTGCAGCTCCGCTTTCCTGGCGCTGGATGTTTACTTTCCTCAGATCAGTGGCGTGAAGGACAGGAAGAAGGCCGTCATGGCTGACATCGCAGTGTCAGGTGAGACTCCGCCTCCTCTGGTTTTGTGATCTTTACCTGTGGTGTGATAATAACCATGTGTGTAACCCATGTTCTCTGCAGCTCTCTGGTCTCTGGTCTGGTTCGTGGGGTTCTGTTTTTTGGCCAATCAGTGGCAGGTTTCTAAAGAAGAAGACAACCCTCTGAATGAAGGCGCTGATGCTGCCAGAGCCACCATTGTCTTCTCCTTCTTTTCTGTCTTCACCTGGGTATGTACCTGAACTACATCACCTCACAGAGTACCACTCACCTGAGGAAGTATGAGGACACTCTGCTGCCACCTGGTGGTTTAATGCTCACACTGCACTGTAGTATAAAGTATTCACAGAGCGCAGTATTGATTGTGTGGTCAGAACTCAGTGGAGTCAGCAGCTGTGACATCACTTATAATGTAAATTCATCAACACGACACAGTGCTGTAAAAGTCATGTGACAGATAACAGCACAGCTGCATGCTGGGTAAACCTGACCTCATCAGCAGAGCTGTGATGGCGGACAGATGAACCTGTAGCAACTTTCAACGAGACAAAATGTCTAATGAGCCACTTAGGGGTGAACATGTTACAGGCGTGTGTTCTGGGCTGAGAACAAACTGATGTCCAGTGTGTGTTATCTGTTTAAATCTGGTGATCCATTTATTCTCAGTATAACACACACGTGACATCGAACAGCCTCGTCCAAATTCAAATCATTATTCCATTCAGCAGATTCAGTCTTCCACACCGATACTTCACGTGTACACGGCACACTGACATAACAGGGTCATAAACTGCTTACTTCATGCTCCACACATCTGAGGTCTCATTTATAAACACTGCGTTCACACAGAGCGAGGTCTGAAAGAAACGTACGCCACTTCACACGCTAAAGGTCAGATCTATAGAAACAGACTTGATGGGAGAAACTCTGACCCGTGCTTGTGGACATTTTGGAGACGACGCAGATGGTGAGGTGGAGCCTGACTGTAGAAACCGTCAAATAGTTTTTGGCTTTTGTCCATGCGATGGAGGCTCCACCCTGTGTTCAGTTTCAGAACTGCAACATCATGGCTCCAACAAACCAATCAAACCTGATCGATGAGGTCTTTATTACGGATCAGGTACTGGAATCACTCATTTCATGAACACATTGACTCGACAGTTTATTCTGCTCTGAGGCAGCCTGGTTGTTTGTCTCTGTGGTCTCCATGTTGTGAGACAGTTTGTCTGTCTGCAGTCACACATAATGGACAAAAACCTGCTGCTGGCTTCAAAGATACCATCTACTGAGCTCTGAGAGCTTTTCTTATTTTAGTTTTCTCTAATCAGTTTTCAGATGTATTAAGAGTCGAGCTGCAGAGCGTCTGTCCACATAAACCAGAGACAAGAACAGTAACGAGCAGCAGAGAGTACGTACTGTAAAATATCACTCTGTACATCTGGACATTCAGCTTTCATCATAAAACACCGTCAGACCAGAAGAGAAGAATCTGCTGAAACTCCATCTATAAAATGTTTGACAGTAAATGTTCAGTGCTGATTGAAATCAAACCACAGCTGTTCCTGTTTCAGCTAACTGATGACCACAGTGCACGCCATCGTGTGTCGGTGTATCGATGTGATTGTACTGTGTGACGTGCACTTTATTCAACCTTTATTTATTGTATTTCCATATTTGTAGTGTGTTGTGTTTTTATTGTAATGACAGTTGTGTTTGAATTAAAGCGTTTGTGTAAAAGCAGAACGACTGACAAGAGTTTAAAATGAGCAAATTTAGCAGCGATGCTAAATGTCCTCGTCTCCGTCCCTTTTAACTGCAGACCTAAAATACTAACAACAACAATATGAATGCTTATTTTGTTTTTTAACATCTGAAGCTGTGAAACAACTTTAAACTGAACTGAAACAACTTTTAATATCATAAAACACACGTGTAACAAACATGATGCTGTTCTCTTCTGTGTGTTTGTGATCGTTTTCCTGTTGTGATGTGTGTGTCTGTGTGTCTGTGTGTGTGTGTGTGTGTGTGTGTGTGTGTGTGTTGTGTTTGTGTATGTGATATGTGATATGATGTGTGTGTAGGGAGGTCTCACTCTGCTGTCGTTGGAGCGTCTGAAGAGAGTCTCATTTGAGGAAGAGTACAACAAACTGTTCAGCCCGCCGCTCGCCTGAAACACACACACACACACACACACGTGTCCAACTTTGCCTCTTTCCTTCAGCCAATCAGAGACGAGTGTTGTGTGTTGTTAGCTGAAGGCCGTGGGGTGTAACACGTGCTGTGTGATGTCAGAGGGCAGTAGAAGGGAAGGTGTGCGCTCAGGTGATTCTCAGGTACGCTCAGCCTGACAGAAGTTTGTAGGTACACTCAATCAGACGGCGGCTGAAACACAATTAAAGTTCCTTAAATAAAAAATGTGTGTTTATGATCTTTTATCAAAGATATTTTCAGTAATCTTTAATCAGATCTTTAATTCTGGCTCACACAGAGGCTCCTGCTGACTTCCTGCTTTATCAGACCAGACTGTGGAAACTTACACGGGTCGTTAGTCAGAGATCGACTCGCTCTTAGCGACGTAAAGTCCAGTTCAGACCGAAGATTCATGACAAGAAACAAACCACTACTGTAAAAAGCTGTGTGTTGACAGGAAGTGACCTCACCGTGAGACGGCGTACCATCTCTAGTCAACAAACTCTCTGTGCTTCTGTAACGTTGACAGGAAGTGACCTCACCATGAGACGGTGTATAAGCGTACATTAATATCAATAACCAGCGCCAATTCATCAGAATGTGGGCGGGGCATAAGCATGTACAGCCAGCAGCAGCAGTGACCCACCGTCCGACACCGGCACACCGTGAGGACGGAAACAGAGGGCTGGGCGGGGACGGAGCACCTGCCGCAGCAAGCCAACACGCCGTCTGCGGTCATTTTAACTTGACCAGCGGACTTCACTACAAGCTGATTGGCTGTTGAAACAGGTGACGTGCTTTAAAACCAGCTGCCGAGCTGCAGGTGACATCATCAGCCGGCTTGAGTCCAGCTCAGACCGTTGACACTTTTCATCTCGTCATGAATCTTTGGTCTGACCTGGAGTTTAGAAACAAACTGCACTGATTGGCTCGTCAGCGTCAACACATATAAAATATTTCTGCGGTCGTCTCGATCGATCATCGTCGTGTTCTATGATCATGTGATGGCTGCAGACCAGACTTCACTGAGCACGTGTTGCGTCCCACTGATATGACATCATGACTTTTTTTTTTTTAGCCTGCTTGTTTCCTCGTCAGCTCAGTCTGGACTCTGATTGGCTGCTTTAAGTGCCTGTCATTCAAAGTGCCTTCCTGTTTCCATGGTGACACGTTCCAGCTCATGTTTTAAGCGTCGTGTGTGTTGTTATTATGTTTGTTGTTATTACAGTGATGTCATGAAGTGTAAGATGATGTCATTGTATATTCTGGTCAATTATGATGATGATGATGATGTAATGACCTGTGATGAAGATTAAAGGTGATACACACACTCAGTTGTATATGAAGAGTTAATGGACTCTGTGCTGCCCCCTGCTGGTGCTCTGATGTCACTGCACTCACTATGATGTCACCATAATGTCATAAGATGAACTATTAAATACTTTAACAACATAATAAATTACAGATACACTCTGAGATAAAGATTAAAGATAGACTTCAGTCATGTCTCAGTGTGAGCTGCTGTGTTTACCTGCAGAGACTCCGCCCTCTTTGTTGTGTTCAGGACATTTATTGGCATGTATTCCCACAGCACTCAGGTGAGGGCGGAGCTTTGTTAAAAGGTATTGACCAGGTGTCAGAGCGTCAGCAGCAGAGACACAGCACTGAACAAACACTGATATGTGGAGGCTAAATGCCGAACGAGAAAATCTGAGATCTGCTTTTCTTTTTATTTTCACTGGAGAGAAAATTAACGAACAGAAACCAACAGAGTGAAACTGTGAAATGACAGGAAGTAAGACAGGAAGTAAGAACCGTACAACACCTTAATAATCACTAATCACAACCTGAACCTGAACCTGTACCTGTACCTGAACCTGTACCTGCACCTGCACCTGCACCTGTACCTGCACCTGCACCTGAACCTGTACCTGCACCTGCACCTGTACCTGTACCTGCACCTGCACCTGTACCTGCACCTGAACCTGAACCTGTACCTGTACCTGCACCTGAACAAAAACCTGTACCTGTACCTGTACCTGAACCTGAAGCTGAACCTGAACCTGAATCTGTATCTGTACCTGCACCTGCACCTGCACCTGTACCTGTACCCTTACCTGAACCTGAACCTGAAGCTGAACCTGAACATTGTACCTGTACCTGTACCTGTACCTGAACCTGTACCTGTACCTGTACCTGTACCTGAACCTGTATCTGTACCTGAACATTGTACCTGTACCCTTACCTGAACCTGAAGCTGAACCTGAACATTGTACCTGTACCTGTACCTGCACCTGCACCTGAACCTGAACCTGTACCTGTACCTGCACCTGAACCAAAACCCGTACCTGTACCTGAACCTTAAGCTGAACCTGAACCTGAACCTGTACCTGAATCTGTATCTGTACCTGCACCTGCACCTGCACCTGCACCTGCACCTGTACCTGTACCCTTACCTGAACCTGAAGCTGAACCTGAACCTATACCTGAACCTGCACCTGCACCTGCACCTGATCTGGACTCATGGTTCTCTGGCGTCCCCCTATCTGGATAAGTTCCCCGTTGTGACTTTTGACCCTTTATCTTTGTGAGTCCAGCTTCAGTGTTCAGATTTCTTGTTTGTAATTCGTTACTCTTGAACGTCTCTTGATGATGTCACAGTGACAGTGTGTTAATAAAGTTGTGTATTTGACTCCTGTGTGTCCGCAGGCTGTCCAGTGTCTGCTGGCCGTCCACAGGTTTAAACTGGGAGCTGATTCAGTCACATTCAATCAGGACTACGTTGATCCCAACCAACAGGAAGCTCTGACTGAGGCCCTGCCCACTGAGGAGTAAAGGGGAGGGGCTTAGAGCTGATGGACACAGTGCTTATATTCTGTCACCGTGATGCGTTCAGGGACTCGTTCCTGACTAAGACTTCAGCATCACGGAGACACACGTGACATGATGTTTAAAAAACATTTCATAGTCTGATCATGACACTTCACCAGGGGGCGTGTCCTCTCTGTCATCAGCCAATCACAGCCCAGAAGTAAAAAGTGAGTATTCTAGTCAAAGTTTATGTTTAACTCACGCTAACATTAGTATATTAGCAATAAAGGTTTTAAAAAAAATTAGTTAGCATTAGCTTGTCAGCAATGTGATGCTACTGAACATCTCATCTGTAACTGTCTCTGTCACTAACTTTAGCCACCATGTTAATGCTAGCTTCTAGCCAACAGAATAAAACACGTCCAACTCACCATGTTATTTTGGCTAAAGCTAGCATTATCAATAATTATTATTTATTCAGTCATGTTTTTTATTTATTGATGAATTAAATGACAAAAAATTACAAAATAAAATTTAAGCCAAACGGCCAATCAGTTTCCTACAGTGAAGCACCTTCACAATAAAAGCCTGAAACTACAAACTAAACCTGTAACTGTAGTCATAAATATATGTTTGGTAATATGTTGCAGCACCTTTAATAGAAAATATAAGGATGAGGTCGACGTCAAGCAGCAGCAAATGTTTTGGACGAAGGTGACATCTTGTGACGATCGCGCTGTGTCACCTGTGACTGTCACCGTGCTCAATCAACAGTATTTAGACAAACCAATCAGGATAAATAACACAGAGTCATGTTTTTTTTTTTTTTTTTTTTTTTTTTTTTCTCCCCGTTAAAGGGGTTTTTTTGGGGAGTTTTTCCTTAGCCGCTGTGAGGGTCCTAAGGACAGAGGGATGTTGTATGCTGTAAAGCCCTCTGAGGCAAATTGTGATTTGTGATATTGGGCTTTATAAATAAAATTGATTGATTGATTGATTGATCATGTGACCTGGCAGCCCTCCATTACGCACCTCGACTCACACATCTCCTGACTCAGCTCGTCAGACGCTGTAGGGTTCAGGACACGTCACATCTCTGAGAGAGTCCAGCAGGGTCGTTCACACTGTCACCATCTTGTTTTTAGACTGAGTGCAGACATTTTGTTGACACAGACACACAGAGTGCGTATGTCACATGATAGCGTCCCAGTCCCACGCAGCGTGACTTCCTCCATCAGTGGATCAGGATCAAACCCAGTTCAGTTAATCTGGATTTTATGCTGAAATCACATGTTGAATTAGAAGCTTTTCCAAAACTTAAAAAGAGTGCGCAGTATGTTTGTGACATTTAATCCTACAGCGCTGTATGCTAATGCTAACAGCTAATGCTAACAGCTATGTTTTTATAAACTTTGACACGGTTCAGTTTAGTGACCTCATATCATTACTGGCCTCTGATTGGCTGAAGCTTCTGTATCATATTATATTCTGACAGCTGGGACAGACGCAGCGCCTCCTGCTGCTCGGAGGAGTAAACAAACTTTATTTACAGTTTGACATATGACGAATGTTTGAAGGTCACAACAGACTGAACG
Source organism: Cephalopholis sonnerati (assembly GCA_019142605.1). Classification (NCBI taxonomy): domain Eukaryota; kingdom Metazoa; phylum Chordata; class Actinopteri; order Perciformes; family Serranidae; genus Cephalopholis; species Cephalopholis sonnerati. The sequence continues at coordinate 41,918,096 of JAGQAX010000016.1, read as the reverse complement.
CTGTGAGCTGTGATGGAACATGAGACACTCCGTACGTGACACGGTGCTGCAGTAGGTTTTAGTTTGTAGAAGTTCAGGTCTGTTTGTTTGTTTGTTTGTTTGTTCTGTTAATAAAGTTACAGAAAGTCTGTTTGGTTCTTTGATCATTTCATGAAACACTTTGTATGTAACTTTATTAACCTCAGTCAGACGTTCAACGACACACAAACATCAGTGTAAATACATAAATGTACGTGAGAAACAAAACAAGACGTTTATTTATTTATTATCTTTAAAAAATTTGAAACTGTTAAAAAATTTACTTTATGAAATATTCTGTGAGTGAACACGATGCGACGTTAATGTGATTAAACTGGAAGACGTGATGACATCATCAACAGGCTCCTGTTTTATTAACTTCATTAGTGTGTTAATGTCTGATAGAAAATGTCTCCTGTTTCCACTAATTGACCGCTCTGATTAAAAGGTTACAACAGATCTTAAACCAGGTCAGGGTCTGACAGGTCGGGGTCTGACAGGTCGGGGGCCGGCAAGTCAGGTGGTCGGAATAAGCTGCTGTATTAAACACACTGCAGCAGGAGGTCAATATCACCTGTCAGACTAATATCAGCGGGGTCAGTATCTGTCTGAGGTTAGCTTAGCATTAGCTAATATCAACTGGGTCAGTATCTGTCTGAGGTTAGCTTAGCATTAGCTAATATCAACTGGGTCAGTGTCTGTCTGAGGTTAGCTTTGCATAAAGATGACAAAGAAGATAAAGATGGCGGCGGGCACAGACACAGCGGCTCGTAGCTCCTCTCATTTTCGGTGTTAAGTGTTTTTGTACGAGTTGTTTTTTATTTTTCGCCCGGTTTGTCGTGCGAATCCTGTCTACAGTCGCCCGGATCTCCTACTCATTGTATCACGGAGTGAGCAACCTGTAAACAATGACTTTATCCGATCGCACAGCATGCCACAGGATATAGCCCGAACACCGGGCTCTCCGTGGATCATCATCCCTGCGGCAGGAGGAGGAAGTGGCGGAAGGAGAGGAAACAAAAACGCAGCTGCCGGGCTGGCATCCTCGTGCAGCTGAGAAGACAGCAACACAAACTACCACTTCCCAGCATCTTCCTCTCAAATGCCAGATCCATTGCAAATAAAATGGATGAGCTGAAGCTGAAGCTACAGACTGCAGCAAACAGGCTGATAACGGAGACCTGGCTCCACTCATCCATTCCAGATATGGCTATTGAGTTAGCAGGTCGCACAGCCCACCGCCATGACAGAGACAGTACCTCCAGTAAGAACAAGAGAGGGGGGGTTATGCATTTACATGAATAACAACTGGTGCACCAATGCTGCGACCGTCGATAGTCACTGCGCCCCAGACCTGGAGTATATGACTGTCAAATGCAGACCTACGTACCTTCCACGAGAGTTTACTGTTGTCATGGTGACTGCTGTGAACATTCCACCACATGCTAACGCTAATTTAGCCCTCAGCCACCTGAACAATACCATCAGCCTCCAACAGAACACGTATCCAGAGGCAGTTCACGTCATAGCGGGCGACTTTAACCATGCTGAGTTGAAGGTAGTGCTCCCTAAGTTCCACCAACACATAAAATGTGCAACCAGAGGAGCAAACACTCTGGATGAAGCCTGCTCCAACATCAAGCATGGTTACAGAGCTACACAGCTACTGCACCTTGGCCTATCTGATCACATGTCCCTGCTCATGATACCAGCATACACCCCCCTTAAGAAAAGAGCCAACGTGAGGAGAGGCATCAGGAGGCCAAGACAGCATATGAGAGGAGGATTGAGGACCACTTCAGCAGCAACAACATACGGCAGGTGTGGAAAACATCACCAACTACAGGTCCAGCAACCTAACTGCAGCCGACGGTGACGCCTCACTGGCCGAGGAGCTAAACCACTTCTTCGCCCACTTTGAGGTTGGAACACCAGCGGTGGAAAGGCCTCCAGCAGCCACATCCTCACAGTGCGGGCACAGGAGGTAAGGCGCACTCCGTGGGCACTGAATCCCCGAAAAGCTGCTGGACAGCTGGTGTGACTGGGAAGGTGCTGGGAGGGTACTGGGAGACTGTGCAGACAAGCTGGCTGGTGTGTTCACCAACATATTCAACCAGTCCCTATCCCAGTGCTTGATCCCACCCTGCCTGAAGTCCTCCACAATCATTCCTCTACCAAAGAAGACCAACGCCAGCAGCCCCAGCAACTACCGGCCAGTGGAACTTACACCCATTACTATGAAGTGTTTCGAGAAACTGGTTCGGAGTCACATCACAATAAGCCTGCCACCCCAGTTTGCGCACTGGTCTACAGAAGCCACAGCTCTCCACACCACACTCACTCACGTGGAACAGCAAGCGAGCTATGCCAGGCTGCTCTTCATAGACTTTAGCTCTGCTTTCAACACCATCATACCGAGCAGACCCACCCAAACAACACCATCATTAAGTTTACGGATGATACCACCATGGCGGGGCTCATCTCAGGAGGAGATAAGACTGCACACAGGGAGGAGGTGCTCCATGAACAATCTCATCCTCAACACCTCCAAGACAAAAGAGCTGACAGTCGACTTCAGGAGGAGGAAATCTTACATTCAGCCTATTTTCTTCGATGGGGCGTGGAGATGGTCTCAGACGTCAGGTTCCTGGGCAGGAGGAGGACCTGTCCTGGACAACAAACACCACGGCACTGCTGACGAAGGCACAACAGGGACTGTTCTGTTCTGCACTGTGGGGACGGTGCTGAGCTGTGGTTTGTCAGCTGCACGGCAGCAGACAGAAAGGCGCTGCAGAGCGTCATCAACACTGCCCAACAGCTCATTGGCTGCCCTCCTCCATCTCCTGAGGACATGTACAATACCCCCCCCCCCCCCACCAGCTGTTTGAGCTGTTGCCCTGAGGGAGGCGCTGTAGGACCAAAACAGCTTCGACCCCAGAGCTGTCATTGTCCTGAAAACACTGGAACATTCACCAAATATTCTACTGTGCAATGTCACGGTGTTTTTTGTACCAGTGTACCAGTGTAAAAGTGTAAATCTGTATCACAGCGTGATTTGTCTTGTTGATATTTATTATTTCATATTTCTACAGCTGTTGTTGAGCTGCCCTGTTTTTAACTTTACGTTTATTGCACTGAATCTGAGAGCTGCTACCTTCATTTTGTCGTTCTGATTCTGATCAGTATCTCTCTGAGGTTAGCTTAGCATCGGCTAATATCAGCTGGGTCAGTATCTGTCTGAGGTTAGCTTAGCATCAGCTAATATCAGCTGGGTCACTATCTGTCTGAGGTTAGCTTAGCATCAGCTAATATCAGCTGGGTCAGTATCTACAGGGTCATTTAATAAATGAAACACCTTCTTTTTAATATTTGTGTTTGGAGTTAAATTACATTTATATTAAAAACTAAAAACACGTCTGACGATAAAACTGAGACGTTAAACTTTAAATAAACTTTAATCACCTGAACGTTTGTGAAGCTGCAACTCAGAGTCACTGTTTACTGTGTGTGTGTGTGTGTGTGTGTGTGTGTGTGTGTGTGTGTGTGTTATAAAGTAGAGTGAAGGTCAGTTTTTTTTACAATGCTTTATTCTGACTCAGTTTCACGACACAGTTCTGTAAAAAAGATCCTCTAAAATATAAAAAATAAATAAATATGATGTGAAGTGTCAAATATAAAAAATAAATATCAAAAGTTTTCAATAAATAAACAAATAAATAACTTGGTCGACATATAAATAGATAAATATCCTCAGTCAGCATGAAAATCAGTCGGTCCTCAGTGGGCGTGGCCTCTGACCCCATCACACGGGCGTGGCGTCTGTCCTCAGTGGGCATGGCCTCTGCCCTCAGAGTGTCTCCAGGTGAAACAGGGTTTGTAGTGTGTCTTCAGGGCGGACTTCAGGACCCAGAGCAGATCTCTCCACAGAGCCATCCAACCACAGGCTGCACTGTCCTGAGTGACACACAGAAATACCCGCCCCCTCAGTTCTGATTGGTCCACACACTCTGACTCACAGTCCTTTGACCAATCACATCACTAAGTTTACCTGCTGCTGCAGAGCCGCCGTCACATGACTGAAGTAGGTAGACACCTCCGAACCGTTAACTCGGGACAACTGGAGACAGACAGAGAGACAGACAGGTCAGAGACAGGGCGACAGACGAGTCAGGGGGACAGACAGACAGGTGGGCAGACAGACAGACAGATACTCACGCAGCTGCCCTGCTCCAACAGTCGCTCCTGAAGGTGTTGGAACTCGGCGGATTTCTGGTCCTCCCAGGCGGCTCCGCCCTCTCCGATGGGTGCGTCATAATCCTCCAAAATTTGCCCCACCCCCTGCAGTGATTCATACACCACCCACGATGCTTGGCGGCACTGCAGGGAACCAATCAGAGGTCAGTATTTCGAACAGCTCTGTGACTGGCTGAGAGGCTCCAGTGAGGTAAGGTAACTTACCTCAGGTTTATTGGTTGTGACCGCGGGGAAGGCGGAGCGTGGGAAGGAGATGTTGGCGTTATATGGCAGGCAATGGGCAGGGAACGCCCCCCCCTACAGGACAGACAGGAAATAGTCCTTTAACCTTTATCAACAACTGACCTGCTAACAACAGCTAATGCTAAACATACACAGATACTGACCCAGCTAATGTTAGCTAATGCTAAGCTACACATACACAGATACTGACCCAGCTAATGTTAGCTAATGCTAAACTACACATACACAGATACTGACCCAGCTAATGTTAGCTAATGCTAAACATACACATACACAGATACTGACCCAGCTAATGTTAGCTAATGCTAAACATACACATACACAGATACTGACCCAGCTAATGTTAGCTAATGCTAAGCTACACATATACAGATACTGACCCAGCTAATGTTAGCTAATGCTAAGCTACACATACACAGATACTGACCCAGCTAATGTTAGCTAATGCTAAACATACACATACACAGATACTGACCCAGCTAATGTTAGCTAATGCTAAACATACACAGATACTGACCCAGCTAATGTTAGCTAATGCTAAGCTACACATACACAGATACTGACCCAGCTAATGTTAGCTAATGCTAAGCTACACATACACAGATACTGACCCAGCTAATGTTAGCTAATGCTAAGCTAAACATACACAGATACTGACCCAGCTAATGTTAGCTAATGCTAAACATACACAGATACTGACCCAGCTAATGTTAGCTAATGCTAAGCTACACATACACAGATACTGACCCAGCTAATGTTAGCTAATGCTAAGCTACAGCTGAGGTGTAACAGACCTTTAAATGTGAACAGAAACAGAAAGATAAGAGAGAGGTTGTGTTTGGAGGTCAAAGGTCGTACCACGTCTCTGAGCAGGTTGTGGGTCATCTGGAGCAGCTTTCCCTCCAGTTTACAGGTCGGCATGGCAACCGCCATCAGGTGGAGGCTGCACACCTGCAGCAGGACGAGCAGGACTGAGGACGCTGTCATGGTTCTGATGGTTTCTGTTTCAGCTGGTCTTCAGCAGGTCCTGGTTCTGACGGTTCTGGTCTTCAGCAGGTCCTGGTTCTGAACAGATCTCAGTTTTAGTTCAGGTTCTACAGTTTGGGGCGGCAGTAGCTCGGTCCATAGGGACTCAGCTTGGGAACCAGAGGGTCGCCGGTTCAAGTCCCTGACTGGACCAAAATATGGAGCATGGACTGGTAGCTGGAGAGGTGTCAGTTCACCTCCTGGGCACTGCCAAGGTGCCCTTGAGCAAGGCAACCCCAACCACTCTGTTATCTCTCCATTTGATGCATGTGTGTGTGTGTGTGTGTGTGTGTGTGTGTGTGTGTGTGTGTGTGTGTGTGTGTGTGTGTGTGAAACAGAGTGAAAACTTGAAATTTCCCCTCGTGGGATCAATAAGGTTGCATAAAATAAAAAATAGAAATAAAATAAAAACCTACACCTGAGGTGAGTCCTGGTGTTTCAGGTGATCCTGGTCGTTGTCCTGGTTCTGGTTCTGGTCTGAGCTGGACTGAGATGCTTCAGGTGTGCTGTGTGAGCCGGCAGCTTCAGGTGAGTTCAGATAACCTGGAACACAGAGGAGCAGATTGGCTGGAAGTCAGAACCAACTAGGAGCCGTCTACCTGTATGAGTCATCCAGAGTCTGATCCAAAACCACAGCGGCAGAAACCTGGACCAGGTGAGTCACTGCAGGTTCCCTCAGGTACCACTAAACCACAACGGCAGAGACGGGACCAGGTGAGTCACTGCAGGTTCCTGCAGGTTCACATTCCTTCAGTGTGGTATTAATAGATTTAATGTGTCTGAGTCTCTCAGTGAGGTCTGGGGGGGGGATCTGGTCTCGGTCTGCAGCTGTTCGTACGTCTCTTTATGAAGACCGTTTAATGTTGGACTGATGATGACGAGCTCTCGTCTCACTGCAGACTCCAAAACATTGAATTTGATCAAATTAATGAAGAGTTCACCTTCGTCTGTTAGTTCACCTGTATGTAAACTGACACAGAGCGTCCCTGTGGACACCTGGAGGACTGGAGGACAGACTGAGAGCGTCCCTGTGGACTGGAGGACAGACTGAGAGCGTCCAGAGTGTTTCACCACTTCCTCTGTCAAAGTTAAGACAGTCAGAATCTGATGACTTCACATGTTCTGAACCGGACCTGACGGCAGGACCATAAACACAACTCAAACCTGAACCCAAACCTGAACCCAGAACCTGAACCCCTATCAGGACTCATAAAAGGACATTTTAAAGAAGATCCCATACTACCACTCCCCAGGTGCCCCTCAGAGCGCTTTTTCAGAGTGCTGTGTTTGAACCCCAACTGAACCCAAACCCAGAGCCAGAACCTGACCATGAAATCTGAGCTACATGGTTGAGACACAGAGTCTTGGAGGACACCACCCTCTGATGTCCATCCATCAAACACAGACAGGAAGTCTCTGGATAAAAAGTCTAAAACTGTCAGATCTCTGGTTTTAATTAAAAAACAAAACTCTTCTGACTCTGAAACTTTAACTGTTAAAATAATATTTTATTACATAATTTACTTTTTTCTTTTCACACGTTTATTCAACCTTTCTGAAATGTTAGACTTTTATTTTGGAAACTCACCAACAGATTTTATTACTCTTATATTTCCAACAGGAAATGACATCATTGCTGATTCTGTTTCCTGATCAAAGTCTCCTGATTCCTTCATTTCATTAATCACAGCTATTAACGACCTGCTCGTTTGTTTCTAACACAACAACTTCTGTTATTGTTTGAATATGACCAGACCTGATCCAGACCATCAGACCCCCCCAACACTAACCCTGATCCTGATCCTGATCCTGATCCTGAACCTGATCCTGATCCTGATCCTGATCCTGAACCTGATCCTGATCCTGATCCTGTTCCTGAACCTGATCCTGATCCTGATCGATGAGGTGTTCACTGAGCGTAGGAATAAAATGAGTGGTTGAAGTTTTTCAGATTGAAACATGAGAGGTGAAAATATGACAAAGACGGCGACACCATGAGGCCAAGTTTCATTTCACTGGAAATAAAATCAGCCTGAACACTGATATTAAAACACATTCATGTGTATGTATGAACATATATTCATGTAAACATGAACACACGTATGAACACATGTATGAATGTCAGCGTGTGTCAGAGTCACTCGTCCGTCTGCACGTCGACATCATCGTATTAATAATATGAAGTCTGTGTATTAATGAAATGAAACAGTTGAATCAGTGTTTCTATTGGCTGACTAATTTTCCACCTCTGCTCTGACACTCGATGTTTCTGACCGCCGTGGACGAGGAAACGCGAGCAGTGGAAATCATCGTGTGGCGTTCTGACGATGACTGAGAGCTGTCGTCGTGTGTTCACGTGATACGACTGTGAAAACATCAGGAAACAAAACTCATTGAAACTTGTTTCTGTCGACGAGCGAGCAAACTGAGCAGAGTGACGCCTCGCCACCAACAACACATCTCTGAGGTAAAAGTATCCGAGTATTAAAGTAGTTAAAGTATTCAAACTGTGAACTTTATTTAACTAATGATTGTTTTCATTGTTGATCATTTTCTCTGATAATCGATCGATCGATTGGTTTATGAAACAGTGAAAACAGTGAGAGGCGTTTGTCACAGGAAACGTTTTTACTTTCTGTCAGTCAGTTCATCATCGTATTGATTAATGGACTCATTGATTAACTGATGAACTGATCGATGTTGTCAGCTGTGAGTCAGTGTGAAGCACAGCTGACTGAGACACACGGTTCAGTTCAGTTTGTTTATCAAAAACATCTGAGTAAATATCGTCAGTTATTGACGACTGCGTTCTGATTAATCAATAAATGATGAAATCAATCAGTCTGAAGCTAAAAACAAAGTTTGACTGTAAATTGAATAATTATTATTTTAACCTGTCGATTATTTTCAAATCTTTGTTGTCAGAAAACAAACAAACAAACAAAGCAGAGACAGTCAGACGTCGAGACGTCGTGATAAATCCTGACGATTAAAATCAATCTGAAACTAATCGATAATCATTTATTGATTTCTCTCTCGTCAGCAGTTTATAAACGATTTATTAAGTCTGATAAGGAACTGAACGAGACACAGACACATGAAATCAACTCACCGTCAGAGTGGCGTCGCTCCGCTGGAGGTCTTGAAAGTCCTTGAGGTCCTGGTCCTGGTCTGGTTCTCCCTCTGGCTGCTGCTTGTTGTGGTTGTGATGAGCGTCTCTGTCGTGTTGTGGTTTAAATAAACCTCCAGAAACTGAAACTCTGATGTCTTCAAAGCAAAATCAAAATCAAACCTAAGAATTCTACGAAATTCGGAAATTTCCCTTTTCACCCCCTCCTCACCGCGCCCGCCCCCCCCCCCCCCCCCCAGCCTGACAGCGTCTAAGGCGTCTCACTATGACTGTCACTACAACACTTCTCTGCAAAAACTACAATAAAACACAGATACAAGAAATTATTTTTTATTAAACTACATTATTTTATGGCCAAAAGTATGTGGACACCTCAATGCTGCAGCCCTATTCATTTATATAGAGTTAAAGGCAAACTGTGTCCATATACTTATGGCCACGTATGTTTCGTTTCAGCTCATTTTCCTAAAACTCCCCACATGTGGCCAAAAGTATGTGGACAACTGATTGAAATACACTGTGTGGCCAAAAGTATGTGGACACCTGATTGAACTACACTGTGTGGCCAAAAGTATGTGGACACCTGATTGAACTACACTGTGTGGCCAAAAGTATGTGGACACCTGATTAAAATACACTGTGTGGCCAAAAGTATGTGGACACCTGATTGAACTACACTGTGTGGCCAAAAGTATGTGGACACCTGATTGAAATACACTGTGTGGCCAAAAGTATGTGGACACCTGATTGAACTACACTGTGTGGCCAAAAGTATGTGGACACCTGATTAAAATACACTGTGTGGCCAAAAGTATGTGGACACCTGATTGAACTACACTGTGTGGCCAAAAGTATGTGGACACCTGATTGAACTACACTGTGTGGCCAAAAGTATGTGGACACCTGATTAAAATACACTGTGTGGCCAAAAGTATGTGGACACCTGATTGAACTACACTGTGTGGCCAAAAGTATGTGGACACCTGATTGAAATACACTGTGTGGCCAAAAGTATGTGGACACCTGATTGAAATACACTGTGTGGCCAAAAGTATGTGGACACCTGATTGAAATACATTATGTGGCCAAAAGTATGTGGACAGGTTTCTGTAACAGTTGAAGTCTCTTTGACCCTGAAAAGACTCAGATTTACTTCTTTTGTCCATTTAATTAAAAACGAAACCTTTTACAAACACAATAATTTTAAAGAATTGAATGAATAAATGACGAACATGTTGAGATGATTTTACTTTTTGGGGATAATTGGTTGTCAAAATCATTGAGTGATGAGTTGAAGGTTTTTCGGGGACTGAATGAATGAGACATGTTTAACAAGTACGAAAGATGAAGTGAACTATATGAAATAATATTTAATAACCTGCAGGGATGAATGTGTGTGTGTGTGTGTGTGTGTCTGATCATATCTATACACACACACTATCAGAGTGTGGACCTGTATAATTATTGTCCATGTGTGTCTTCAGTATTTCTCCCTTCAAACATCCTCGTTGATAAATGATGATAATAATGATAATAATAATACTAATAATAATGATAACAATATTAATAATAATAACAATAATAATTATAATAATTAGTGAGATTTGAGAGTCAAACATGACGTCAGTTTCCAGCCTACGGTTCGGGGCCCTTCAGGGGCCTCAGGAGATGATGGACAGGACCGAGAGAAGAAACGTAATGTTCCTAAAGAGTTTCTGAGGTTAATGAAATTTGTATGTAATGTTTCCGTCGTTACGTCTCTGGCATTTCCATGGCGGAGACACTGACGTGTTGCTGACAGTTAATTAGGACTGGTCGAGGCGGCGCTGAGGATCGAGGCGGTGATGAGATTTAAAGGGTTAATGAAAGGTTGGAAAGTCAAAGCGCTGAATCATGAAGCTTCGAAGCTTCCCCTCCTCTCAGACTCAGGACTCCTTCTGGTTCCACTCTGACTTCTTGGTGTCCCGTGAATCAGAGTAAAACCCGTCTGTGATGTCACTCAGCGAGCTGCTCAGGAAGCGGTTTAACCCCCGAAATCTTCAGTTCACATTTACGGCGAAGAGACGACACGACAGGAAGCTGAGCTCAGTTTAGGTTTAGACAGAAAAGAAAGAGCGAAGGATCTGTGTAAACAGGAAGGAAGCTCCCTCTCAGGGTTTCTGCTGCTGTGAGGACACGGTGTGACGATGAGGAAGGAAACTCCTCCTCACTAGGTTTCCACCTGCAGCATGTACACCAGTCAGACCAGTTCATACTGGGGATTTAGATTTATACTGGTGGTTTACACTGGTGGTTTATACTGGTAACAAACTGGAGTGACATCATTGATCCAGTGTGAGATCAGTCAAACTGTGTAAATATTGTAACGTTAATAACGTGAACAGAGACACAGAGGGACAGACAGACTGTGGACGCAGTCTGTCTGTCCCTCTGTGTCTCCTGAGACACTCTGTCCTCCAGGTGCAGAGCTGAGGTCATTAATTAAACATAAGAATGATGATGATGATGATGATGATGATGATGATGGTGGTGAGTTTCAGATTCAGTTTCTGGTTTTATGAAAACTGATGATGATGTAAAACTGTGACACACACACACACACACACACAAACACACACACAGATTATAATACTTATATTAGTTGTTTATATATGTAAACAAGTCATCAGCAGCTTTTAGTTTTTGAACAGAGTTCACTTTATTGATGATGAACTGATGTCTTCAAACACCTGAGACAGTCCTGAGACAGTCCTTGGACAGTCCTGAGACAGTCCTGAGACAGTCCTTGGACAGTCCTGAGACAGTCCTGAGACAGTCCTGAGACAGTCCTTGGACAGTCCTGAGACAGTCCTGAGACAGTCCTTGGACAGTCCTTGGACAGTCCTGAGACAGTCCTTGGACAGTCCTGAGACAGTCCTTGGACAGTCCTTGGACAGTCCTGAGACAGTCCTGAGACAGTCCTTGGACAGTCCTTGGACAGTCCTGAGACAGTCTTGAGACAGTCCTTGGACAGTCCTGAGACAGTCCTGATGTGTGTCTGCAGCAGAGCTCCTGCTGATGTTTCAAACACAGATAATAATCATTGACTCAGACGTCAGACTGACTCTGGTCGTCTCCGCTGATTCACACGTCTCTGTTATTGTTTATGTTTCATGAGCTTCTCCTTTCATTCATTATCATATTCAAGGACCCCTGCAGAACCTTCCCAACAAGTCCTGGATCCTTCTCAAGAACATCTGTAACATATTCAATTCTGGAAATTCTTCAAAAACCCTGGAATCCTTTTGAAGGACTATTTGCACCTCAAAGAAACGTCAGTACCTTCTCAAGGTTTTTCTCAAAGTTCTCTGGAACATTCTCATGGACCCTGGGACTTTTCCAAAACCTCTGGAGCTCTCTGAAGGACCATGTGAACCGTTCCAAGGACCCTGGAAACCCTCCAGTGACAGTCCCTGTCACAGTGATGACGTCAGTCTCTCAGGTGTTTTTATTGGAGCAGAGAGGTTCCTGTCTGTGGGGGAGGGGCTTCAGATGACCTGATGATGTCACAGTCAGCAGGTCACGACACAGCTGTGAGGTCAGAGGGTCTGAGTGCAGTGACCTCAGCCAACCAGCAGGCGGAGACAAACAGCAGCTGATCTCAGACAGGTGTTCAGGTACTCCTCACTGATGGAAGTAATCTGTAATATGTACTCTGACCCGTTACTGCAGTAACTGAGTACTGACACTGTGCTGTCAGAGTACTCAGTTACAAGTATAAATACTCCACTACACTCTGACTGCAGTTAATGTGGTGAATAGAACAGACATACTCCTGTCGAGTATCAGTACTCAAGTAAAAGTACTCAGTGGGGTTCTGTGTACTTTGATGACGTCAGGTCAGGTGGACTCACTGAAGTCACTCAGATAATCAATCACCTGATGACGTCATACACTGTTACCTGGGCTGGGGGGCGGGGGGAGGAGCCTCAGGCGGTGGGGGGGGTGCACAGAGAGCAGACAGACACAGCAGTACTTCCTGTTTGTATCTCAGCGAGTGAGCGCGCGCTGGGAGTGGCACGCGGACACGGTGAGTCTGATGTTTGCTCTGTTCGGTCTCTGTCTGTCTCTGTCTCTGTCTGTCTCTGTCGGTTCCGTCTCACCGTCTGTGGGTCCGTTTCCGGTTGTCTCGCGGTGTTCAGTGTGTTGAGTGACAGTCACGGTTTATTCGGGGCTCGCGCGTAAACGCGGAAATGCCCTCAGTGTGGCGGGCGGACGTCATCAGTCACTTCTAATAACTGATTATTGATCCTCCAGTGACGGACTGATGGCGGTGTGACGACACACACCTGCACGTGTCTCAGGTGGTGGTGAGCTGCAGCTTTCAGTGACGCAACAGACCTCAGATCAGCTGGTTCTGTTCGTTAAAGAGTCTGTAAGACACAGCTTCACGTCCTGGTCTCTCTGCGTCCTCTGTCCTCTGTGTCCTCTGTGTCCACATGTATTGATCGGTTGTTGTGTCTCACTGACAGTAAACAAACATCAGTTTCATTCAAACGACAATCAGCTGATTAATAATCAATAATTAGTCACAGCAGACTGTGGACACATGAGGACACATGTCTGTCCACAGGACAGCCTCATGTTACAGACATGTAGTTATAACTTCAGTTTGACCCTCACAGGACTCCGTACTGACGCTTTATAAACACGCTGAAAGACCAGGAGACACTAAAGGACTCTTATCTGTCTCTGTGCCTGTGGACAGACGCAGCTGCTGGGTCCTGAAAACACATGACGTGTCCTCCACAGTGAGACAGAGTCTGCGTCTGTCTGAACCTGCTGAACTCACCTGGACACACCTGGACACACCAGGACACACAAGGACCTGGACACACCAGGACACACCAGGACCTGGACACACAAGGACCTGGACACACCAGGACACACCTGGACCAGGACTTACAAAGACTATCTACTTTCTACAGACACAGAACAGTCTGTTTAGACCTGCTGGACCTGGTCTCAGTGGACCTGGTCTCAGTGGACCTGGTCTGAATTAAGGACTGTTACCAAGTGGATCAGGATCTTCCTGGTTTGACTGAGAGAAGATGAATCTGATGAACAGTAAAGCTGCGACTGTGATTCTACTGTCAGCGCTGCTGCTGGGGTGAGTTCAAGGACCACAGGAAATATGAGTTTATCCAGTCTTATCAGGACACACTGTAGTTTACAGGACTGTTATTACAGACATGTGAACTAACCACAGACACTGAGCTGTCCTGATGTTATTACAGACACCTGAACTAAGCACACACTGGGCTGAGATGAAACCAGGAAGTTAAACACTTCAACTCCCACGGTGCATTTCACTGGCAGGCAGCCAATCACAGTCCTGAAAACAAGCAGTGACTGTAAATATGATCTGATCACTGCTTATTGATTTTTAATGATCGATTGTTTTTGTGTTTGATCCCACAGAGTGTTGTACTGCTACGTCTACCTGTCCCCCTACACCAGGTACACACACACACACACACACACACACACACACTGATAGTTATAAACATTATTAATAATACAATAAAGTTAAGTAAGTCTGTGTGTGTGTGTGTGTGTGTGTGTGTGTGTGTTGCAGAGCCATCGAGTCTTTGGGGCTGGATGACATCAGAGAGGAGGCGGGGTCAGTAACACTCTTGAGTTCTGTATTTAGTGGAGTTCGTGTTGCGTTTGAGGACGCTCATTGTTTCACATCAACACAAACACAACTTTAAACCAAACATCAGCACCATGTGACAGACGTGTTGGAGCCACAGGAAGTGTGTTGGAGCCACAGGAAGTGTGACGCTGCTCAGACCCCAAACTGACTGAAGATCAGACGTTCTTTAACCCCGTCAGTAACATGTTGACATGTCCTCTGTGTGTCCTTCTCCCTGGGTGTGGACTGATAGGCTTATCAGCTCCACCATGTTCACACAGAGCACCTGTTCACCTGTTCACCTGTTCAGCCTGATACTCCGTGTTTATCTGATCCCGGATCTGTCATGACCACTGTACATGTGGAACACACAGGAAGCCCCGCCCACAGAAACACGTCAGATTAAATAAACATGTGATCAGACGAGATTTAAAGAAACGGGAAGTTCGTCTGCTGAAATATTAAATGTCTGTGAAATAAACCACAGACACACAAACACAACGTGAGGTCAGAGGTCACTGATCAGAACCGATCTAATCTGAGGTCAGACTGTGTCTGCGTGTGCGGTCCATGTTTCATTCAAGCGGTTTGTTTACACACGTTTGTATTTAATCAGCTGTGTGCGAGGCGTTCAATGACTCAGTTAATCATTTATAAACTTCCTGTTTAATCATTTTTATTTCACACAGAGCTGGAGATGAAACAAACAGACAGAACACATGACTCATATGATCTGATGTGTGTGTGTGTGTGTTGTGCAGACCTGCTGATGTCATCCCTGTGAGTTACGAGTTCCACCTGGTTTCTCCTGAACAGTGAGCACCTTCATCTTCATCTTCATCAGTATTAATACACTCTGTCAGTGCGAACCTCAGCAGACGTCACTGTTTGAGCTGCAGAGACCAAACTGGATGTAAACAGCTAACTGGGCTAACGGCGCAAACAGCGCTAACAGGGCTAACAGAGCTAACAGAGCTAACAGGGCTAACAGAGCTAACAGAGCTAACAGGGGGCTAACATAGCTAACAGAGCTAAGAGAGCTAACAGGGCTAACAGAGCTAACAGAGCTAACAGGGGGCTAACAGGGCTAACATAGCTAACAGAGCTAACAGAGCTAAGAGAGCTAACAGGGCTAACGGAGCTAACAGAGCTAACAGGGCTAACAGAGCTAACAGGGCTAACGGAGCTAACAGAGCTAACAGAGCTAACAGGGCTAATGGAGCTAACAGGGCTAACAGAGCTAACAGGGCTAACGGAGCTAACAGGGCTAACAGAGCTAACAGAGCTAACAGGGCTAACAGAGCTAACAGGGCTAATGGAGCTAACAGGGCTAACAGAGCTAACAGGGCTAATGGAGCTAACAGGGCTAACAGAGCTAACAGAGCTAACAGGGCTAACAGGGCTAACAGAGCTAACAGGGCTAACGGAGCTAACCGGGCTAACAGAGCTAACTGGGCTAACAGGGCTAACGGAGCTAACAGGGCTAACGGAGCTAACTGGGCTAACAGAGCTGACAGGGCTAACAGAGCTAACAGGGCTAACGGAGCTAACAGGGCTAACGGAGCTAACTGGGCTAACAGGGATAACAAAGCTAACAGAGCTAACAGGGCTAATGGAGCTAACAGTGCTAACAGGGCTAACGGAGCTAACTGGGCTAACAGAGCTAACTGGGCTAACAGGGCTAACAGGGCTAACACTCTGTAGCTGTGTTTGAGGAAACTGTTTGTTTGTGTTTCAGTCTTCAGTACGAGCAGCCGAGCATCGTGAAGGGGTGAGCATCATTCACTGCTCTTTGTTTGTTTGTTTGTTTGTGTGACTTCATGTAAATTCTGATTTAATCTGTGGCCATTTCCTCCGCCTGGCGTTCGACTGTCTGACCTCAGTCTGAGGAAACATAAACAGACTCTCTGTGATGTGATTGGTTGATGTGTTGAGGATCTGATCTGAGGTCAGGTGTTAAGGAGAACTACAGACTGTTTCACTGCTGCTTTCAATGATGTCACTCTGCTTCTTTAACCGTAGCCGTAGCGACGTGGTGACGGTGACGCCCTGGTTGGCTCCTGTTGTGTGGGAGGGAACCTTCAGCCCGGTCCTGCTCGACAGCATCTACAAACCAAAGAACATCAGCGTTGCCGCCACCGTGTTCGCTGTCGGAAAGTAAGTATGACATCACAAACGCTGTGGTTTCCATGCCGCCTTGAACGCCGCGTTTCATGCTTTGACATGAACCGACCCATGTGACGTTCTGGACAGGTACATCATGTTCCTGAAGAACTTCCTGGAGACGGCGGAGCAGCACTTCTTTGTTGGTTTCAGGGTTCACATCTACGTGTTCACCGACCGGCCCAATGAGGTGCCCCAAGTCAAAATGGCCGCCGGCAGACAGGTAACAGACGACGCAGGTGAAACCAACCTGTTGGAGGCGTGGTTTGTCTGCAGCAGTTTCTCTGACTCTTCCGCCTTCTCTTCCTCCAGCTGACGGTGCGTTCAGTGCCCAGCTCCAAGCGTTGGCAGGAGATCTCTGCTCGCAGGATGGAGCTGATCCAGACGCTCATAGAGGAGGAGCTTCATCACCATAGCGACTACATCTTCTGTCTGGACGTGGACTCTAAGTTCCACGGTCGCTGGGGGACCGAGTCACTGGGCGGACTGGTGGCAGTGATCCACCCAGGTCAGTGGGCGTGTCCTTCTGTAACTCCCTGCTGAGTTAACCCCTGATTATCTTTAACATGTAGATTTATATTGACACTTGTGAGGCTCAGCTTTGACCTGTTATTGATTTATTATTGATAACCTATTAATTAATTAATTAATTAGTCATTGTCCTGTGTTAAATTGGCTCCACAAACAAACATGAAACACGGTTGTTACTTTAGCGTTGAGCTCAGTAAAACCTGTGACGGTTGTTTTGTCAGGTCGTTAGCTTCAGTCTGCGGCGCTGACAACCCACAGAATAATCTGCTCTGTGAATATGTCAACAGTTTGAACATCAAACTGAAGAACAGACCTTCTGTTTTTATTCTGTCTGATTTGATTTCTGTTTTTATCAACACTTGAATTTACTTGAACAACACTTTTCATTTAAAAACAACATTTCGGACCAAAAGCTGAGAAAAATGTATTTTTGTCACGAATCATTTTCAACATAAAATCAATTTGTTTTTTCTCATTTCCTTACATCAGTTTGAATCCTACAAATAATAGTAATAATAATAATAATAATAATAATATTGTGTGTGAGGTACAGCAGTGGAACACGTTGTCACGTTCAGCGATCGTTCAGTGTTCTGTTGTCTCCGTCTCCTCTGTGGTCGTCATGGAGATCCTGTTTCGTCCCACCAAACTCATTTGTTTCTTCATCCAATCAGATTAAGAACGTTAATCAAAACAGGAAGTGACAGAGTCTTACTCCATCAGCGTCTCCACAACTTCTTCTTCCTGTTTCCAGTGGATCCTCTTCTTCGTTTGTTTTTGGACGCTGCAGTGTTGTTCTATGTCACATGATGTGTAGCAGCGCCCCCTGTCTTACAACAGTGAAAACACAGATTGCTGGAATATCTGGTCAGTGGCGAGGAATGAGTTAAACGTCCACAGACACAGATCACTGGTTTCAGAGTGGGGGGAGGGGGAGTGTTTACAGTTAAACAGGAAACACAGAGGAAGTGACCTCGTCATGTTTCACCAGGTGTCAGCTGACCTCAGGGAGATCAAAGGTTTTATTTTATGTCGGTGAATTTTTATCGGTGAGAATCATGTTTGATTCACGAGCGTCACGATCCTGTCTGAGCCCCTGCAAAATAAAATGTGAAAGAAATAAAGAACAAACTTATTTACTTTATATTTCCCAGGATGCACCTGTGTCAGACTGTTTGTTCGTGTGTCTGCAGGTTACTATAGAGACGACCGCAGTAAGTTCCCCTACGAGCGGAGACCCAAGTCCAGAGCCTACGTGGCGTATGGGGAGGGGGACTTCTACTACTGCGGGGGAGCGTTCGGAGGCCTCCTACAGGAAGTACACCTGCTTGCCAAAACCTGCCGCCATAACTTTGAGGCTGACGCCAAGGAAGGCATCGAGGCTGCCTGGCAGGAGGAGAGTCACCTGAACAGGTAGGCAGGAGGAGAGTCACCTGGACATATAGGCAGGAGGAGAGTCACCTGAACAGGTAGGCAGGAGGAGAGTCACCTGAACAGGTAGGCAGGAAGAGAGTCACATGAACAGGTAGACAGGAGGAGAGTCACCTGGACATGTAGGCAGGAGGAGAGTCACCTGGTCATGTAGGCTGGAGGAGAGTCACCTGGACATGTAGGCAGGAGGAGAGTCACCTGGACAGGTAGGCAGGAGGAGAGTCTCCTGGACAGGTAGGCAGGAAGAGAGTCTCCTGGACAGGTAGACAGGAAGAGAGTCTCCTGGACAGGTAGACAGGAGGAGAGTCACCTGAACAGGTAGGCAGGAGGAGAGTCACCTGGACAGGTAGGCAGGAGGAGAGTCTCCTGGACAGGTAGACAGGAGGAGAGTCACCTGAACAGGTAGGCAGGAGGAGAGTCTCCTGGACAAGTAGGCAGGAAGAGAGTCGCATGAACAGGTAGACAGGAGGAGAGTCACCTGAACAGGTAGGCAGGAGGAGAGTCACCTGGTCATGTAGGCTGGAGGAGAGTCACCTGGACATGTAGGCAGGAGGAGAGTCACCTGGACAGGTAGGCAGGAGGAGAGTCTCCTGGACAGGTAGGCAGGAAGAGAGTCTCCTGGACAGGTAGACAGGAGGAGAGTCACCTGAACAGGTAGGCAGGAGGAGAGTCACCTGGACAGGTAGGCAGGAGGAGAGTCTCCTGGACAGGTAGACAGGAGGAGAGTCACCTGAACAGGTAGGCAGGAGGAGAGTCTCCTGGACAAGTAGGCAGGAAGAGAGTCGCATGAACAGGTAGACAGGAGGTAGAGACTGTCTTGAAAAGGTGTTGACCTTTGCCCTGTGTTGTGATGACTGTACTTCCTGTTCCTGTGTGTTCAGGTACATGTGGACCAATAAGCCCAGTAAGGTGCTCTCACCAGAGTACCTGTGGCAGGACTTCAAACCCAGAAACCCTGAAGTTCACATCATCAGGTTCTCTGGAGTCGTCAAGAACTACGCTGAGATCCGACCCAACGTCTGAGACTCCGGACCGCAGCAGAGTCAGGGTTTGAAAGGGTTCAGAGAAACTACCTGCACACACCTGAGCTTACCCACAACCCACCTCTTCACCTGACGTCTGGCTGGCGGCCACAGACTGAACCCCACTGAGATAAAGAAGCACTTCTGTTGTTACCTGGTGTCACAGCACAATCCGTCCCCCCTCTCAGGTCCTGAACCTCTACTGAGCACGTGAAGCTCACTGACCCTCCGAGGCTGTCGACACTGGACTCTCTCTGACCTCTTTCTTCTCCTTAAGCTATGCACCTCAGGTGACCCACACTCAGCACTGTGCCTGAATGCATCATGTGTGACGCTGATGCATGACTGAAGCTGACGTCTGCGTCGCCACTTTTATTTTTGTTTTGATTTTATTTGTTGATAAATTTGTCACGAGTCACTTTTTCCAAACCTTCAGGGAAAATACTTAAAGCCATATTTAAACACGTTGTTACTTCATTCCGCCGCACGCCGCTCAGAGTGGGCGCTCCCTCAACCCCTGGTTTTATGCAAATGAATGCACAGTGACCTCATTATTATGCAAATGGGCATATGACGTCATCTGTCAACTCATAAAGACTTTTGGTGCTCGTGCCACTTTCACTGGAAAAGAGTCAGAAACACTGGCTGTTAATGATGCTAACGTTAGCAGGCTAACAGGAAGTACGCATTATAAACATAGGAAGCTAACTATGCCAATGAGACCTGATCAGTGCTACGAACATCCTGTGTCTGTTACACCGTGTGACAGATTCACGTCATTTTTGTGATTTTTAAAGAAAACATGCCTTCAAATTTTGGTAATTTGTCCGTGGACACATCGTGTGATGAACACTTCTGTCAGATAAAAAAAAACAGCCCATAACCAAATCTGATCTTGAAACAGTTTTTTTTCTATGTCTCATTTAAAATTTGTCCAAAAATAAAGTGTTTGTCTGAGAAGATTGAAAAATGACACTTTTCAAACTTTCAAACTTTTCAACATCAAATATCTAAAAACTCATTTGGTGGAGGGAGGGTCGTTGACTCAGCTGCCCCCTCCTCTGATAAATAAAGAACAGTCCCTTAGGGTTAGCTCTTGAGATAGCCACAGGCTAACTTTAGCTAAAGCTAAAACAAAATGTCCTCTCGATGTGATCTGAAATATAAAAATGAACCAACAATGTGTGAATGACGTCATCTTTATTATTCAGTTTGTTTTTCAATAAAACATGAGCTAAAGCTAACTAGCTAAAGCTAACTAGCTTAGCACTGTAGCTGCTGGATGTTCTTGATCTGCTGGTAAAATCTGAGAACCTGCAGATTAATTACAAAGTAAAATCTTCCTCCTTTTCTGTGATGATAGTAAATGTTTAAGTCATTAACTCCTCGGCGTGACTTCAGACCTGTGGGTGTGTCAGAGTCGAGGGGGCGGGGTTATATCAGTCCTGCTGAAGCTGCTGTTTTGTCTGTAGCAGGTTTTGATGATGATGATGATGTTTAATGAGTGTGCAGTAATTAGCTCGTTAGCTCTCTGATCCTTGCTCAGACTGTTTTAATGAAGGCTGTGGCCTGTAGGAGGCGCTGACATCAATAAAACATGTTGGTCTGATGGACGTGTCACCTCACAGTTCTGCTTCTGCTCATTTGAGCGTGTACAACAGCGGCGGTGGCAGCGCTGGTGATGAGGGTCTGACGCAGGTTTCCATTGGGGGGCTGCAGAGCTGATGGTACGGTGGTGCCTTCACTGACACCTTATCTGATAATGACGACATGAGATGTGGTAACTCTGACATCCTGATGATCCAAATAGGGGTGATGTCACGTGCTGTTGTTGTTGTTTACTTGTAGCGTCCCTGAACGTAAACAACAGACACCAGAGGATACCGAGCGTGTAACATACGGACGTGACGATGTCAGAACGAGCTGAATATTTTAGTAAACATCAATATTGAATATTAAAATGCATACGGTCCCTAAGCACACGCCGCAGTTTGTTGCGCTCTCGACTGCATCGATCATTTCCAGCTGAGTCAAACTGGCAAACATCTGCTGACGTTAACTTCCAGGGAGACCTCAGGGCTCTGATTCAGAGCTACTGAAAATAACAGCCTGGTGTCTGATGTTTACACTCAGGGACACCACAAGTAAACAACAACAGACACACATGACAGCTTCATCTGTCTGAATCGTCAGGACCTCAGAGTTATGAGAGCTCATGTCGTAATGATGTCAGGTTTCATTGGTCCACACTGAGTCTGAATTATTTGATCCTGCCTCATTAAACTCAAACTGAATGTTTATTCACCTCACAGAGAGGAAGTGTGTCCCCAAAATGTTGAACTGTTCCTTTAAAGATGTAAATCAGGATGAAGTCACGACTCAAATTCACAAACAGGTTAATAATGATCTGACGAGGACAAAGAGACACACGGCTTCTCACTCTGGCTTCCATCTGATAGATTTAATTACATGAACACCTGGAACTTCCTGTCGTCACTCAGTGTGTTTTTATTATTTTATTTTGATATTAAATCCAGTTCAAACTTGATTTAACGTTCTGATGAACATTACGATGAGTTCAAGGATTAAAGTTCAGAGATCTGTTTGAAACAAACGTCTGCAACATTTAACATCTATTTGTGGAGCACATAAAGAGTCAGATTGTTTCAGGTTCATATGAACCAGAGTTTCAAATGTTTCCCAGAGGTCAAAGCTGAATCTGATGAACGGCTCCTCCTGCTGGACACAAAACACACTGCAGCTGAAACATGTTGAAACATCCAGACGACAGGAAGTGGAAACGGACTCTGTCAGACTGATCTATATATGATATAAAATATAGGGTTAACTGCAGGAGGAAGACTGAACATCAGGTTTCTTTAAATCTGCTGAGTCGTCACGTTTTATTTTAACTTCCTGTCGAAGTCTTTAATATTCAGATTTAAGTTTGTTGAACGTCCAATCACAGCACAGCTTCTTTCTCTGTGGTAATGCTTCACTCAGGTGTTTCTGTCTGCAGGTGACAGACCTCAGATCAGCTCAGAGTGGACACATCTTCATCATCCTCGTCATCAACTGTCCATAATAATGGTGATTATATTAAAAATGTCTGTGAGTCTGTTTCAGCTGCCCCCCCCCCGTGTGATGGCGGTCTGATGTTTCTGAGGTTTGAACACACACACTGGTGCGTTCAGGTGCAGACTGAGGTCAGGCGTCAGTGATGCATTCAGGTGCAGCTTTCAACAGGAAGTCTTTGATCAGTCGATCTTTGTTACTTTCAGAAAACTGTTGTTGCCTCTGATTGGCTATTGTTCAGTGTGTGTGTGTGTGCAGGCATAGATATGATCTTTGTGTGTTCAGGTTAAAGGTGTTGATGTGTTTTTAACAGCAGCAGTGACTCTGATGTTCGACAGCTGCTCTCATCACTCATCTGAACACTAACGACCAAAAACTGATTTTAACCAGGAAAATATTAAAACAGTTTCACGTTAAAAATAATCAGTGTGTCTCTGACACTGCTGATTATGAACACATGAATGTCTCTATGTAGAGTCAGTGTTTGGTTTGTCCCCTCTGGGCTACTGTAGAAACATGGCGCTGCAACATGGTGATCTCTGTAGACGAGGACCTGCTCCCTGTGGAGATATAAACGTCTCATTCTGAGGGATCCAGAACACAGCTGGTTATAAACTGAAGAAAACACTCGTCATCTTGTCACCTCGTCACCTCATCACCTCGTCAGGACGTCGTCGTTCATCGCCTGAATGTTTTGAATCAAACCAACACAAACACAGTCAGGTCATTAACGAGTGTCCTCACAAGTCCAGCAGAACGACCGAGTGTGTGTCCTGCAGCTGATTGGATGTTTTCTGAAAATCAGGAAAAAAGAGGAAAAGACAGGAAGTGCTCACAAAGACAGGAAGCTGAAATAAGACGCATGTGTGTTACAGTGTGTGTGTGTGTGTGTGTGTGTGTGTGTGTGTGTCATAGTCAAAGTTCAGGCCTCATAATCTTTGTCAAACATTCACTTTCACACACACACACAGTAACACACACATTAAAACAACAGTGTGTGTGTGAGCAGAGACAATCAAGGTGCCCTCACACACCCAAACATCCTGAATCCATTTATGACGTGTGTGTGTTACTGTGTGTGTGTGTGTTACTGTGAGTGTGTGTTACTGTGTGTGTGTGTGTGTGTGTTACTGTGTGTGTGTGGGCGGAGAGACATGATTTCATTTCAGGGCGAGTGAGCACCACTGAAGAATGAGAATGAGAGAGAGAGGAGGCAACTGAGCGCGCTCAGATCAGATCAGTCTGCAGACGGAGGAGCAGGCAGACGGAGGAGCAGGCAGACGGATCTCAGCAGGAATCGAACCTGTGGACAGACGTTCACTAACAGACGACAGGTCAGACTTTCTTCTTCTTGTGTTTCAGTTCAGATGATTTCTGTCAGTCAAAGGGTCGATGTGTCTGAGACTGAAGATAAAGTATCTTCATCATCATCATTATGTTGCTCAGACACTCTGGTTGGTTACAGCTGCTGTGACACGTGTACGGGAATCAGACGTTTGCGAAAATATGAAACATGTTCGTGATGATGCTTTCAAATGTTTGAATGTGGTTTGTAAAGTTACAGATATAAAGTTTACATCTGTCGGTCTGAGCTGCTGAGAGCATCGTCTCTGAACAGGAAGTAGATCATCAGAAACAGGACGTCCTCACACGGGGACACTGGGTCTGAAGACAAAACACAAAACGGTTTATTTCAACACTTGAACTCAGCTGTGTACAAACTAACTCAAATAGTGTCTCAGGTCTCAAAGTCATGTGACGAGTTTGAGTCTTTGCTCTGCGATCAGACTGTCCCTCTGTCTCTAGAGACACTTTGTCTCACCTGATTGGTCGGTCCCATCAGTCCTTGTTAACGTCGGGGTCGGTCACAATCGGTCTCACGTGTTGTCGTATCAAACTACAAACTTTATTAATCATAAATAAAGTTTGAACCACAACATGTGATCAGGTTTTGTCAAATCAGCTGCAGCGTGACTCTGCAGAGATGGCGGCCATCTTGTCAGGTCTGAGTGACGCAGGAAGAAGTGTAAGGTGCAGCAGACCCAGAATGTGATGTCATCGTACGAGGACGTTAGTAGACTGTTGACAGAGGTAGGTGTATAAACACATCATCAGTCATCAGAGGGCCGGGGGCGGAGCCCTGGGGGACTCCTCCCTGACAGACATCAGTCACACGTTCATTCAGACCGACAGGTGTGTTTGTGTTCAGAGCGCTCAGCAGGTCACATGACTTCACTTCCTGTTTTCTATCACCAGGCTTCAGTCATCACCTGTCTGACATGTTGTTGTTGTTGTCGTCCTCTCAGGTGTGTGTCTCCATGGCAACAGATGTGTGTGTGCTGCTAAGCGTGTGGGTCGGCGTGTGCGTGGCGTTCAACCTCGACACGTCGTTCCCGGTGCTGAAGAGGGGCGGAGACGGAAGTCTGTTCGGACTGTCTGTGGCTCTGCACCAAGACCTGAAGACCGACCGTTACCTGTGAGTACACACCTGTGTGTGTGTGTGTGTGTGTGTGTGTGTGTGTGTGTGTGTGCTCAGGTGTGTCCAGGCCGCACAGACTTCCTGTGTGTGTTGACCTTTGTCCTCATCAGTCAGCTGGTTGTTGTGCAGCAGACTGACGGACGTCGTCCAACAATAACCACAGAGACATGCTGCTCTCTGATTGGCCAGCAGGTGTCAGGTAACAACATACATCTGTATGACATCAACGTGATGTCATACACAGTGTCGGCTCACTACACTACTGTGTAAACAGGTTATTGTAAACTTTATTTAAATCACATTCAGTGACAATATTTTACAGTGTCTGTGTATCTGTCTGTGTGTCTGTCTGTCTGTCTGTGTGTCTGTGTATCTGTCTGTGTGTCTGTCTGTCTGTCTGTGTGTCTGTCTGTCTGCCTGCCTGTCTGTCTGTGTATCTGTCTGTGTGTCTGTGTGTCTGTGTATCTGTGTATCTGTCTGTGTGTCTGTGTGTCTGTGTATCTGTCTGTCTGTCTGTGTGTCTGTCTGTCTGTCTGTCTGTCTGTCTGTCTGCCTGCCTGTCTGTCTGTGTATCTGTCTGTGTGTCTGTCTGTCTGTGTATCTGTCTGTCTGTCTGTCTGTGTATCTGTCTGTGTGTCTGTCTGTCTGTCTGTCTGTGTATCTGTCTTTGTGTCTGTGTGTCTGTCTGTCTGTCTGTCTGTGTGTCTGTCTGTCTGTCTGTGTATCTGTCTGTGTGTCTGTCTGTCTGTCTGCAGTGTAATAACTTTCTGCCTGAGCAGTTCTGTAGATGTAAAACCCTTTAACCCTGTTGGAGTGCAGGAATTCACACACACACACACACGCACACAGACACACACACACACACACACACACACACACACACACACACACGCCCTGCAGCGTTAATAATGTGTTCAGATTCTTCAGGAAACATCAGGGGGCCTTGAGGAGTCACTGAGGAGGTGCTAAGAGGTCCTGGAGGAGCTGTGAGGAGTCCTTGATGGACTTGAAGAGGTTCAGTGAGTCCTTGGGAGGTTTTATCTGACCTTAAGAAAGTTGTAGGTTCCAGGAGTCCTTAAAAAGATTCTGGCGGCCCTTGGAGAGTTTCTGCAGGTGTTTGAAAAGGTTAGAGGAGTTTGTAGGAGGTTCCTGGAGTCCTGGAATGATTTCTGTGGAGCCTTGACGTGGTTCAAGGAGTCCTTTAGAAGGTTCCAGGGATCCTTGAGATTGTTGTACAGCCCTTGAAGAGGTTCTGTGGGTCCTTGGATTTACAGGTCATTGAGAAGGTTCCAGGAGTCCAGCAGTCCTTGAAGATGCTCCAGGACTCCTTAAAACCCCAGTGGAGGTTTCAGGAGTCCAGAGTGATGAGGTCACTCAGAGGTCACCCAGCTGTCCGTCTCTACGGTTTCCATGACGACCGTCTCTTTATGATCTCTAATAGGATTGGCTGCTAATGGACACACACACACACACTCACAGTTCAGGGGTCAGGAGGTCAACCTGTCCTGTGATTGGTTCAGTGCCCCGCCCATCAGGAGCCTCCCCCTCTGTGATTGGTTAGTGTCAGAGTGAGACGGTCAGTGAGAGCCAATCAGATGCAGAGTGAGGCAGAGGGGGGGGCGGGTCATTCCTTGGAGAGCCCTTGAAGAATCCTTGAAGGATCCTGGCTGTCAGTCTGAACGGCATCCTGCCGCCAGGTCACATGATGTCATGTCTGACAGGAAGTCACAGCCATGACTTCATCACCATGGTAACACCTGAGCTGAGATCAGATCTGAGGTCAGAGGTCACACCTGTGAGGACAGAGTGTGTGACAGGAAATGAAACTCAGACACACACACACACACACACACACACACACACACACACACACACATGCACACACACAGTCAGACTGAGGACAGTCACTGGTGTTACTGGTGTTGGTGGGCGGAGTTTTCCATCACTGGTTTATAAATCAGCAGTCACATGACTTCACCTCCTCACCAGGAGACGAGACAGGACGAGACAGTCGTCCGTCTGTCCTTCATCTGTGTGTGTGTGTGTGTGTGTGTGTGTCCTTCAGACGTCCCTTCATTAACTGAATGTTAACGACAGCAGAGCTCCAGGTGTCCCTGAAGGACACACTGCTGTCTCACTCTCTACAGCTGGGCTCTCACCTGTCTCACTTGTCTCACCCTGACAGGCTATTGGTCGGAGCTCCCAGGGAGAGGGCGGAGCCTAACGTTCCAGCCAATCGAACAGGAGGAGTGTACAGCTGCCCAATCACTGCTGACCAATCAGAGTGCAGCAGGATGACCCTCATCGACCCAGGTGACCTCACACACACACACACACACACACACACACACACAGGTGATGATGTCGTTATCAGAAGAGAAACAGACTGAAACTCAAACTGTGATGCGTTCACTGACATCATGTCACCTGAGTGATGACATCATGACCTCAAGTGTCTCCATGGAGACGATGTGAAGCCTCTGACTGCTGTTCACAGTCTGACGTCTGACGTCACGCCATCATCACCAGGTTTCTCCTGACAGTCAGAACTCAGGGCGCTCTGCTCCTGAGATGTTATCTGTGTGCTGGTGCATTATGGGATGTCCATCCCTCAGAGGGAAGTGACAGCTGTGGTCTGTTTCTGATAACGCTCTGGCCTGAGTGGGCTGTAATCTGCGGTAACCACGGCAACGGCCAATCAGAGGAGTTTATTTTTACACACAGATGAACAGTGTGTGTGTGTGTGTGTGTGTGTGTGTGTGTGTGTGTGAGAGACTCACCTGTGCTTCCTGTTTCAGACTTCATCCTGTCTGAGGACCTGATGGAGGACATGTGGTTGGGCGTCTCAGTGGCTAGTCAGGGCCGACCTGGAGGACGGGTCCTGGTGAGTTTGGGGTCACTGTGACGACACCGTGACAACGTCCTGTCTGTGTCAGCTCCTCTTAAAGGGACGGTTCAGGCGTTCTGCAGCGAAGTTGTGTGAGGTCATGACCCACAGTCACTGTGTCACCTGCAGCACACTCAGTGATGTCATGCTGTGGGCGGAGTCAGCAACAAGACGTAATTTAGACCCCTAAAAACATCAACATCAGTCACCTGTAAACTTCTATCAGAGGCCATGCGCTCTTATTTCCCTCAGTCCCTGAACGCACCAGGCCTCCATCAGAGACAGGCCTTCATGTGTCTGAATGTGGAGCCACAGAGGGCGGAGTCAGAGGGACCGGCCCTTTAAATGAAATATATAAATAACTATTTATAATGTTCGCCTCTCTGCCTTTCTGTCAGACAGCCCTTTACTTTGGCTCTACGTGTTCTCAGCCAGAGAGCGGACATGTTCCTCAACAACATACGCCAATCTGTGTCCGACCGCAGGTCGACTGTCAGGGTCAGAGTGTTAATAACAATAACAATAATAACAATAATATTACATTGGATGTATCGAGGGCTTTTCTGGCACTCAAAGATGCTTCACAAACAACAACAACAACAACACAGGTGAAATCATCCTGGAGTTTACCAGCCTGTCGCTCATCAGGCGTCAAACATGGCCGCTCTGTCAGCGTCCCACAGTCGACCAGCATCTTCATCACGTCTCGTCAACCAAAGTCAAACACAGAATTCATCTTAGTTTTTATTATCAGGTCTTTTTTAGCTCGTCATCATCTGGTTTTCATCAAAAGGTCCTGACCCCCCAGGTGAGGTGGTTAGTCCTGGTGGGTGGGGCTGAGAGTGCTGAGGGCGGGGCTCAGACTGATGGGGGCGGGGGCAGGCTGTGGATGTGGGGGGGTGGGGGACAGGGAGCTGATGGAGGTCATGATGGACGAGGGTGATGTGGTGACAGCAGTGTGAGGAGACGAGCAGCAGAAATCTGACAGTGTCCTCGACGCCTTGTCCCCCAAAACTACAACATGTCCAGAGTCCAGAGTCCACTGATGGACAACCTGGACGTCTCTGAAGGTTCTGAGGAATGAAGACAGCTGAACTGAGACATCTACAGTCCACCTGCTGCTCTCAGAGACACTGACAGACACTGAGAGACACTAAGAGACACTGAGAGACTCTGAGAGACACTAAGAGACACTGAGAGACACTGAGACAACACTGAGAGACACTAAGAGACACTGAGAGACTCTGAGAGACATTAAGAGACACTGAGAGACACTGAGACAACACTGAGAGACTCTGAGAGACACTGAGACAACACTGAGACAACACTGAGAGACACTGAGAGACTCTGAGAGACACTGAGACAACACTGAGAGACACTAAGAGACTCTGAGAGACACTGAGACAACACTGAGAGACACTAAGAGACACTGAGACAACACTGAGAGACACTAAGAGACACTGAGACAACACTGAGAGACACTGAGAGACACTGAGACAACACTGAGAGACACTAAGAGACTCTGAGAGACACTGAGACAACACTGAGAGACACTAAGAGACTCTGAGAGACACTGAGACAACACTGAGAGACACTAAGAGACTCTGAGAGACACTGAGACAACACTAAGAGACACTAAGAGACACTGAGAGACACTAAGAGACTCTGAGAGACACTGAGACAACACAGACAACACTGAGAGACACTAAGAGACTCTGAGAGACACTAAGAGACACTGAGAGACACTGAGACAACACTAAGAGACACTGAGAGACACTGAGACGACTGAGAGGATCTGGAGAGCATGAGGTCAGATTACTGTGAATACCTGAAGATAAATGAAGCGACTCATCGGTCAGTGAAGTGTGAAGTGATTTTATCATCTGATCGAGGGACACAGTTCAGACACAATTCAGACAGCAGCAGCTCGTTCAGTCGTTCTCTGCAGACCTTCTTCTCCTCCTTCCTCTTCCTCTTCTTCTTCTCTGCTTCATTAAGGTTTTTATTTCTCTCCACAGTGAACAACATTTCATCATCACTGTGTTTCTATCTTCCTGTAGCAACATGGACGCTCTCTGGTTTGTAGAGTCACCTGAACCTTTAATGAATCAGCAGGACACAGTTTTCACCTGTTGTTGGTCTGAATCAGCTCCGTCTGTCTCTGGAGCCTCCTGCCTGTTTGTTCAACTGCTAAGCTAAGCTAAGCTAAGCTAATATACGTTTAGCTATTAGCAGGAACCATTTTAAAGATTAATTCATGTGATAGAATCAGATCAGGAGATATCAGGTCATGTGATGCAAACAGTGACTGTGCGTTCTGCTAACCAACCAACTGCCCCCCCCCCCCCCCCCAGGCGTGTGGTCATCGCTTCGTTAAACTCTACGGAGCGTACAAACTGAGACACATGATTGGCCGCTGTTATATCCGTGGAAACGACCTGCAGTACAACGAGACGGACATGCACTGGCAGAACCCCGACCAGCCCTGCAGGTAGGTCACATGATGTTCAGGTCACATGATGTTCAGGTCACATGACGTTCAGGTCACATGATGTTCAGGTCACATGATGTTCAGGTCACATGATGTTCAGGTCACATGACGTTCAGGTCACATGATGTTCAGGTCACATGACGTTCAGGTCAAGGGATGTTCAGGTCACGTGACATTCAGGTCACATGACGTTCAGGTCACATGATGTTCAGGTCACGTGACGTTCAGGTCACGTGACGTTCAGGTCACGTGATGTTCAGGTCATGTGACGTTCAGGTCACGTGACGTTCAGGTCAGTGATGTTCAGGTCACATAACGTTCAGGTCACATGATGTTCAGGTCACATGACGTTCAGGTCACATGATGTTCAGGTCACATGACGTTCAGGTCAAGGGATGTTCAGGTCACGTGACATTCAGGTCACATGACGTTCAGGTCACATGATGTTCAGGTCACGTGACGTTCAGGTCACGTGACGTTCAGGTCACGTGATGTTCAGGTCACGTGACGTTCAGGTCACGTGACGTTCAGGTCACATGATGTTCAGTTCACGTAACGTTCAGGTCACATGATGTTAGGGTCACATGACGTTCAGGTCACATGACGTTCAGGTCACATGACGTTCAGGTCACATAACGTTCAGGTCAGTGATGTTCAGGTCACATGATGTTCAGGTCACGTAACGTTCAGGTCACATGATGTTAGGGTCACATGACGTTCAGGTCACATGACGTTCAGGTCACATGACGTTCAGGTCAGTGATGTTCAGGTCACGTGACGTTCAGGTCACATGATGTTCAGGTCACGTAACGTTCAGGTCACATGATGTTAGGGTCACATGACGTTCAGGTCACATGACGTTCAGGTCACATGACGTTCAGGTCAGTGATGTTCAGGTCACATAACGTTCAGGTCACATGATGTTCAGGTCACATGACGTTCAGGTCACATGACATTCAGGTCACATGACGTTCAGGTCAGTGATGTTCAGGTCACATAACGTTCAGGTCACATGACGTTCAGGTCACATGATGTTCAGGTCACATGACGTTCAGGTCACGTGATGTCCAGGTCACATGACGTTCAGGTCAAGGGATGTTCAGGTCACGTGACATTCAGGTCACATGACGTTCAGGTCACGTGACGTTCAGGTCACGTGACGTTCAGGTCACGTGATGTTCAGGTCACGTGACGTTCAGGTCACGTGATGTTCAGGTCACGTAACGTTCAGGTCACATGATGTTAGGGTCACATGACGTTCAGGTCACGACGTTCAGGTCACATGACGTTCAGGTCAGTGATGTTCAGGTCACATAACGTTCAGGTCACATGATGTTCAGGTCACATGACGTTCAGGTCACATGACATTCAGGTCACATGACGTTCAGGTCAGTGATGTTCAGGTCACATAACGTTCAGGTCACATGACGTTCAGGTCACATGATGTTCAGGTCACATGACGTTCAGGTCACGTGATGTTTGCTGTGAGTAAGGTGTGTCTGTGTGTGTGTTCAGTCACCTGGGTGATGTCACCACTGAGGTCATGTGTAACATGGGGATCTCTGCCGCCATCACTCAGACTGAGGTCATCATCGGCTCACCTGGAAGCTTCGAATGGCAAGGTGAGCTTCTCTCCTGTCTGTCTGACATCTGTCTGTCTGTCCAGGTAAACATGTGTGTGTTTCCTGTGTGTGTGTGTGTGTGTGTGTGTGTGTGTGTAGGAAACGTCCACGTCTCCTGGATGAATCCAGACGTCGTCTTCGACACTCAGAGGAGCTCCTTCCCCAACATGGAGCGCAGGAACATTTATATAGGTGAACTGAGGTCACGGTGACATCACTTCCTGTGGTTAACACACCCATATTAACATGAGCTGTGTGTGTGTGTGTGTGTGTGTGTGTGTGTGTGTGTGTGTGCAGGATACTCAGTGACTCAGGCTCGTCGTCTTCTCTCTCAGGACCATGAAACCATAGTAACAGGTGACGACTCCTTTACCTTCATCCTCACTGAGCAGCTGGACTGATGGATTGATCTGTGTATTGATTATTGATCGGTGTATTGATTATTGATCTGTGTATTGAATATTGATCGGTGTATTGATTATTGATCTGTGTAGATTATTGATCAGTGTTTTGATCACAGGAGCTCCTAAGGACAGTAAAGACGACGCTCGTGGCTCCGTGCTGCTCGCAGTCAAACACTCCGACGGACTGCTGACTCAGCAGACTCTGCGTGGTGAACAGATGGGCTCGTACTTTGGTAACGCCGTGGCAACCGCCGACCTCAACAACGATGGGTAACAAAGGGTTCACGGGTCACATGATTCACACTGAGGTCACTTCCTGTTTGGCGTCTGCTCTGTCAGAAGACAAAAATCAAACACAGAAAATCAATACAGCAACACATCGTGATATTTGTGTGGTGATATGGTGATGTCACACAGCGCCAAGGATTGATTTTATTTGTATATAAATGATTAATATTACAAATTAAACTTTCCCGCCCCAGAAACAGGAAGTCATTTCTCTCCACATTTTGAAACGTTTCATATCAGAAAGGTAAAAACAACTCGCTCAGATTTGTATGAATAATGAAGTTGTATTTGACAGACGTCTGTGTGTTTCTGCTCTGAGTCAGTAAAAACCCTCTGAAACGTCTGTTGAACGTGACCTGATGAAAGATCATCAGAAACTGTCTGAACACGCCGACCACGAACTCTGAAACTTAAAGTGTGATGTCATTCTTCCTGTCATGAATCCAACAGCAGATGATTTCTAAACTCGTGGCGTTCTGATGTCGACAGACCGTCTTTCTGTCCTGCAGGTGGAACGACCTGCTGGTGGGCGCTCCTTTTTACTTCCACCGTCAGCAGGAGGCGGGCGGAGCCGTGTATGTCTACATGAACGCAGGAGGTCGCTTTGATCCTGAGCCCAGCGTGGTGCTGAGAGGACCGGCCGGGTCGGCATTCGGTATGGCTGTTACTGCCGCCGGAGACCTGAACCAAGATGGCTTCCAGGGTGAGACACTAAGAACACGCTGACTTTACAGAACCACAGAAGAAGAAGCTGCTGACATGTCGTGTGTTTCAGACTTCGCGGTCGGAGCGCCGTTCCATGAAACAGGAAGTGTGATGATCTGGAGCGGGAGCAGCGGGGGGGTCTCCACAGAGCCCAGTCAGGTGTGACAGTGTACGCAGCGTGTCTGTATGACAGCGTGTAGATGACACCTGTAACCCCGCCCCCTCTGTCTCTGCAGGTGATCCGGGGCAGCAGAGTCTCTGCGGTGTTCAGGACCTTTGGATACTCTCTGTCTGCAGGACGCGACGTCGACGGCAACAAATATCCAGACCTGCTGGTCGGTTCCCTGGACAACACCGTCGCTCTGCTCAGGTACGATAAACACCTGTGGTCACATGACACTGACAGTCATCATGAGGCGGTACAGTGGAGCAGTGGTTAGTACTCTCTCCAAGAGGGTTCCTGGTTCAAACCCCGGGTGGTGGAGCCCTTCTGTGTGGAGTTTGCATGTTTCCTCCAGGTGCTCCCACATGTTCTCCCCGTGTCAGCGTGGGTTTCCTCCAGGTGCTCCCACATGTTCTCCTCAGTCCTGTGATCTGTCCAGGGTGAACCCTGCTTCCCACCCACTGTCAGCTGGGATAGGCTCCACCCCCCGTGACCCTGTAAAGAAAAGGGGGTTACAAAACAATAAATAAATGATCCTGATCTCTGAGTCACTGCCGCGCTGTATTGATCTGCTGCTCAACATCTGATTGATTGATTGTCTCCTCAGAACTCGTCCGGTCGTTCACCTCAATAAAACCATCAGAGTTTCTCCAGACATCGTTGACCCGAACAGCTGTGACTTCTGGTAAGATTCAAACCTCCTCGCAAAGCTAACAGCTAACATGCTAACATGCTGACTCACTGTGTGTGTGTGTGTGTGTGTGTGTGTGTGTGTGTGTGTGTGTGTGTGTGTGTCAGTGTTCAGGTGGAGGTGTGTTTCTCCTACATGTTCAGCACTGGAGAGAAGAGCGACAGAGACAGCATCAGTGAGTCAACAATATTTATTATGTAAGATAACATGACCTCATGATGATGTCATCAGTGACAGACTGACAGCTCATCAGTGGACAAATTTGTGTTTTCGGTGACAGCGAAGGAATGACCCGCCCTACCCTCCCTCTGATTGGCTGGCACTTATTTTTCTTGTTTGTAGGGTTGGTGAAGTTTAGGATGAGAACGTCAGGGTTAGCCAATCAGAGCAGAGTAAGGCAGAGGAGGGCGGGTCCTTCTTATTCTACTCAAGATAATAATTTCAGTTTGATATTAAAGACGTTTATTGATCATATCGGCACCAAACCAGCTGACATCTGTGTGTTTGGAGTGTGTGGTCAACAAACTGATGATTTATATCAAAGAATATTTAAAAAATAAAACTTATTTTACTTCTTTTTGAGGTTCACATCAACAGACGCTGATTTCAGGAGAAATTTTTATTTTTACAAAAACAAATGTTTTGTTTTTCTTTACTGTGTTAAAATGATAAAAGAATCAAAACTATGATCTGTTAGCTACAGCAGCTACACATGCTAACATTCAGTGCACGTTAGTTCAGGCTGAAATACGTCTTCATCTGTCGGATGGGTTCTGAAACGTGATTCATCATTCATTCATTCATTCATTCATTCATGTTCCTGTCAGGATGAACCGTTCATCTGTTGCCATCATCAGGTCACATGACGCTCAGCCTCAGCTGTGTTCACTGAGAATTAGCTACTGTTAGCATGCTAACATGCTAAGCTAAGATCAGTGTTGGGGAATAAGTAGTTACATGTAATTAACTGTAATCAGTTACAGTTACTGAGAAAAAAGTAATTAAATTACAGTTAGTAATCAAAGCGTCTGCGATCACAGAGGAGCTCCGTCTGAATTTATTCTCCTCAGTAAAGTTTAAATGTGAAATCTGACGCTGCGTTCACACTCAGCGACACAGCAACAACATGCAGCTCAATTTGAAATGGAGGCTGGCGACATGAAGCCATGAACTGACACCTGACACTCGTCGCTGCTGACCAAGTTCAGCTGGCCTCGACTTTTCAGGTTCTAGGTAAGGGAACGTCTCAGCTGAAAAATCGCGTCGCGTCCAAGAAGCTCTCCGACACTCCCAGCTGGGTGTTTTCTTAGGAGTGTTTCCTGAGGACGTTAAGCCTTAAAGGAATATTCCACGTCAACATCAGAATAATTTGACCTCAGGACGTGAGACTGAGTTTGTCTCCACAGGAACTGACCACCAACACACTCCCTGCTGATTAGCTTGTGTGGCTAATGTGACAGATGGAGGGTTCATGAGGACACGATGCTAACGAGTCTGTTCAATCAGCATTAACGAGCTTCCTGTGTGTGTGTGTGTGTGTGTGCG
The DNA here is from genome assembly GCA_019142605.1 of Cephalopholis sonnerati. Classification (NCBI taxonomy): domain Eukaryota; kingdom Metazoa; phylum Chordata; class Actinopteri; order Perciformes; family Serranidae; genus Cephalopholis; species Cephalopholis sonnerati. The sequence continues at coordinate 41,882,251 of JAGQAX010000016.1, read as the reverse complement.
TCTGTGCTCTCAGCTAATGGAGCTGATTGATTGACAGGACGGAGCTGTCAGTTAACATCTGCTGTTAATGAACACACACACACACACACACACACACACACACACACACACAGACTCTTGTATGTGTCTCGTTGTGAGGACCCTCGTTGACATAATCCCTGGACCCTTACCCTAAGGGACTGTTTGTCATTTATTGGGGCGGGTGCAGACAGAGGGAGGCATGTCATAATGTATTTAATTACTGGGGAGGGACTTCTGTTTTTTATTTTGGTTTAGGGGCGGGGCTTACAGAATTTAAGGCCCTTGGACACATCATGTGTGACGAACGCTTCTGTCAGACAGCACAAACACACATAAACACATCTGATGTTGAAACAGTGAGTCTCATTTAAAATTTGTCCCAAAATAATTAAAGCTTTTGTACGTCCAGAAAAACTGAGACTTCTTCAACTTCAAGGGTCATGGATTTTCCTCCAGCCACTGACCGCTGCTGATTAAAGAACAATCCCTAACTTTAACCATCACAACTAACTGCCTAACCCCCGACCCCTGACCTTGACCCCTGACCTGAACCTAACTGTAATCTGAACCCTCAAACAGGCCGATAGAGACGTGAGGAGAGACCAAAGTGTCCTCACTGTGTTGTTAAAATGCGTTTTCTGGTCCTCACTATGTATCATATACACACACACACACACACACACACACACACACACACGCACCAGATGACATCATGTTGTGTCCTTGCGTGTCCTCGTGTCCTTGTCCCGTGTGTGTTTCTGTGAATGATAAATCACGTTACAGAAACTGATATTATTACATCTGAGAAACACACACACGCACACACACAAACACACACACACACACACACACACACTCACACAAATGCACACACTCAGTATTCCTCTGGGAGCTCTGTGTGTGTGTGTGTGTGTGTGTGTGTGTGTGTGTGTGTGTGTGTGTGTGTGTCCTTCTTGTGTCTCATTAATTTGACCAATCAGAGACGAGGTCACACTGTTGCTATGACACCCAGCCTCCAAACACACACACACTCACACACACACACACACACACACACACACACACACACACACACACACACACAGATACAGGTGTGATGCAGTGTCATCAATAAATATGATTAATTATTGATATAAACAAAAACACAGAGACAAAGACCTGACAGACGACACGTCTTCATAAACACACGTCAGTGTGAAGATGATCGATCGAGTCACTGATCAATATTTATACTTATTATATTTATTTATAAAATAATGATAAATATATTTGTATTTAGTTTGTTTTCTTTGCACAACATCAGAGAGAAGATGAAATGTAAACACTACACAATGGTTCTCTTCGTCACATCATCTGATGACATCATCATGATCTCACCTGAACACAACCTGTTCAACATGTCAAATAAATCACCTGTCAATCAGTCACGTTCATCACCGTCAGGACTTTAGCTTCTCACAGTTCATTCAGTCAGTTATCAGGAGCACACGGCTGAAGTCGGTGGGTTTTTCTCTCAGTGCAGCCTGCTGGGTCGGCTCAGGTACACCTTACATCATGAGTCACATGACATCACATGACCAAACCCACACACAGTAATATGATGTATGTGACATGTACATGTTTCTGTGCTGTGACAAACTCATCACGTGTTCATAAAACATCATGTTAATGTGTGTGTGTCAGATTATAACGAGCACACTGTCATTAGTCAAACAGACTCTGAGTCTTGTTATGAAACACTTCCTGTTGTTGGGGCTAAAATGTATTTACATGTTTACCAGACGACGTCGTGCTGGATCAGACTCTTGAAAACACAAACAACAGGACAGAGTTAATGTGAGGAGTTCCTCAGGGCTCGAGTCTCGGTCCTCTCCTGTTTCATCTCCAGCAGCTGCTTTTTACTTTTGTCATTATTATGTGCAGTACAGTTTTATCATCATGTGACCACCGAGTCACTGAGGTCTGCTGAACAAATCAACGATTCACAAAATGTCCTTTAATTGTCCCGTAACTTTGTCTCACCAGAGACTCGGCTTTGTGTTTCAAAGTTTCTGTAGAAATGAACTTTTCTTGAACTTGTATCTATGAAACATCAACATGTTTTTATTTCAAACAGAGACAGATATAATGTGTCTGTCTGTGTCTAACAGCCAATCAGAGAATTGTGTCTGTCTTTAACCATCTGTCTCTCTGTCTGTCTCGCAGCTGTCCACTTTACCGTCACCGCTGACATCAGCAGCCTCAACCCCCGCCTCCGTTTCCTTGACAACGGGAAGAGTGTGTACTCTGGTTACCTGTCAATGCCGAAGAGACAGTGTGAAACCCTGAGAGTTGGACTGCAGGTGAGACGCACCTTTATAACAGTCTGATGTACTGTCAGCGCCCCCTACAGGCTGAGGGCTGTAACATGTGGAGGGATCGTCCTCCGGAGGGCAGCAGAGAGAAGGTTTTATTACAGAGGGTCTGAAGGAACACGTTTGAGATTAATTTTGAATGAAAAAGAAATCTGAGAGTCGCTCTGAGAACTTAAACCTTTCATTAAAACTAAAGGCCTCGACGGTTTGAACCAGTGAGACGAACAAAAACACTTGTTGGGTTTCAGAAAAGAAAAAAAACATCTGAGGTTTGCTGGAGACATTTCAGATGTTTTAATGAACAGGAAGTTGAGCTGCGAGATAAGAGCGCCGGATTGTTGTGAGCTTTAATCAGTCTGCTGCTGACAGACGTCACATCCTGCCGTTCCTCCGAGAACTTTACGTTCAACATGAAACAAGCTGTCAACACCATGTGAGAGGACAGGAGGAGGACAGGAGGACAGGAGGACTGTTCCTTCAAAGATCTCTGCTGTCGAGCAGGTTGATATAAAGTTCACAGTGTTCAGGACTCGTCCTGTCACGTTCTCCATCCTCTTCTTATCAGCATGTTTGTGTTTCTGCCACATTTCTGCTCTGATGTGTCACGACTCAACCCGTCACATCATCGTCCGTCAGCTGGAGACCCTGTTTACTTCACATTCCTGCTGCGCGTTCTCCAAAACACTGCTCTGCTTCCACACCGAGCTCTACACAGCCCGAGGTTTCACCCTATGTAAACTGATGTTCTCAGAGAGAACCCTTCAGTCAGTCACCTTCATGTTCTGGTAAAGTGACATCATCCTCCATCACTGTCGGTCCGTTCAAGGAAACTCTGGAGTTCTCTGTTGCACTGATGAGCCGTGGTCAGAGGATTAAAGGTGGAATAGTTGCTTTTGTGAAAGTGTTTCTGAGGTTCTGTTGTGTGTTTGTGTTCTGCAGAGTCCAATCAGAAACAAAGTGGAACCTCTGGTGTTCTCCCTCAACGTCTCTCTGTTCGAAAAGCTTCCCAAGAAAAGACATGCAGTGCAGGACCTGAGACGCCTCCCGGTCCTGAGCCAGACACCCCGACCCATCAGAACCCAGGTCAGAACCCATCAGAAACCAGATCAATATCAGATCCAAGGTCACATCTTAATAGATCCCATCTGAACCCACATTAGAACCGATCCTGACCTGGGTCAGAGTCCAAGTCACAAATGATCCATCCAGAAACAAACAGAACCTACAGATAAACTCCTGAGAACAAAGAACCCTGGTCTGAATGTTTGAACGTAGCTGTTCTTCGTTCGTCAGATCCACATCCAGAAGGCCTGTGGTTCTGATAACCGTTGCCATAGTAACCTGCAGATGACGGCTCAGTTCACAGATGAGAACCAGAAACCCTTCATCAGGTGAGTGAACACGTCTTCATCAGACTCCTCATGCTTTAATGTCAAACTCGAAACAAGGACTTGACTTTGGATTTGACTCGGACTGACCCTGAGGGCCCGACTCAGGACTCAAGACCTGACTTTGACTCCTCCTAAAGTACTCGGGTCTGACTGGAGATTTAAAGGATTTAAAAACATCTCTGACAGTCTGAGTTGCTCCTGCGGTCTAGGGGGACGAATGTGGGGGGACGTGTCTGGGAGTGCAGTTGGTTTAGTACGAGCTGTTCTCTCACATCACAGATGTTTGTCCTCACCGGGCCACTGTATCAGCTCTGAACTGAAGTGACGTCAGACTGTCATGTCGTGATGTGTTTCTGTGTCTCCAGGCAGAAGGACAGTCAGGTGTTGCACTACGACAGCAGCATCAACCGCCTGTTTCTGGAGGTTAACGTCAGCAACTCACCATCACCAGGCCGACCGGCGGAGGACGCTCACAACACCGTTCTAAACATTAGCATCCCACCATCACTCATTTACTCTGGAGTCCGAACCAAGGTAATTAATCTGAAGGTCTTTGACATAATTTCATCACTTTCAGACGCCAGGAAACAAAACAGACTCGAGACCTGACAAAGACTCGCTCTGAAGTACGTGGGACTGGACTCGAGACTTGATTTTGCCTCTCTAAACGACTTGGGGTTTTACTTTACGTGAGACTTGACTTGGACTAAACCTGAAGGACTTCACTGATTGAGTGTTTGTGGCTCAGGAGGTAGAGTGGGTCGACCAGTAGTCAGAAGATCAGCGGTTCGATACTCAGCTCCTTCGTTCCGCATGTTAGAGTATCCTTGGGAAAAATACTGAGCTCCAAACTGATCCTGATGGCTGTTCATCACTGAGTGACTCAGTGTGAATGTTTTAATGTTTTAAAGTTATTATTTACAATTTAGTGACTTACCCTGAAAGACCTGGGACTTGAATTGGTACTTTACACAAGACTTGACCTGGACTTACCCTGAAGGACGTCACTGATTTAGTGTCTGGCTCAGGGAGTGGAGCGGGTCGACCACTAATATGATCAGTGGTTCGATGCCTGATCTTGTGACGCCAGCCTCGACCACCAGTGTGTGAAAGAGTGAACGAGTGGTTGGAAGACTAGAGAGGTGCTATATGAGTCCATTTACCATCAACTGACTAACCTGAGAGTTAACCTGAAGGACCTGGGACTTGACTTGGACCAGTCCCTCTACAGCTGGACCTGTGATTGTTTCTTTGTGTTTCAGGGTGACGTCCAGACGCCGGTGAAATGTTCTGTTGAGGACGCTGTTCTTCTCTGTAAGCTGGGGAACCCGTTCAGAAGTAACCAGAAGGTACAGAACGTGCTGCTGCCTTTGTTGAACTGCTGGTGCTCTTGTAGGCTGCTCTCCTGTTTTCCTACGAAAAGTAATGCACCCAGATTTGTACACGTAGTTGTGAGCCAGTAATTCATGATTTACCCACTGAATGGAAAGGCTGTGATCATGTGACCAATGTGCTGACGGGGGTGAACAATGAAGTGGTCCCATGGTGTTTCTCAAAGTCAAGGATGCTTCCTTGGTAGGGCAGGTTCTTCCAATGTCAGGTCCTACAGAGGCGAGTTAAGACTCCCTCCTAACATTCAGTGAACACACATTGGAACAAGCTAGTGAGTGTCCAGGTGTGTGTCACTTTATAGGCCCCGCCTTCAATTCAGGCAAATCATGGGTATTTCATGCTCGCTGAGGATACACACATGCATCCTCAGAGATTCTCTGAAGGAAGGCCTTTGTCCTCGGTAGAATTCAAAGGATCTGCGACATTGGAAGAATCCTTCGGTGGGATTTGATGATGTAGCCTCCTTAAAATTCAGACATTTTTAAGGATCCTTCCTTGACTTTGAGAAGCACCACTGGAGGCAGGTCAGGGCGCTGGATGGGACTTTCCCCAGGAGCCCGGTGTCCAGAGCCACGTGACCTTTGAGTCATTTTAAGGTTTGTCCTCACTGTGTTTCTTTTCCTAAACCTAACCGCAGTAAGCTTTATGCAAGGGATGTAACGTCATTCCTGGGGCTCTGTTTAGCAGGATATCACACGAACTGTTTGAGGATACGTTGACTTTTGTCTGTACTGCTGCTGATCGTCCATCTGTCTGTCTCTGTGTTTCAGGTTCAGGTGTTGATCATCTTCCAGCCGTCTGAGATCAGTTTAGACACCAGAGAGATTCACTCTCTGCTGCAGCTGTCCACGTAGGACACACACACACACACACACACACACACACACACAGACTCACCTGTGTCCAGGTGTTGTGTTGGACAGGTACTGAGTTGTGTCTCTGTGTCTTCAGGCTCAGTGAGCAGTCCGATCTGTCTCCTGTCTCCGTCTCCATGCTGGTGGAGTATTCACTGCAGACGTCTCTCACTCTGTACGTATCACACAGTCAAAGGTTTAAAGCTGACCTCTGACCTCTAACCTGATGACCTCACCTGTGTCCTGACAGAATCAACCTGCCAGGCCCCGCCTCCTTCGGCGGTCATGTGACGGGCGAGTCGGCCATGAAGAAGATGGAGGACGTAGGCAGTCTGCTGCTCTTCACCTTCCAGGTTTGTCTGAATCAGTCTGACTGACGGTGTGTCAGCTGTCCAGGTGTTGACACACGTCCTGCTCCCACAGGTGCACGTCAGCGGGAAGCCCCTGGGTCACCTAGGCAACCTGCAGGTGGAGTTTGATTGGCCGAGGGAGACGTCCAATGGGAAGTGGTTGCTGTACCTCGCAGAGATCCAAGTGAGCGGCACGTCAGAGGCTCGCTGCGATCCGCCCGGCAGGATTGTCAACCCCCTCGACCTCATGGTAACCATAGCAACATCAGCCTCACACTGACTCCTTTCAAAATAAAAGTCCTGAGTGGCACATTTCAGAGTAAAAGCCCATCAAATCTGCATCTTTAACCACAGCTTCATCAAACTGAATCTGACGTCTCTCATCGTCATGTTCAGAGACTTTAACGCTTCAGAGAGTCGGGCTGAACTCAGATCAGTGTGTTTGCTGAACGTCAACACGGCTGTGTTTATATTTCATATCAACATCGTACATCCATAAATATAACTCCAAAATGATTTGTGTTCAGATGAAGTAGCATCAGCAGAGAGTCTCCTCCATCATACGTCTGATCCCAACCATCTGTTCTGTTAATGAGTTTCTACTTCCTGTTTGTTCAGCTGTCAGAGGAGGAGAAGAGGAGGAGTGAGGAGGAGGTGCAGAAGAAGAAGAGGAAGAGGAGTCTGAGGGAGGAGGTGCAGAGGGAAAAGACTCTACCTGTCCTCCACCTGCAGGGACAGAAGAAGAAGTCCTACGCTCTGGTACAAACACACTCATGTCTGTCAGTGCAGTGCTGCAGCCACCCACAGGGGGCGCTCTGGCGTATTAAACAAACTCACCTCAGTGGATCTGTGTCTCCCAGTGACAGCGCAGGCAGGGGTCAGTACAGATCTATGAGTGACCTCCCAAACATCTGACTGTACTTTAACCCATGTGTTGTCTCCTTTGTGTTTAGAGAAAGTGGGGACAGTTTTGAAATATGAGGACATTTTTAGAGATGCACAGTGAGGACATGTTGTTCCTTAAAAGGCACTAATGTGTGTGTGTGTGTGTGTGTGTGTGTGCAGGACTGTGTGCACGGGGCCAAGTGTGTGACGTTTGTCTGTCCTCTGGTCAACATGAACAACTCAGCGACTCTGACTGTCAGAGCCAGACTGTGGAACTCCACCATGATCGAGGTAAAAACATGTTATTCAACTTTAACCAGACGTCGCAGTCTTTTTTTAATTTTTTTATTTTATTTTTTTACTCGTGCACCTGTAAGCTTCGATTTGTAGCACGTTTCCTGTCTGATTCAGTATCAGCAGTTTTCTGATGAACCCACCGTCCTCCACCACCTCAGCATCAGACAGAGACCAGCTGGTCAACACTGCACTGTTCATTTCACTGATGAAAACTATGAGAAAACATTTCCGACAACGACCTTTTGTCCGCGATGAAAACAAGACGATGTTGAGCTAAAAATAGATCTTGATAATAAAAACTAAGATGAAATCTATGTTTGATTTTCGTTGACGAGACGTGATGTAAATGTTGGTGGTGGACTGTCGGATACTGAAAGCTTGTAATGATCTTCAGATGGCTGATGAGCGACAGGTTGGTAGACTCCAGTAAATAGTCTGCACCAGGATGTGAGCTGTAATTCAGCAGTAAATAATCAGCCGTGTGTGTCTGACTGTGGATGGTGGAGCTGCTGAATGGATCTGTGGCTGTTAGCAGTTAGCAGTTAGCTCCGCTCGCAGCCAGCGGCCGCCGGACTTCACAGCTTCACCCCGCAGGACTCCACTCAGTCCGGACTGGAGGAGGTTTCTGGGTTGATGGTGTTTGACAGGCAGGTAGGAGGCTCAGTTATTTGTGAGTGGAGCTGTGCTGGAAGTTAACAGGCTGAACTCAGATCAGTTTAGTTTGAATCAGCAACTCTGTGAGAGGACACGAGTTTAAACCTCCAGACTGACATGTTGCAGAGGAAGAAAGAATTCAGTCAGATGGATCAGTCAGAGTTTACAATGAACCTGGGGACAAATCCTAGTTGTCTCACATGAGTTATTTGTTGAGAGCATAAATAGAGAGATGTTGAGCTTTTCAAATGATGATCAGTGAGTGTGTGCTCGTAAATCAGCCCTTAAACACATTAGTTTATACAACCTGTCACCTGGAGTCTGATTTCTGAGACTTGAAGTAGTTTAAAGAGAAAAGAGATGAGAATCATAATGACCAAGAGTTGACTAAAATATCACAAAGTTCCGTCTCATATAACATTTTGAATTTTCGTCGACTAACCCTATGAAGCATAAAAATGATTGTTGACTAAAACCAATGAATATTTTCATGTCCAAGCTGAATCTAAAACAGCTGTTAGAGTGAACACTAGGAGCTCGCAGAGCATTCAGCAGTGACAGAGACAGATTTTTCCTGCAGGAGTCGGTGGAGACCAAAAACAGAGCTAACAGAGAAAATATTGGACCGACATTCAAACACAAAGACTCCTAATGAATCATCGTGTTGATCTGCAGGATGTAGAAAAAAGCAGCTGTGTGCTAACATGTTAGCTGAAACTGCTGCTGATGTTTTTCTGCCCTCTAGTGGTCAAAATTAAAAGACTAACACTGACCTTGTGTTTCAGGACTACAGCGATGCGAGGAACGTACTGGTTCGAGGCCGGGCGACTCTGAAGCTGCAGACTAACAAACCAACCATCAACATGGAGCCTCACAGCGCAGAGGTACTAAACTGCTAAATGCTGCTAGCGCCCCCTGGAGGCAGCAGTGTTCATTACAGCCACAGTCTGAACCAACAACATGACAAAGGATCGACTCGCACATCCTCACCAGGTGTTACCTGCTGAATCACAGTGTTCTTCCTATGCAGATTGAGGTCCACATTTATCCAGACCCGGGGCAGCAGGTGGACTCCAGCGCCCCCCTGTGGATCATCGTGGCGTCTGTCCTGGCTGGCGTCTTACTGCTGGCTGTGATCTGCCTGCTGCTGTGGAAGGTAAACCGACGCCGTCCATCAGAAAACAACAGGAAACTGTTCACACGAAGTTTCTGTCTCATTGTTTCAGGATCTACTGGAGCGCAGATGTGGGATTATTTTTGTTTTGCTATCTTGTCACAGTAAAAGCATTAATTTGTGATGTCAGGTTGGTAAAGTGCCGTTGTGTCGCCCCCTGCTGTTCAGTGTGGTTTCTTCAGGAGAGCCAGCACCAGAGAGATGTACCAGGCAAAGACCCAGAAAGCCCACATGAAGAGCCAGCCGTCTGAGAACGAGAGGCTGCACGAGGAGCTCTGAGGCTGGGCAGACTGCTGCCAGAGAGCTCTGCTGTAAGGACCAGCTGCTGACTGACTGTTTCTGACTGTAGCTGACTTGTTTCTGATTGTTACTGACTGTTTCTGGATGGTTTTGGGCTGGTTTCTGGCTGTTGCTGACTGGTTTCAGTGACTGACTTGTTACTTGCTGTTTTTGACTGTTTCTGGCTGTTGGTGACTGTTTCTGGCTGTTGCTGACTGGTTCTAAGTGTTGCTGACTGTTTCTGACTGTAGCTGACTTGTTTCTGATAGTTTCTGGACGGTTGCTGTCTAATTTTGACTGCTCCTGACTTGTCTCTGACTGGTTTCTGACTGTTGCTGACTGGTTTCTGTGACTGACTTGTTACTTGCTGTTTTTGGCTGTTGCTGACTGGTTCTAAGTGTTGCTGACTGTTTCTGACTGTAGCTGACTTGTTTCTGATAGTTTCTGGACGGTTTCTGACTGTTGCTGTCTAATTTTGACTGCTCCTGACTTGTCTCTGACTGGTTTCTGACTGTTGCTGACTGGTTTCTGTGACTGACTTGTTACTTGCTGTTTTTGACTGTTTCTGGCTGTTGGTGACTGTTTCTGGCTGTTGCTGACTGGTTCTAAGTGTTGCTGACTGTTTCTGACTGTAGCTGACTTGTTTCTGATAGTTTCTGGACGGTTGCTGTCTAATTTTGACTGCTCCTGACTTGTCTCTGACTGGTTTCTGACTGTTGCTGACTGGTTTCTGTGACTGACTTGTTACTTGCTGTTTTTGACTGTTTCTGGCTGTTGTTGACTGGTTCTGACTGTTGCTGACTGTTTTCTGACTGTTATTGACTGTTTCTGGACAGTTTCTGACTGTTGCTATCTAATTTTGACTGTTTCTGTTTTTGGCTGGTGTCTGATTGTAGCTGACTGGTTTCTGTGACTGACTTGTCACTCACTGTTTTTGACTGTTTCTGGCTGTTGCTGACTGGTTTCTGACTGTTGCTGACAGTTACTGACTGTTGCTGACTGGTGTTTAACTGTTGCTGATTATTTATGACTGTAATTGACTGTTTTTGGCTGGTTTATGACTGTAATTGACTGTGTCTGACTGGTTTATGACTGTTACTGCCTATTGTATTGCTGTTTCTGATTAGTTCATTGTTGTCTGTTTCTGCTTAATGAGTGTTTCTGACTGTTTCTGACTCATTTATGACCTTCTGACTGTTTTCTTAGTTGTTTCTGACTGTTAATTGACTGTTTCTGACTGGTTTCTAACTTATTTATAACTGCTTCTGACTTACTATTGCGTTACTGTTTCTAATTAGATGATTGCTGCTTCTGACTGGTTTCTTTCTGGTTTATGACCTTTTCTGACTGGTTTCTGACTGTTTCTGACCAAATCCTCCTCAGCTCTCAGTCAGAGGGGAGGGGCCTCACTTCCTTCCAGCTGTGACTCATCTGCGTCTGATCAATCAGCTGATCAATAACTGTATTGATCTTTATTGAGTTTCTGTCGGCCTCTCTTTTGTGATGTATTGATCTCTGTGTGAGACACTTCCTGTTGGACGTTGAAGGATTCTGTCTTTTGTCTGCAGTGTGGTTTCTTCGTGCGTCGGAGGGCGTGGCGGGCCACAGCGCTCCACCAGGGGAGGATTATGGGTAAAGACGAGCTGCAACAACACACGGACGCTGACGGTTTCCTGATCCAAGACAACGCCACCTCGTCCAGACACAGGATGTCACCCAAACACTGGGTCACCTCCTGGACTGAGACACTCTGAGAGACTGAGGGTATCCATGGGAACCACCCTGAACCGGACCAAACCGGACCAACAGCTGCTGAACTGTGTGTGTGCTGTCATGTGAAAACCCCTCAACATTCCGTCCAGTCTGTATTTAAATGGAGATACGGGGTTTTCAGGTAACAGTTTATGTGATTAACATATATTTTGTAAACAACAGGAAGTGATTTATGTTAATTATTTATCTGTATTTTGTTAATATGTTGTTGTTGTTTTTTATATTTGTGTGACTTGTGTGTAAACTGCATTTCCCAGCATCCTCCTGGTCTCTCAGTCTGATCCTGACACAGAACAACAGACATAAATCAACATATTTATTAGTTATTGGGAAACAGCAGAAAGTGATCAGGATTTATAGTTAAAGGGCTAAATAATAAAAATTGGAATGCTCCTTTAAGAACCAAACGTGGCAGCGGAGGTCAGCATCGACAGGTTTAATGTGTCAGTGTGTCGTGATGATGTTGTGTTTCAGTGCTACCTTTAAGGGCTCCTCGTAACCTAAGTAAAAGTACTCGTGTTGCTTTCAGGTGCTGAAGGTTCCTGTAAGAGAAAAATCTTTTTGTTGTGGATTTAATTTTAAAAATCCAAGATAATCGGCCAACTGTCGAAGATTGGAGTCATCTCTTCTACAGAACTGTTTCTGTGGCGTCTCACTGCCTTTTTTGCTAAGAGTTTTTCTATGATGGTGAAATATCTGACGGCACATGAAAGCAGCATGTGTTGGTGTGTAAAGTCTTCAGTCATGTTCAGATTGTGTGGATGTGGTTTGTCATCGCTATGTGTCAGTGTGTTTCCTGTATGTTGGTGACATTAAAGTATTTTTTCATAATTAATTGGTCTGTGATGCTTTCAGTTTGTTTACTACTATAGTATGTCAGAAAAAAAAAGTCATGATATAGCATGTTATCAAAAACAGTAAAAAAAACAGTATAGCATGACATCAAAATTAGTAAAAAACTTCATAGAATAGCATGTCGTCAAAAATAGTAAAAAACATCATAGTATAGCATGTCAAAAATAGTAAAAAACGTCATAGTATAGCATGTCGTCAAAAATAGTAAAAACCGTCATAGCATACCATGTCGTCAAAAATTGTAAAAAAACGTCATAGTATAGCATGTCGTCAAAAATAGTAACAAAACGTCATAGTATAGCATGTCGTCTGAAAATAGTAAAAAAACAGAGTATAGCATGTCGTCGAAAATACTAAAAAAACGTCATAGTATAGCATGTCGTCCGAAATTTGTGAAAAAACGTCATAGTATAACATTTCGTCAAAAATAGTACAAAACGTCATAGTATAGCATGTCGCCAAAAATAGTAAAAAAACGTCATAGTATAGCATGTCGTCTGAAAATAGTAAAAAAACAGAGTATAGCATGTCGTCGAAAATACTAAAAAAACGTCATAGTATAGCATGTCGTCCGAAATTTGTGAAAAAACATCATAGTATAACATTTCGTCAAAATTAGTACAAAACGTCATAGTATAGCATGTCGTCCGAAAATAGTAAAAAAACGTTAGAGTATAGCATGTCGTCAAAAATATTAAAAAAACATCATAGTATAGCATGTCGTCAAAAATAGTGAAAAAACGTCATATTATAGCATGACCTCAAAAATAGTAAAAAACGTCATAGTATAGCATGTCGTCCGAAAATAGTAAAAAAAAATCATAGTATAGCATGTCGTCCGAAAATAGTTAAAAAACGTCATAGTATAGCATGTCGTCAAAAATAGTAAAAAAGTCATAGTATAGCATGTTGTCAAAAATAGTAAAAAACGTCATAGTATAGCATGTCGTCCGAAAATATGAAAAAAATCATAGTATAGCATGTCGTCAAAAATTGTAAAAAACATCATAGTATAGCATGTCGTCCGAACATAGTAAAAAAACGTCATAGTGCATGTCGTCCAAACCTAGTAAAAAAACATCATAGTATAGCATGTCGTCAAAAATTGTAAAAAAAAAGTCATAGTATAGCATGTCGTCAAAAATAGTAAAAAACATCATAGCTCAGCATGTCGTCAAAAATAGTAAAAAACGTCATAGTATAGCATGACGTCAAAAACAGTAAAAAACATCATAGTATAGCATGTCGACCGGAAACAGTAAAAAAAAATCATTATATAGCCTGTCATCCGAAGATAGTAAAAAAAAAACATCATAGTATAGCATGTCGTCCGAAAATAGTGAAAAAAACGTCATAGTATGGCATGTCGTCAAAAATAGTAAAAAACATCATAGTATAGCATGTCGTCCGAAAATAGTAAAAAAAACATCATAGTATAGCATGTCGTCAAAAATAGTAAAAAAAATCATAGTATAGCATGACGTCCAAAATAATAAAAAACATCACAGTATAGCATGTCGTCCGAAAATAGTAAAAAAAACATCATAGTATAGCATGTCGTCAAAAATAGTAAAAAAACGTCATAGTATAGCATGACGTCAAAAATAGTAAAAAAAACATCATAGTATAGCATGTCGTCAACAAATAGTAAAAAAATATCATAGTATAACATGTCGTCAAAAATAGTAAAAAACGTCATAGTATAGCATGTCGTCGAAAATAGTAAAAAAACATCATAGTATACCATGTCGTCAAAAATACTAAAAAAAGTCATAGTACAGCATGTCGTCAAAAATAGTAAAAAACGTCATAGTATAGCATGTCGTCCGAAAATAATAAAAACATCATAGTATAGCATGTTGTCAAATATAGTAAAAAACATCATAGTATAGCATGTCGTCCGAAAATAGTAGAGAACATCATAGTATAGCATGTCGTCCGAAAATAGTAAAAAAACATCATAGTATATAATGTCGTCCGAAAATAGTTAAAAAACGTCATACTATAGCATGTCGTCCGAAGATAGCAAAAAAAAACGTCATAGTATAGCATGTCGTCAAAAACAGTAAAAAACTCATATTATAGCATGTCGTCCGAAAATAGTAAAAAAACGTCATAGTATAGCATGTCGTCCGAAAATAGTAAAAAACATCATAGTATAGCATAACTTCAAAAATAGTAAGAAAAACGTCATAGTATAGCATGTCGCCAAAAATAGTAAAAAAAACGTCATAGTATAGCATGTCGTCTGAAAATAGTAAAAAAACGTCAGAGTATAGCATGTCGTCGAAAATACTAAAAAAACGTCATAGTATAGCATGTCGTCCGAAATTTGTGAAAAAACGTCATGGTATAACATTTCGTCAAAAATAGTACAAAACGTCATAGTATAGCATGTCGTCCGAAAATAGTAAAAAAACGTCATAGTATAGCATGTCGTCAAAAATACTAAAAAAACATCATGGTATAGCATGTCGTCAAAAATAGTGAAAAAACGTCATATTATAGCATGTCGTCAAAAATAGTGAAAAAACGTCATATTATAGCATGACCTCAAAAATAGTAAAAAAACGTCATAGTATAGCATGTCGTCAAAAATAGTAAAAAAACATCACAGTATAGCATTACGTCAAAAATATTAAAAAAAAGTCATAGTATAGCATGTCGTCCGAAAATAGTAAAGAAACGTCATAGCTCAGCATGTCGTCAAAAATAGTAAAAAACGTCATAGTATAGCATGACGTCAAAAATATTAAAAAACATCATAGTATAGCATGTCGTCCGAAAATAGTAAAAACATCATAGTATAGCATGTTGTCAAATATGGTAAAAAACATCATAGTATAGCATGTCGTCCGAAAATAGTAAAAAAAAAATCATAGTATAGCATGTCGTCCGAAAATAGTTAAAAAACGTCATAGTATAGCATGTCGTCAAAAATAGTAAAAAAGTCATAGTATAGCATGTCGTCCGAAAATAGTAAATAAACGTCATAGTATAGCATGTCGTCAAAAATTGTAAAAAAAAAGTCATAGTATAGCATGTTGTCAAAAATAGTAAAAAATGTCATAGCTCAGCATGTCGTCAAAAATGGTAAAAAACGTCATAGTACAGCATGACGTCAAAAATATTAAAAAACATCATAGTATAGCATGTCGTCCGAAAATAGTAAAAAAAACATTATAGTATAGCATGTCGTCCGACCATAGTAAAAAAACGTCATAGTATAGCATGTCGTCCGAAAATATGAAAAAAATCATAGTATAGCATGTCGTCAAAAATTGTAAAAAAACATCATAGTATAGCATGTCGTCCGAACATAGTAAAAAAACGTCATAGTGCATGTCGTCCAAACCTAGTAAAAAAACATCATAGTATAGCATGTCGTCAAAAATTGTAAAAAAAAGACATAGTATAGCATGTCGTCAAAAATAGTAAAAAACATCATAGCTCAGCATGTCGTCAAAAATAGTAAAAAAGGTCATAGTATAGCATGACGTCAAAAACAGTACAAAACATCATAGTATAGCATGTCGACCGAAAACAGTAAAAAAAAATCATTATATAGCCTGTCATCCGAAGATAGTAAAAAAAAAAACATCATAGTATAGCGTGTCGTCCAAAAATAGTGAAAAAAACGTCATAGTATGGCATGTCGTCAAAAATAGTAAAAAACATCATAGTATAGCATGTCGTCCGAAAATAGTAAAAAAAACATCATAGTATAGCATGTCGTCAAAAATAGTGAAAAAAAATCATAGTATAGCATGACGTCCAAAATAATAAAAAACATCACAGTATAGCATGTCGTCCGAAAATAGTAAAAAAAAACATCATAGTATAGCATGTCGTCAAAAATAGTAAAAAAACGTCATAGTATAGCATGACGTCAAAAATAGTAAAAAAAACATCATAGTATAGCATGTGGTCAAAAATTGTAAAAAACGACATAGTATAGCATGTCGTCAAAAATAGTAAAAAAACATCATAGTATACCATGTCGTCAAAAATACTAAAAAAAGTCATAATACAGAATGTCGTCAAAAATAGTAAAAAACATCATAGTATAGCATGACGTCAAAAATAGTAAAAAAACATCATAGTATAGCATGTCGTCAAAAATTGTAAAAAACGTCATAGTATAGCATGTCGTCAAAAATAGTAAAAAACATCATAGTATAGCATGACGTCAAAAATAGTAAAAAATATCATAGTATAGCATGTCGTCCAAAAACAGTAAAAAAAACATCATAGTATAGCAGGTCGTCCGAAAATAGTAAAAAAAAAAGGGTCATAGTGTAGTATGTGGTCAAAAATAGTAAAAAAAGTCGTAGTATAGCATGACGTCAAAAATAGTAAAAAATATCATAGTATAGCATGTCGTCCGAAAATAGTAAAAAAACCATCACAGTATAGCATGTCATCAAAAATAGTAAGAAAACGTTATAGTATAGCATGTCGTCAAAAATAGTGAAAAACTTCAAAGTATAGCGTGACGTCAAAAATAGTAAAAAACATCATAGTATAGCATGTCGTCCGAAAATAGTAAAAAAAAAGGGTCATAGTGTAGTATGTGGTCAAAAATAGTAAAAAACGTCGTAGTATAGCATGACGTCAAAAATAGTAAAAAATATCATAGTATAGCATGTCGTCAGAAAATAGTAAAAAAAACATCACAGTATAGCATGTCATCAAAAATAGTAAGAAAACGTTATAGTATAGCATGTCGTCAAAAATAGTGATAAACTTCATAGTATAGCATGTCGTCCGAAAATAGTAAAAAAAACATCATATTATAGCATGTCGTCCGAAAATAGTTAAAAAACGTCATAGTATAGCATGTCGTCAAAAATAGTAAAAAAGTCATAGTATAGCATGTCGTCCGAAAATAGTAAATAAACGTCATAGTATAGCATGTCGTCAAAAATTGTAAAAAAAAGTCATAGTATAGCATGTTGTCAAAAATAGTAAAAAATGTCATAGCTCAGCATGTGGTCAAAAATAGTAAAAAACGTCAAAGTATAGCATGACGTCAAAAATAGTAAAAAAACATCATAGTATAGCATGTCCTCCGCAAATAGTAAAAAAATATCATAGTATAACATGTCGTCAAAAATAGTAAAAAACGTCATAGCACTGCATGTCGTCAAAAATAGCAAAAAACGTCATAGTATAGCATGACGTCAAAAATAGTAAAAAACGTCATAGTATAGCATGTCGTCCGAAAATACTAAAAAAACGTCATAGTATAGCATGTCGTCCGAGAATAGTAAAAAAACGTCATAGTATAGCATGTCGTCCGAAAATACTAAAAAAACGTCATTGTATAGCATGTCGTCAAAAATAGTAAAAAACATCATAGTATAGCATGTCGTCCGAAAATAGTTAAAAAAACGTCATAGTTTAGCTTGTCGTCAAAAATAGTAAAAAAACTTCATAGTATAGCATGTCGTCAAAAATACTAAAAAAAGTCATAGTACAGCATGTCGTCAAAAATATTAAAAAACATCATAGTATAGCATGACTTCAAAAATAGTAAAAAATATCATAGTATAGCATGTCGTCCGAAAATAGTAAAAAAAAACATCACAGTATAGCATGTCGTCCGAAATTAGTAAAAAAAAAGGGTCATAGTGTAGTATGTGGTCAAAAATAGTAAAAAACGTCATAGTATAGCATGACGTCAAAAATAGTAAAAAATATCATAGTATAGCATGTCGTCCGAAAATAGTAAAAAAAAACATCACAGTATAGCATGTCGTCAAAAATAGTAAGAAAACGTTATAGTATAACATGTCGTCAAAAATAGTGAAAAACGTCATAGTTTAGCCTCACGTCAAAAATAGTAACAAACATCATAGTATAGCATGTCCTCCGAAAATAGTAAAAAAAACATCATACTATAGCATGTCGTCCGAAAATAGTAAAAAATCATAATATAACATGTCGTCAAAAATAGTAAAAAACGTCATAGTGTAGCATGTCGTCAAAAATAGTAAAAAACATCATAGTATGGCATGTCGTCCGAAAAGAGTAAATAAAACATCATAGTATAGCATGTCGTCAAAAATAGTAAAAAAACGTCATAGTATAGCATGACGTCAAAAATAGTAAAAAAACGTCATAGTATAGCATGACGTCAAAAATAGTAAAAAAACGTCATAGTATAGCATGTCGTCTGAAAATAGTAAAAAAACGTCAGAGTATAGCATGTCGTCGAAAATACTAAAAAAACGTCATAGTATAGCATGTCGTCCGAAATTTGTGAAAAAACGTCATGGTATAACATTTCGTCAAAAATAGTACAAAACGTCATAGTATAGCATGTGGTCAAAAATACTAAAAAAACATCATGGTATAGCATGTCGTCAAAAATAGTGAAAAAACGTCATATTATAGCATGTCGTCAAAAATAGTGAAAAAACGTCATATTATAGCATGACCTCAAAAATAGTAAAAAAACGTCATAGTATAGCATGTCGTCAAAAATAGTAAAAAAACATCACAGTATAGCATTACGTCAAAAATATTTAAAAAAAGTCATAGTATAGCATGTCGTCAAAAATAGTAAAAAAAAGTCATAGTATAGCATGTCATCAAAAATAGTAAAAACACGTAATAGTATAGCGTGACGTCAAAAATAGTAAAAAACGTCATAGCTCAGCATATCGTCAAAAATAGTAAAAAACGTCATAGTATAGCATGTCGACCGAAAATAATAAAAACATCATAGTATAGCATGTTGTCAAATATAGTAAAAAACATCATAGTATAGCATGTTGTCCGAAAATAGTAAAAAACATCATAGTATAGCATGTCGTCCGAAGATAGTAGAGAACATCATAGTATAGCATGTCGTCCGAAAATAGTAAAAAAACATCATAGTATAGCATGTCGTCCGAAAATAGTTAAAAAACGTCATAGTATAGCATGTCGTCAAAAATAGTAAAAAAGTCATAGTATAGCATGTCGTCCGAAAATAGTAAAGAAACGTCATAGCTCAGCATGTCGTCAAAAATAGTAAAAAACGTCATAGTATAGCATGACGTCAAAAATATTAAAAAACATCATATTATAGCATGTCGTCCGAAAATAGTAAAAAAAACATTATAGTATAGCATGTCATCCGAAAATAGTAGAAGAAACATCATAGTATAGCATGTCGTCCGACCATAGTAAAAAAACGTCATAGTATAGCATGTCGTCAAAAATTGTAAAAAACATCATAGTATAGCATGACGTCAAAAACAGTAAAAAACATCATAGTATAGCATGTCGTCCGAACATAGTAAAAAAACGTCATAGTATAGCATGTCGTCCGAACCTAGTAAAAAAACATCATAGTATAGCATGTCGTCAAAAATTGTAAAAAAAAAAGTCATAGTATAGCATGTCGTCAAAACCTAGTAAAAAAACATCATAGCTCAGCATGTCGTCAAAAATAGTAAAAAACGTCATAGTATAACATGACGTCAAAAACAGTAAAAAACATCATAGTATAGCATGTCGTCCGAAAATAGTAAAAAAAGTCATGGTATAGCATGTCGTGTGAAAATAGTAAAAAAACGTCATAGTATAGCATGTAGTCCGAAAATAGTAAAAAAACGTCATAGTATAGCATGTCGTCCGAAAATAGTAAAAAAATGTCATAGTATAGCATGTCGTCAAAAATAGTAAAAAACATCATAGTATAGCATGTTGTCCGAAAATAGTAAAAAACATCATAGTATAGCATGTTGTCCGAAAATAGTAGAGAACATCATAGTATAGCATGTCGTCCGAAAATAGTAAAAAAACATCATAGTATATAATGTCGTCCGAAAATAGTTAAAAAACGTCATACTATAGCATGTCGTCCGAAGATAGCAAAAAAAACGTCATAGTATAGCATGTCGTCAAAAATAGTAAAAAAGTCATAGTATAGCATGTCGTCCGAAAATAGTAAAAAAACGTCATAGTATAGCATGTCGTCAAAAATAGTAAAAAACATCATAGTATAGCATATCGTCAAAAATAGTAAAAAGAACATCATAGTATAGCATGACGTCAAAAATAGTAAAAGAACATCATAGTATAGCATAAGGTCAAAAATAGTAAAAAAAACGTCATAGTATAGCATGTCGCCAAAAATAGCAAAAAAACGTCATAGTATAGCATGTCGTCTGAAATTTGTGAAAAAACATCATGGTATAACATTTCGTCAAAAATAGTACAAAACGTCATACTATAGCATGTCGTCAAAAATACTAAAAAAACATCATGGTATAGCATGTCGTCAAAAATAGTGAAAAAACGTCATATTATAGCATGACGTCAAAAATAGTCAAAAACGTCATAGTATAGCATGTCGTCAAAAATAGTGAAAAACGTCATATTATAACATGACATCAAAAATAGTAAAAAAAACGTCATAGTATAGCATGTCGTCAAAAATAGTAAAAAAACATCACAGTATAGCATGACGTCAAAAATATTAAAAAAAGTCATAGTATAGCATGTCGTCAAAAATAGTAAAAAAAAGTCATAGTATAGCATGTCATCAAAAATAGTAAAAACACGTAATAGTATAGCGTGACGTCAAAAATAGTAAAAAACGTCATAGTATAGCATGTCGACCGAAAATAATAAAAACATCATAGTATAGCATGTTGTCAAATATGGTAAAAAACATCATAGTATAGCATGTTGTCCGAAAATAGTAAAAAACATCATAGTATAGCCTGTCGTCCGAAAATAGTAAAAAAAAAATCATAGTATAGCATGTCGTACGAAAATAGTTAAAAAACGTCATAGTATAGCATGTCGTCAAAAATTGTAAAAAAAAAGTCATAGTATAGCATGTTGTCAAAAATAGTAAAAAACGTCATAGCTCAGCATGTCGTCAAAAATAGTAAAAAACGTCATAGCATAGCATGACGTCAAAAATATTAAAAAACATCATAGTATAGCATCTCGTCCGAAAATAGTAAAAAAAACATCATAGTATAGCATGTCGTCCGACCATAGTAAAAAAACGTCATAGTATAGCATGTCGTCCGAAAATATGAAAAAAATCATAGTATAGCATGTCGTCAAAAATTGTAAAAAAACATCATAGTATAGCATGTCGTCCGAACATAGTAAAAAAACGTCATAGTGCATGTCGTCCAAACCTAGTAAAAAAACATCATAGTATAGCATGTCGTCAAAAATTGTAAAAAAAAGTCATAGTATAGCATGTCGTCAAAAATAGTAAAAAACATCATAGCTCAGCATGTCGTCAAAAATAGTAAAAAAGGTCATAGTATAGCATGACGTCAAAAACAGTACAAAACATCATAGTATAGCATGTCGACCGAAAACAGTAAAAAAAAATCATTATATAGCCTGTCATCCGAAGATAGTAAAAAAAAAAACATCATAGTATAGCGTGTCGTCCGAAAATAGTGAAAAAAACGTCATAGTATGGCATGTCGTCAAAAATAGTAAAAAAGTCATAGTATAGCATGTCGTCCGAAAATAGTAAAAAAAACATCATAGTATAGCATGTCGTCAAAAATAGTAAAAAAAATCATAGTATAGCATGACGTCCAAAATAATAAAAAACATCACAGTATAGCATGTCGTCCGAAAATAGTAAAAAAAAACATCATAGTATAGCATGTCGTCAAAAATAGTAAAAAAAAGTCATAGTATAGCATGACGTCAAAAATAGTAAAAAAAACATCATAGTATAGCATGTCGTCAAAAATTGTAAAAAACGACATAGTATAGCATGTCGTCAAAAATAGTAAAAAAACATCATAGTATACCATGTCGTCAAAAATACTAAAAAAAGTCATAATACAGAATGTCGTCAAAAATAGTAAAAAACATCATAGTATAGCATGACGTCAAAAATAGTAAAAAATATCATAGTATAGCATGTCGTCCAAAAACAGTAAAAAAAACATCATAGTATAGCAGGTCGTCCGAAAATAGTAAAAAAAAAAGGGTCATAGTGTAGTATGTGGTCAAAAATAGTAAAAAACGTCGTAGTATAGCATGACGTCAAAAATAGTAAAAAATATCATAGTATAGCATGTCGTCCGAAAATAGTAAAAAAACCATCACAGTATAGCATGTCATCAAAAATAGTAAGAAAACGTTATAGTATAGCATGTCGTCAAAAATAGTGAAAAACTTCAAAGTATAGCGTGACGTCAAAAATAGTAAAAAACATCATAGTATAGCATGTCGTCCGAAAATAGTAAAAAAAAAGGGTCATAGTGTAGTATGTGGTCAAAAATAGTAAAAAACGTCGTAGTATAGCATGACGTCAAAAATAGTAAAAAATATCATAGTATAGCATGTCGTCAGAAAATAGTAAAAAAAACATCACAGTATAGCATGTCATCAAAAATAGTAAGAAAACGTTATAGTATAGCATGTCGTCAAAAATAGTGATAAACTTCATAGTATAGCATGTCGTCCGAAAATAGTAAAAAAAACATCATATTATAGCATGTCGTCCGAAAATAGTTAAAAAACGTCATAGTATAGCATGTCGTCAAAAATAGTAAAAAAGTCATAGTATAGCATGTCGTCCGAAAATAGTAAATAAACGTCATAGTATAGCATGTCGTCAAAAATTGTAAAAAAAAGTCATAGTATAGCATGTTGTCAAAAATAGTAAAAAATGTCATAGCTCAGCATGTGGTCAAAAATAGTAAAAAACGTCAAAGTATAGCATGACGTCAAAAATAGTAAAAAAACATCATAGTATAGCATGTCCTCCGCAAATAGTAAAAAAATATCATAGTATAACATGTCGTCAAAAATAGTAAAAAACGTCATAGCACTGCATGTCGTCAAAAATAGCAAAAAACGTCATAGTATAGCATGACGTCAAAAATAGTAAAAAACGTCATAGTATAGCATGTCGTCCGAAAATACTAAAAAAACGTCATAGTATAGCATGTCGTCCGAGAATAGTAAAAAAACGTCATAGTATAGCATGTCGTCCGAAAATACTAAAAAAACGTCATTGTATAGCATGTCGTCAAAAATAGTAAAAAACATCATAGTATAGCATGTCGTCCGAAAATAGTAAAAAAACGTCATGGTATAGCTTGTCATCAAAAATAGTAAAAAAACATCATAGTATAGCATGTCGTCCGAAAATAGTTAAAAAAACGTCATAGTTTAGCTTGTCGTCAAAAATAGTAAAAAAACTTCATAGTATAGCATGTCGTCAAAAATACTAAAAAAAGTCATAGTACAGCATGTCGTCAAAAATATTAAAAAACATCATAGTATAGCATGACTTCAAAAATAGTAAAAAATATCATAGTATAGCATGTCGTCCGAAAATAGTAAAAAAAAACATCACAGTATAGCATGTCGTCCGAAAATAGTAAAAAAAAAGGGTCATAGTGTAGTATGTGGTCAAAAATAGTAAAAAACGTCATAGTATAGCATGACGTCAAAAATAGTAAAAAATATCATAGTATAGCATGTCGTCCGAAAATAGTAAAAAAAAACATCACAGTATAGCATGTCGTCAAAAATAGTAAGAAAACGTTATAGTATAACATGTCGTCAAAAATAGTGAAAAACGTCATAGTTTAGCCTCACGTCAAAAATAGTAACAAACATCATAGTATAGCATGTCCTCCGAAAATAGTAAAAAAAACATCATATTATAGCATGTCGTCCGAAAATAGTAAAAAATCATAATATAACATGTCGTCAAAAATAGTAAAAAAAAGTCATAGCACAGCATGTCATCAAAAATAGTAAAAAACGTCATAGTGTAGCATGTCGTCAAAAATAGTAAAAAACATCATAGTATGGCATGTCGTCCGAAAAGAGTAAATAAAACATCATAGTATAGCATGTCGTCAAAAATAGTAAAAAAACGTCATAGTATAGCATGACGTCAAAAATAGTAAAAAAACGTCATAGTATAGCATGTCGTCAAAAATACTAAAAAAACGTCATAGTATAGCATGTCGTCCGAAATTTGTGAAAAAACGTCATGGTATAACATTTCGTCAAAAATAGTACAAAACGTCATAGTATAGCATGTCGTCTGAAAATAGTAAAAAAACGTTAGAGTATAGCATGTGGTCAAAAATACTAAAAAAACATCATGGTATAGCATGTCGTCAAAAATACTGAAAAAACGTCATATTATAGCATGTCGTCAAAAATAGTGAAAAAACGTCATATTATAGCATGTCGTCAAAAATAGTAAAAAAACATCACAGTATAGCATTACGTCAAAAATATTAAAAAAAAGTCATAGTATAGCATGTCGTCAAAAATAGTAAAAACACGTAATAGTATAGCGTGACGTCAAAAATAGTAAAAAACGTCATAGCTCAGCATATCGTCAAAAATAGTAAAAAACGTCATAGTATAGCATGTCGACCGAAAATAATAAAAACATCATAGTATAGCATGTTGTCAAATATAGTAAAAAACATCATAGTATAGCATGTTGTCCGAAAATAGTAAAAAACATCATAGTATAGCATGTCGTCCGAAGATAGTAGAGAACATCATAGTATAGCATGTCGTCCGAAAATAGTCAAAAAACATCATAGTATAGCATGTCGTCCGAAAATAGTTAAAAAACGTCATAGTATAGCATGTCGTCAAAAATAGTAAAAAAGTCATAGTATAGCATGTCGTCCGAAAATAGTAAAGAAACGTCATAGCTCAGCATGTCGTCAAAAATAGTAAAAAACGTCATAGTATAGCATGACGTCAAAAATATTAAAAAACATCATATTATAGCATGTCGTCCGAAAATAGTAAAAAAAACATTATAGTATAGCATGTCATCCGAAAATAGTAGAAGAAACATCATAGTATAGCATGTCGTCCGACCATAGTAAAAAAACGTCATAGTATAGCATGTCGTCAAAAATTGTAAAAAACATCATAGTATAGCATGACGTCAAAAACAGTAAAAAACATCATAGTATAGCATGTCGTCCGAACATAGTAAAAAAACGTCATAGTATAGCATGTCGTCCGAACCTAGTAAAAAAACATCATAGTATAGCATGTCGTCAAAAATTGTAAAAAAAAAAGTCATAGTATAGCATGTCGTCAAAACCTAGTAAAAAAACATCATAGCTCAGCATGTCGTCAAAAATAGTAAAAAACGTCATAGTATAACATGACGTCAAAAACAGTAAAAAACATCATAGTATAGCATGTCGTCAAAAATAGTAAAAAAAGTCATGGTATAGCATGTCGTGTGAAAATAGTAAAAAAACGTCATAGTATAGCATGTAGTCCGAAAATAGTAAAAAAACGTCATAGTATAGCATGTCGTCCGAAAATAGTAAAAAAATGTCATAGTATAGCATGTCGTCAAAAATAGTAAAAAACATCATAGTATAGCATGTTGTCCGAAAATAGTAAAAAACATCATAGTATAGCATGTCGTCCGAAAATAGTAAAAAAACATCATAGTATATAATGTCGTCCGAAAATAGTTAAAAAATGTCATACTATAGCATGTCGTCCGAAGATAGCAAAAAAAACGTCATAGTATAGCATGTCGTCAAAAATAGTAAAAAAGTCATAGTATAGCATGTCGTCCGAAAATAGTAAAAAAACGTCATAGTATAGCATGTCGTCAAAAATAGTAAAAAACATCATAGTATAGCATATCGTCAAAAATAGTAAAAAGAACATCATAGTATAGCATGACGTCAAAAATAGTAAAAGAACATCATAGTATAGCATAAGGTCAAAAATAGTAAAAAAAACGTCATAGTATAGCATGTCGCCAAAAATAGTAAAAAAACGTCATAGTATAGCATGTCGTCTGAAAATAGTAAAAAAACGTCAGAGTATAGCATGTCGTCGAAAATACTAAAAAAACGTCATAGTATAGCATGTCGTCCGAAATTTGTGAAAAAACATCATGGTATAACATTTCGTCAAAAATAGTACAAAACGTCATACTATAGCATGTCGTCAAAAATAGTGAAAAAACGTCATATTATAGCATGACGTCAAAAATAGTCAAAAACGTCATAGTATAGCATGTCGTCAAAAATAGTGAAAAACGTCATATTATAACATGACATCAAAAATAGTAAAAAAACGTCATAGTATAGCATGTCGTCAAAAATAGTAAAAAAACATCACAGTATAGCATGACGTCAAAAATATTAAAAAAAGTCATAGTATAGCATGTCGTCAAAAATAGTAAAAAAAAGTCATAGTATAGCATGTCATCAAAAATAGTAAAAACACATAATAGTATAGCGTGACGTCTAAAATAGTAAAAAAACATCATAGTATACCATGTCGTCAAAAATACTAAAAAAAGTCATAATACAGAATGTCGTCAAAAATAGTAAAAAACATCATAGTATAGCATGTTGTCAAATATGGTAAAAAACATCATAGTATAGCATGTTGTCCGAAAATAGTAAAAAACATCATAGTATAGCCTGTCGTCCGAAAATAGTAAAAAAAAAATCATAGTATAGCATGTCGTACGAAAATAGTTAAAAAACGTCATAGTATAGCATGTCGTCAAAAATTGTAAAAAAAAAGTCATAGTATAGCATGTTGTCAAAAATAGTAAAAAATGTCATAGCTCAGCATGTCGTCAAAAATAGTAAAAAACGTCATAGCATAGCATGACGTCAAAAATATTAAAAAACATCATAGTATAGCATCTCGTCCGAAAATAGTAAAAAACGTCATAGTATAGCATGTCGTCCGAAAATACTAAAAAAACGTCATAGTATAGCATGTCGTCCGAGAATAGTAAAAAAACGTCATAGTATAGCATGTCGTCCGAAAATACTAAAAAAACGTCATTGTATAGCATGTCGTCAAAAATAGTAAAAAACATCATAGTATAGCATGTCGTCCGAAAATAGTAAAAAAACGTCATGGTATAGCTTGTCATCAAAAATAGTAAAAAAACATCATAGTATAGCATGTCGTCCGAAAATAGTTAAAAAAACGTCATAGTTTAGCTTGTCGTCAAAAATAGTAAAAAAACTTCATAGTATAGCATGTCGTCAAAAATACTAAAAAAAGTCATAGTACAGCATGTCGTCAAAAATATTAAAAAACATCATAGTATAGCATGACTTCAAAAATAGTAAAAAATATCATAGTATAGCATGTCGTCCGAAAATAGTAAAAAAAAACATCACAGTATAGCATGTCGTCCGAAAATAGTAAAAAAAAAGGGTCATAGTGTAGTATGTGGTCAAAAATAGTAAAAAACGTCATAGTATAGCATGACGTCAAAAATAGTAAAAAATATCATAGTATAGCATGTCGTCAAAAATAGTAAGAAAACGTTATAGTATAACATGTCATCAAAAATAGTGAAAAACGTCATAGTTTAGCCTCACGTCAAAAATAGTAACAAACATCATAGTATAGCATGTCCTCCGAAAATAGTAAAAAAAACATCATATTATAGCATGTCGTCCGAAAATAGTAAAAAATCATAATATAACATGTCGTCAAAAATAGTAAAAAAAAGTCATAGCACAGCATGTCATCAAAAATAGTAAAAAACGTCATAGTGTAGCATGTCGTCAAAAATAGTAAAAAAACGTCATAGTATAGCATGTCGTCAAAAATAGTAAAAAAACGTTGTAGTATAGCATGTCGTCTGAAAATAGTAAAAAAACGTCAGAGTATAGCATGTCGTCGAAAATACTAAAAAAACGTCATAGTATAGCATTTCGTCCCAAATTTGTGAAAAAACGTCATAGTATAGCATGTCGTCCGAACCTACTAAAAAAACGTCATAGTATAGCATGTCGTCCGAACCTAGTAAAAAAACGTCATAGTATAGCATGTCGTCCGAAAACACTAAAAAAACATCATAGTATAGCATGTCGTCCGAAAATAGTTAAAAAAACGTCATAGTTTAGCTTGTCGTCAAAAATAGTAAAAAAACGTCATAGTATAGCATGTCGTCAAAAATACGAAAAAAAGTCATAGTACAGCATGTCGTCAAAAATAGCAAAAAACATCATAGTATAGCATGTCGTCCGAAAATAGTAAAAAAAAAGGGTCATAGTGTAGTATGTCGTCAAAAATAGTAAAAAAACATCATAGTATAGCATGACGTCAAAAATAGTAATAAAAAAACAACATAGTAAAGCATGACGTCCGAAAACAGTAATAAAAACATCATAGTATAGCATGTCATCCGAAAATATTAAAAAAAACATCATAGTATAGCATGTCATCCGAAAATAGTAAAAAAACGTCATGGCATGGCATGTCAACCGAAAATAATAAAAAAAATGTCATAGTACAGCATGTCGTCCGAAAATAGTGAAAATGCGTCATAGTATAGCATGTCGTCCCAAAATAGTGAAAAAACATCATGGTATAGCATGTCGTCCAAAATACTAAAAAAAGTCATAGTATAGCATGTTGTCAAAAATAGTAAAAAACATCATAGTATAGCATGACGTCAAAATAGTAAAAAACATCATAGTATAGCATGTTGTCCGAAAACAGTAAACAAAACATCATAGTATAGCATGTCATCCGAAAATAGTAAAAAAAAAATCATAGCATAGCATGACGTCAAATATAGTAAAAAACATCATAGTATAGCATGACGTCAAAAATAGTAAAAAACATCATAGATTAGCATGTCGTCCAAAATACTAAAAAAAGTCATAGTATAGCATGTCGTCAAAAATAGGAAAAAACATCATAGTATAGCATGACGTCCGAAAAGACTAAAAAAACGTTATAGTTTAGCTTGTCGTCAAAAACAGTAAATAACGTCATACTATAACATGTCGTCAAAAATACTAAAAGAACGTCATAGTATAGCATGTCCTCAAAAAACTAAAAAAAGTCAGAGTATAGCATATCGGCAAAAATAGCAAAAAACATCATAGTATAGCATGTCGTCAAAAATACTAAAAAAACGTCATGGTATAGTATGTCGTCCGAAAACAGTAAAAAAAATCATAGTATAGCATGTCGTCCGAAAATAGTAAAAAACATCATAGTATAGCATGTCGTCAAAAATAGTAAAAAACCATCATAGTATAGCATGTCGTCCAAAAATAGTAAACAACATCATAGTATAGCATGTCGTCCAAAGTACTAAAAAAAGTCATAGTATAGCATGTCGTCAAAAATAGGAAAAACGTCATAGTATAGCATGTCGTCCAAAATACTAAAAAAAAGTCATATCAGAATCAGAATCAGAATCAGCAATACTTTATTGATCCCCAGGGGAAATTGTTTTTGTTACAGGTGCTCCTTACAAGTGTAAAAAGAAGAAGATATAGTGCAAACAGAAGTAAAAATATAAGAAATATAAGAAGATAATTTACAAAATATATATGTAGAGACCACACAGCATAATTTACAATATATACAGGAACCTTATATACAGACTGAACAATGTAGTCAGTTATTGCACAGATTATTTAGGAATAAATATGTAATAATTTATTATGAGTTGGTGATAGTGTTGAAACAGTCCAAGGGCAACTCAGAGGGAGGAGTTGTACAGTTTGATGGCCACAGGCAGGAATGATTTCCTGTGGCGCTCAGTGGTGCATTTTGGTGGTCTGAGTCTCCCACTGAAAGAACTCTTGTGTCCAACCAGCACATGGTGGAGTGGGTGTGAGACATTGTCCAAGATAGTTCGCAGCTTAGACAGCATCCTCCTCTCTGACACCACCACCAGAGAGTCACACGCCATTCCCACAATGTCACTGGCCTTGCGGATCAGTTTGTTAAGTCTGTTGGCGTCCGCCACCCTCAGCCTGCTGCCCCAGCACACAACAGCATAGAGGATAGCACTGGCCACCACAGACTCATAAAAAATCCTGAGCATAGTCCGGCAGATGTTGAAGGACCTCAGTCGCCTCAGAAAATAGAGACGGCTCTGGCCCTTCCTGTAGAGAGCGTCAGTGTTCTTAGACCAGTCCAGTTTATTGTCAATGTGGACCCCCAGGTACTTATAGTCCTCCACAATGTCCACACTGACCCCATGGATGGAGATCGGGGTCACCGGTGTCTTGGTTCTCTTCAAATCCACCACCAGTTCCTTTGTCTTTGCCACGTTGAGCTGCAGATAGTTCTGCTCACACCATGACAAAGTTATCCACAGCAGCCCTGTACTCATCCTCATCACCCTTGCTGATACATCCAACTATTGCAGAGTTATCAGAAAACTTCTGAAGATGGCAGGTCTCAGTGCAATAGCTGAAGTCCGTGGTGTAGAGGGTGAAGAGGAAGGGAGAGAGGACAGTCCCCTGCGGGGCCCCGGTATTGCTGACCACTCTGTCTGACACACAGTGTTGCAAGCGCACGTACTGTGGTCTACCAGTCAAGTAGTCCACGATCCAGGACACCAGAGAGGCATCCACCTGCATAGCTGTCAGCTTGTCACCCAGTAGAGCTGGACGGATGGTGTTGAACGCACTGGAGAAGTCAAAAAACATGACTCTCACAGTGCTCGCCGGCTTGTCCAGTTGGGCGTAGACGCGGTTGAGCAGGTAGATGATGGCGTCCTCCACTCCAAGTCGGGGCTGGTAGGCAAACTGGAGGAGGTCCAAGAGTGGCTGGACCATGGGCCGGAGCTGCTCCAGGACAAGTCTCTCCAGGGTCTTCATGATGTGGGAGGTCAATGCCACGGGTCTGTAGTCCTTGGAGCCACTGGGACGCGGCGTCTTTGGCACAGGAACGAGGCAGGATGTCTTCCACAGCATGGGGACCCTCCGGAGACTCAGGCTCATGTTGAAAACATGCTGAAGTACTCCACATAGCTGGGGGGCACAGGCTTTGAGCACCCTGGGGCTGACACCATCAGGGCCTGCAGCCTTACTTGAGTGGAGTCTCATCAGCTGTCTCCTCACATGGTCGGTGGTGAAGCACATTGTGGAGGTGTCAGGCGGAGGAGGGGTGTAGTCTTCATGATGAGGAGTGTGGTCAGTCTGGCTACTGGGGGAGGAGGTGTGAAGGGGGCTCACACTGGAGGGTGGAGGGGTGTAAGCAGGAGGGGTGGGGGAAGGTGGAGTGGCTGTTGGTTGCACAAGACAGTCAGCAGAAGAGTCAGTGGGGGGGTGGGCGGGACCAGCAGTGTCAAATCTGTTAAAGAACTGATTCAGTTCATTGGCCCTGTCCATGCTGCCTTCAACTCCTCTGTTGTTGTTGGTCCTGAAGCCAGTGATGGTCCTCATTCCACTCCAGACCTCCCTCATATTGTTCTGCTGGAGTTTCCACTCCAGCTTTCTCCTGTACCTCTCCTTAGCCTCTCTGATCTTCACCTTCAATTCCCCCTGTATCGTTCTCACCTCCTCCCTGTCACCAGCTCTGAAGTATAGCATGTCGTCAAAACTAGTAAAAAATATCAGAAAAGCATGTCGTCAAAAATACTAAAAAAAGACAGAGTATAGCATGTCGTCAAAAATAGTAAAAAACATCATAGTATAGCATGTCGTCAAAAATAGTAAAAAACATCATAGTATAGCATGACATCAAAAATAGTAAAAAAACATCATAGTATAGCATGACATCAAAAATAGTAAAAAAAACATCATAGTATAGCATGACGTCAAAAACAGTAAAAAACATCATAGTATAGCATGACATCAAAAATAGTAAAAAAACATCATAGTATAGCATAAGATAAGATATCCTTTATTAGTCCCACAGTGGGGAAATTTCCAGTGCTACAGCAGCAAAGTGGACAGCAAAGATAGGGAACAACAGTACAGAGACAATAAATAGTAGCAATATAAACAGTATATAAAAAGTATGAAAAATTAAAAGAGGCACACGTGAAGTATAAAATATAGAAATAATACACAATATATACACAATATATACAGTCTAAGCAAATGTGCATTATAGTGCAGTCTGTTGGTGTGTAAGTATGTGTGTGTGTGGTCTACTGGGAGCACTGCTGGTTGTAGAGTCTGATAGCTGCAGGAAGGAAGGACCTACGAAAGCGTTCCTTCACACACTTTGGGTGAAGCAGTCTGTTGCTGAAGGAGCACTCCAGTGTTCTCAAAGTGTCCTGCAGGGGGTGGGAGTCATTCACCTTCATGGATGACAGCCTAGCCATCATCCTCCTTTCACCTACCACCTCCACTGAGTCGAGGGGGCATCCCAGGACAGAGCTGGCCTTCTTGATGAAGGAGCATGACGTCAAAAACAGTAAAAAAAAACATCATAGTATAGCATGACGTCCGAAAACAGTAAAAAAAAACATCATAGTATAGCATGTCATCCGAAAATAGTAAAAAAAACATCATAGTATAGCATATCATCCAAAAATAGTAAAAAAAACGTCATAGTATAGCATGTCGTCCGAAAACAGTAAAAACATCACAGTATAGCATGTCGTCCAAAAATAGTAAAAAAACATCACAGTATAGCATGTCGTCAAAAATAGTAAAAAACGTCATTGTATAGCATGTCGTCCAAAATACTAAAAAAAGTCATAGTATAGCATGTCGTCAAAAATAGGAAAAAATATCATAGTATAGCATGTCGTCCGGAAATAGTAAAAACAGTCATATTTAGCTTGTCTTCAAAAATAGTAAAAAACGTCATAGTATAGCATGTCATCAAAAATAGTAAAAAAACATCATAGTATAGCATGACGTCAAAAACAGTAAAAAAAACATCATAGTATAGCATGACGTCCGAAAACAGTAAAAAAAAACATCATAGTATAGCATGTCATCCAAAAATAATAAAAAAAACATCATAGTATAGCATGTCGTCCAAAAATAGTAAAACACGTCATAGTATAGCATGTCGTCCAAAAATAGTAAAAAAACGTCATAGTATAGCATGTCGTCCGAAAACAGTAAAAACATCACAGTATAGCATGTCGTCCAAAAATAGTAAAAAAACATCACAGTATAGCATGTCGTCAAAAATAGTAAAAAACGTCATTGTATAGCATGTCGTCCAAAATACTAAAAAAAGTCATAGTATAGCATGTCGTCAAAAATAGGAAAAAATATCATAGTATAGCATGTCGTCCGGAAATAGTAAAAACAGTCATATTTAGCTTGTCTTCAAAAATAGTAAAAAACGTCATAGTATAGCATGTCATCAAAAATAGTAAAAAAACATCATAGTATAGCATGACGTCAAAAACAGTAAAAAAAACATCATAGTATAGCATGACGTCCGAAAACAGTAAAAAAAAACATCATAGTATAGCATGTCATCCAAAAATAATAAAAAAAACATCATAGTATAGCATGTCGTCCAAAAATAGTAAAACACGTCATAGTATAGCATGTCGTCCAAAAATAGTAAAAAAACGTCATAGTATAGCTTGTCGTCAAAAATAGTCAAAAACGTCATTGTATAGCATGGTCCAACTGGTCCAGATTTCTTACGTGTGTCACCTGACGTACTGCGGTAAGCGTGTTGTGTCATTTCCGGTGTTTCTGTGTTGGTGTCTCTCAGCTGCTGCAGCGATCTCTCACCAGCTACTTTTCTGCTTTTTCTCCTCACTTTAGCCGTTAAACATCCACTTCACTCCTTAAACCTCACTAGTTGTAGTGTTAATCACTCTGCTTCTTTAAACGACTGTCTTATTCATCTTTGCTTGCTCACACACCCTCGGCCTTGTTAGCTACCTTAGCTTAGCACCTAGCGATGGCTTCCTCTCCTGCACTCTCTTGCTCGGTGTGCCAGATGTTTAGTTACTCCTCTGCCTCCTTTAGCGATAATGGTACATGTGAGAAATGTAGTTTATTTTCTGCGTTGGAGGCGAGGCTTAGTCAATTAGAAGCTCGGCTCCGCACCATGGAGAGTCAAACTGTAGCTGCGGTAGTTAGCCAGTCCCCTGTAGCCGGCGCGGAGCCTCTTAGCATAGCCTCTGTTAGCAGTCCTCCGGTAATCCCTGTGCAGCCAGGAGGCTGGGTGACTGTCCGAGGGAAGCGTAGTACCAGGCCGAAGCCCACGGCTCACCACCAGCCCGTTCACGTTTCTAACCGTTTTTCCCCACTCAGCGACACACCCGCTGAGGAGAAAACTCTGGTAATTGGCAGCTCTATTTTGAGAAACGTGAAGTTAGCGACACCAGCGACCATAGTCAAATGTATCCCTGGGGCCAGAGCGGGCGACATTGAATCAAATTTGAAACTGCTGGCTAAGGCTAAACGTAGATTCAGTAAGATTGTTATTCACGTCGGCGTTAATGACACCCGGTTACGCCAATCGGAGGTCACTAAAATTAATGTTGCCTCGGTGTGTCAGTATGCTAAAACTATGTCGGACTCCGTAGTTTTCTCTGGACCCCTGCCCAATCTGACCACTGATGATATGTTTAGCCGCATGTCATCATTTAATCGCTGGCTGTCTAGGTGGTGTCCAGCAAACGATGTGGGCTTCGTTAATAATTGGAAAACCTTCTGGGGAAAACCTGGTCTGATTAGGAGAGATGGCATTCATCCCACTTTGGATGGAGCTCTCATATCTAGAAACCTGGACAAGTTTATTAGTGATCTAAAACCGTGACAACCCGGAGTTGAGACCAGGAATCAGAGTCGCAGTGTAAAACGCTTCTCTGAGCTTCTAGAGCAGTCACCCACCCATAGTGTTATACAAACGGTGTCTGTCCCCCGACCTCCTAAATTATTAAATCTAAAGTCAAACAAAGAGGAGTTGTACATAACAACCTGATAAAAATTAAAACCTCTTCTGTGACAGAAAGACAAAACAGGAGAATTAAATGTGGACTGTTAAATGTCAGATCGTTATCTTCCAAAGCAGTGTTAGTAAACGAATTAATATCTGATAATCATATTGATTTACTCAGCCTCACCGAAACCTGGCTGTGTCAAGATGAATATGTTAGTCTAAATGAATCCACTCCTCCCAGTCATAATAATACCCACGTTCCTCGAGGCAGCGGCCGAGGAGGAGGAGTTGCAGCCATTTTTAACTCTAGTCTATTAATCAGTGCTAAACCTAAACTAGATTATAAATCCTTCGAAAGCCTTGTCCTTAGTCTTTTACATCCGACCTGGAAAACATCGCAGCCTCTTCTATTTGTTATAGTGTACCGTGCTCCTGGCCCGTATTCAGAATTCTTATCTGAATTCTCAGAGTTTTTATCCAGTTTAGTCCTTAAATCAGATAAAGTTATTATTGTAGGCGATTTCAATATTCACGTGGACGTTGATAATGACTCCCTCGCTACTGCGTTTATCACATTATTAGACTCCATTGGCTTCAGTCAAAGTGTACATAAGCCCACTCACCGTTTTAACCACACCCTCGATCTAGTTCTGGCGTATGGAATTGAGATTAATAACTTAATGGTCTTTTCAGAGAATCCCTCTCTATCAGACCATTACTTAATAACTTTTGATTTCTGTCTACTTGACTACGTGCCACTCAGTAACAGTTACTATACTAGGTGTTTATCAGATAGTGCGGTAGCAAAATTTAAGGAAGTGATTCCGTCGGCGTTAAATTTAATACCCTCTGTAACTGAGGTTTCCCGTACTGACTTTAAAGTCTCCCAAACTGATCATCTCGTCGATAGCGCTGCAGGCTCACTGCGAACAATTCTTGACTCCGTAGCACCTCTTAAAAAGAAGTTCGCAAAGCAAAGAAAGTTTGCTCCCTGGTATAACTCCCAAACTAGAAAATTAAAGCAAATGTCGCGAAAATTTGAAAGGAATTGGCGATTAACCAAACTGGAAGATTCTCGTTTAATCTGGTTAGACAGTCTAAAAACATATAGGAGAGCCCTCCGCAATGCCAGAGCAAACTATTACTCGTCATTAATAGAAGAAAATAAGAACAACCCCAGGTTTCTTTTCAGCACTGTAGCCAGGCTGACTGAGAGTCACAGCTCTATTGAGCCTTGTATTCCTTTAGCCCTTAGCAGTAATGATTTTATGAGCTTTTTTAATGACAAAATTGTAACTATTAGAGACAAAATTCATGACCTCCTGCCGTCTAACAGCACTAATCTGCCTTCAAACACAGCTATAAGTGCTGATACATATCTAGATTGCTTCTCCCTGATTTCTATTCAACAATTGATCTTGATCATTTCTTCATCCAAGTCATCAACGTGTCTCTTGGACCCCATCCCAACTAGGCTACTTAAGGAAGTCTTACCTTTAGTTAACACTTGCATACTAGACATGATCAATATATCTTTATTAACAGGCTATGTACCACAGTCTTTTAAGGTAGCTGTAATTAAACCTCTGTTAAAAAAGCCCACATTGGATCCAGAGGTGTTAGCCAATTACAGACCTATATCCAACCTTCCCTTTCTCTCAAAGATCCTTGAGAAAGTAGTCGCAGACCAGCTGGGTGACTTTCTCCATGATAACAATTTATTTGAGGAATTTCAGTCAGGATTTAGAGTGCATCATAGCACCGAGACAGCACTAGTTAAAATTACAAATGATCTCCTGATTGCTTCAGACCAAGGACTCGTCTCTGTACTTGTTTTACTAGATCTTAGTGCCGCATTTGACACAATTGACCATCAAATTCTGCTACAGAGACTGGAACATTCAATTGGCCTTAAAGGTTCTGCACTAAGCTGGTTTAAATCGTACTTATCCGATCGCTTTCAGTTTGTTCACGTTCATAATGAATCATCTTCACGTACTAAAGTTTGTTTTGGAGTACCTCAAGGTTCAGTGCTCGGACCAATTCTATTCACGCTATATATGCTTCCCTTAGGTAACATCATCAGAAATCACTCTATCAATTTCCATTGTTATGCGGATGATACACAGTTGTATTTATCGATAAAGCCAGAAGAAACGGATCAATTAACTAAACTTCAGAAATGCCTTAAAGATATAAAAACCTGGATGAGCACCAATTTCCTGATGTTAAATTCAGACAAAACTGAAGTTATTGTTCTTGGCCCCAAACAGCTCAGAAACTCTTTATCTGATGATATAGTTTCTCTGGATGGCATTGCTCTGGGCTCTAGCACCACCGTAAGAAACCTCGGCGTAATATTTGATCAAGATTTGACTTTTAACTCCCATTTAAAACAAACGTCTCGGACTGCATTTTTTCATCTGCGTAATATTGCGAAAATTAGGCCTATCCTGTCACTAAAAGATGCTGAAAAATTGGTCCATGCGTTTGTTACCTCGAGGCTGGATTACTGTAATTCCCTATTATCAGGTAGCTCTAATAAGTGCCTGAAAACTCTCCAGCTAATCCAGAACGCGGCGGCACGTGTACTGACAGGAACTAAGAGACGAGATCATATTTCTCCTGTTTTAGCCTCTCTGCACTGGCTCCCTGTAAAATCCAGAATTGAATTTAAAATCCTTCTCTTAACTTACAAAGCTCTAAATGATCAGGCTCCATCATATCTTAGAGAGCTCATAGTACCCTATTATCCCACCAGAACACTGCGCTCTGAGAATGCAGGGTTACTCGTGGTCCCTAAAGTCTCCAAAAGTAGAACAGGAGCCAGAGCCTTCAGCTATCAGGCTCCTCTTTTGTGGAATCAGCTTCCTGTTTCGGTCCGGGAGGCAGACACCGTCTCCACTTTTAAGACTAGACTTAAGACTTTCCTTTTTGATAAAGCTTATAGTTAGGGCTGGCTCAGGCTTGTCTTGGACCAGCCCCTAGTTAGGCTGACATAGGCCTAGTCTGCCGGGGGACCTTCTATAATACACCGAGCCCCTTCTCTCCTTTCTCTCTCTCTCTCTCCCTTGCTAGTACTCATGTCCTGTTAATGCATCTCTCTAACCCGGGCCTACTGCATGTCACTAACTCGACTCTACTGCATGTCACTAACTCGGCTTGTTCTCCGGAGCCTTTGTGCTCCACTGTCTCTCAGGTTAACTTGTGTCGCAGCTGTGCCTGGATGATGTGTCGTGGTTGTGCTGCTGCCGTGGTCCTGCCTGATGCCTCCCACTGCTGCTGTTACTATTAGTCATACCTGGACTATTATACACATATCATTATTGTCACATACATATATAATCATATTATTAATATAATATCTGTTTCTCCTTATGTCTCATTGTGTCATATGGATTACTCTTAATTCATTATATTGATCTGTTCTGTACAACATCTATTGCTCGTCTGTCCGTCCTGGAAGAGGGATCCCTCCTTCAGTTGCTCTTCCTGAGGTTTCTACCATTTTTTTCTCCCCGTTAAAGGGGTTTTTTTGGGGAGTTTTTCCTTAGCCGCTGTGAGGGTCCAAAGGACAGAGGGATGTTGTATGCTGTAAAGCCCTCTGAGGCAAATTGTGATTTGTGATATTGGGCTTTATAAATAAAATTGATTGATTGATTGATGTCGTCCAAAATACTAAAAAAAGTCATAGTATATCATGTCGTCAAAAATACGAAAAAATATCATAGTATAGCATGACGTCAAAAATAGTAAAAAAAACATAGTATAGCATGACGTCAAAAATAGTAAAAAACATCATAGTATAGCAGGACGTCAAAAATAGTAAAAAAAAACATCATAATGAAGCGTGTCGTGCTAAAATAGTAAAAAACGTCATAGTATAGCATGTCATCCTAAAATAGTAAAAAACATCATAGTATGGCATGTCGTCAAAAATAGTAAAAAACGTCATAGTATAGCATGTCGTCCGAAAATAGTTAAAACCATAATAGTATAGCATGACGTCAAAAATAGTAAAAAAACATCATAGTATAGCATGACGTCAAAAATAGTAAAAAAAGAAATCACTGTATAGCATGACGTCAAAAATAGTAAAAAACATCATAGTATAGCATGTTGTCCGAAAATGGTAAAAAATGTCATAGTATAGCATGACGTCAAAAATAGTAAAAAAACATCATAGTATCGCGTGTCGTCCAAAAATACTGAAAAACGTCATAGTATATCATGTCATCCTAAAATAGTAAAAAAAACATCATAGTATGGCATGACATCAAAAATAGTAAAAAACATCATAATTTAGCATATCGTCAAAAATAGTAAAAAACGTCATAGTATGTCATGTCGTCCAAAAATAGTAAAAAACGTCATAGTATAGTATGACGTCAAAAATATTAAAAAACGTCATAGTATAGCATGTCGTCCAAAAATATTAAAAAACGTCAAAGTATATCATGTCGTCCAAAAATAGTAAAAAACGTCATAGTATATCATGTCGTTCGAAAATAAGAAATAAAAAGTCATAGTATAGCATGCCGTCCGAAAATAGTAAAAAAACGTCATAGTATACCTTGTCGTCAAAAATACTAAAAAAAGGTCATAGTATAGCATGTCGTCCAAAAATAGTAAAAAACGTCATAGTATAGCATGTCGTCAAAAATACTAAAAAAAACGTCATAGTATAGCATGTCGTCCAAAAATAGTAAAAAACGTCATAGTATAGCATGTCGTCAAAAATACTAAATGAAGTCATAGTATAGCATGTCGTCAAAAATAGGAAAAAACATCATAGTATAGCATGTCGTCCAAAATACTAAAAAAAGTCATAGTATAGCATGTCGTCAAAAATAGTAAAAAACATCATAGTATAGCATGTCGTCAAAAATAGTAAAAAACATCATAGTATAGCATGACGTCAAAAATAGTAAAAAACATCATAGTATAGCATGACGTCAAAAATAGTAAAAAAAACATCATAGTATAGCAGGACATCAAAAATAATAAAAAAAAAATATAGTGTAGCGTGTCGTGCGAAAATAGTAAAAAACGTCATAGTATAGCATGTCATCCTAAAATAGTAAAAAACATCATAGTATGGCATGTCGTCAAAAATAGTAAAAAACGTCATAGTATATCATGTCGTCCGAAAATAGTAAAAAAACGTCATACTATAGCATGTCGTCAAAAATAGTAAAAAACATCATAGTATAGCATGTCGTCCAAAA
The DNA here is from genome assembly GCA_019142605.1 of Cephalopholis sonnerati. NCBI lineage: Eukaryota > Metazoa > Chordata > Actinopteri > Perciformes > Serranidae > Cephalopholis > Cephalopholis sonnerati. The sequence continues at coordinate 41,842,127 of JAGQAX010000016.1, read as the reverse complement.
ATAGTAAAAAACGTCATAGTATAACATGTTGTCAAAAATACTAAAAAAAACGTCATAGTATAGCATGTCGTCCAAAATACTAAATGAAGTCATAGTATAGCATTTCGTCAAAAATAGGAAAAAACATCATAGTATAGCATGTCGTCCAAAATACTAAAAAAAGTCATAGTATAGCATGTCGTCAAAAATAGTAAAAAACATCATAGTATAGCATGTCGTCAAAAATAGTAAAAAACATCATAGTATAGCATGACGTCAAAAATAGTAAAAAAAACATCATAGTATAGCATGACGTCAAAAATAGTAAAAAACATCATAGTATAGCCGGACATCAAAAATAGTAAAAAAAAACATAGTGTAGCGTGTCGTGCGAAAATAGTAAAAAACGTCATAGTATAGCATGTCATCATAAAATAGTAAAAAACATCATAGTATGGCATATCGTCAAAAATAGTAAAAAACGTCATAGTATAGCATGTCGTCCGAAAATAGTAAAAAACATCATAGTATGGCATATCGTCAAAAATAGTAAAAAACGTCATAGTATATCATGTCGTCCGAAAATAGTAAAAAACGTCATAGTATAGCATGTCATCATAAAATAGTAAAAAACATCATAGTATGGCATGTCGTCCGAAAATAGTAAAAAACGTCATAGTATAACATGTCGTCCGAAAATAGTAAAAAACATCATAGTATGGCATATCGTCAAAAATAGTAAAAAACGTCATAGTATATCATGTCGTCCGAAAATAGTAAAAAACGTCATAGTATAGCATGTCATCATAAAATAGTAAAAAACATCATAGTATGGCATGTCGTCCGAAAATAGTAAAAAACGTCATAGTATAACATGTCGTCAAAAATACTAAAAAAAACGTCATAGTCGTCCAAAAATTTTGAAAAAACGTCATAGTATAGCATGTCGTCAAAAATAGTAAAAAACATCATAGTATAGCATGTCGTCCAAAAATAGTAAAAAACGTCATAGTATAGCATGTCGTCCAAAATACTAAATGAAGTCATAGTATAGCATGTCGTCAAAAATAGGAAAAAACATCATAGTATAGCATGTCGTCCAAAATACTAAAAAAAGTCATAGTATAGCATGTCGTCAAAAATAGTAAAAAACATCATAGTATAGCATGTCGTCAAAAATAGTAAAAAACATCATAGTATAGCATAACGTCAAAAATAGTAAAAAAAACATCATAGTATAGCATGTCGTCAAAAATAGTAAAAAAAAGTCATAGTATAGCATGTCGTCAAAAATAGTAAAAAAAAGTCATAGTATAGCATGTTGTCAAAAATAGTAAAAAACGTCATAGTATAGCATGTCGTGAAAAATATTTAAAAAACGTCATAGTATGTTTTTTTATGATTCTGGACGACACACATTTCTATGGTGTTTTTAAACGGTGTGACAACATACGGCCATTTTTGTGATGTTACACTGACGTGGTTTTTGCGACATAAAGCGTCATAGTGTGTTGAAACAAATCTAATGAGTCCCGTTTATGTTGAACAAATGTTTGAGTACTCAGACTGTGTTACTGTCGTCATGTCTCACATTGATGTGGAGCTGTATTGATGTGAGATGTCATAAATCACATTATGAACAGAAACAGCTTCTCAGTGATGATCATGCGTCGTCTCATGTCATCACTGACACACTTCAGACAGTAGGACATCTTCAGTCTCACACAGCAGAGACCTGAGCAGGAACAACCAATCAGAGCACAGAGTTTCCTCCATTCACTTCATTTAAGGCAGGAAACTGAAAGTTAACACATGCAACTCATTTATTAAATGTATTACACATCAACATGAAACTGTCCTCTGGGTCTGTCCCTACGATACAGTCAGATCCCACTCTTCATCATCACCCTCCTCTTCATCAGGGGCAAAGTCACTCCAGGAAAACTCGTTCACCTGAGAGACAGAGACAGGGACAGACTGAATTAAGACATTTGTTTCACAGGACATGGAGACGCTCTGTCTTTACACACATAAAGACATCACTCTCCTTCATGACGTCCTCACAGGAGACAACGTGTCTTTTGTGATGGACGTGAGAGTCAAACCGTCCTCAGCCTGTTTAATTAAACTGCGATCCTGAACGCAGCGTCATCCATCCCATCCTCCACCCAAACATGAGACCCCACCATGCTGCAGATCAACGCGCTCTGACACGGTTCATACGTGACTCGGACACATGGAGGCAGACGGCGGTGACACTTCAGATTAAACTCAAACATGGCTCCTCCTCCTGAGGACCTGTGGGGACACTGAGCAGCGTCACTGAACGTGACCGCTGAAGACGACAAAATAAAAACTCAACCAATCATGTTGTCTGGGTGTGATGTCAGGTCACATGACATCAGCCTGGTTACAGCCCGACGCAGCGACATACACAAACAAGTGTCGTACGTGATGACACGTCGTTTCGTCCCGACAGAAAGTCGAGCATGTTTGATTTTCTTCTCCTGTCACAGCCGTCACTTTGACCAATAGGAACACAGAGAGATCTGTTGCCATGGAAACTGTAGGACAACAACAGTCCAGCCTTTCAGATACTTCCTGTAGGGACGTTAGCACACAGAGGAAACAGAGGCACTTTATCAACCGGCTGAGTGTCTAGGCCTTTACTCAGCACCTCTAACTGACCAATCAGAGACAGGCAGCTGAGGACAGGTGACTTTACCTGGAGGACTCCTTCAGTCTGCTCAGGTAGGAACTGATCTGACGTCTGTTTCACCTCCACCATCACTTTACCATTTCCTACAGACACACAGAGACAGGTCACTGTAATCAGAGTATTTGTACACAGTAATAGGAGTATTTATACCTAGTAATCAGAGTATTTATTCCCAGTAATCAGAGTATTCATAGAGTAATCAGAGTATTTATACCAAGTAAAATGAGCAGTAATCAGGATACTTGTACGCAGTAATCAGAGTACTTTTACCCAGTAAAATGAGCAGTAATCAGAGTATTTACACCTAGTAATCAGAATACTTGTACCCATTAATCAGAGTATTTATACCCGGTAAAATGAGCAGTAATCAGAGTATTTAGACGCAGTAATCAGAGTATATATACCCAGTAATCAGTATTTACGCCCAGTAAAGTGCGCAGTAACCAGAATACTTGTACCCAGTAATGAGAGTATTTATACCCAGTAAAATCAGCAGTAATCAGAGTACTTGTACTCAGTAACCAGAGTATTTACAACCAGTAGAATGAGCAGTAATCAGAGTATTTATACTCAGTAATCAGAGTATTTATACCCAGTGAAATGAGCAGTAATCAGAGTACTTGTACTCAGTAATCAGAGAATTTATACCCAGTAACCAGAGCACTTGTCCCCAGTAATCAGAGTATTTATACCCAGTAAAATGAGCAGTAATCAGAGTACTTGTACTCAGTAACCAGAGTATTTATACCCAGTAAAATGAGCAGTAATCAGAGTACTTGTACTCAGTAATCAGAGAATTTATACCCAGTAACCAGAGCACTTGTCCCCAGTAATCAGAGTATTTATACCCAGTAAAATGAGCAGTAATCAGAGTACTTGTACCCAGTAATCAGAGTATTATACAAAGTAATCAGAGTTTATACCCAGCAAAGTTAGCAGTAATCAGAGTACTTGTACCCAGTAAAATGAGCAGTAATCAGAGTATTATTACTGGGGATAAATACTCTGATTACTGGGTACAGTACTCTGATTTCTGGGTATAAATACTATGATATTACTGGGTATGAATACTCTGATTACTGCTCATTTTACCATGTCTAAATACTGATTACTGGGTGTAAATACTCTGATTACTCTGTATGAATACTCTAATTACTGTTCATATTTCTGGGTATGAATACTCTGATTACTGGATACAAATACTCTGGTTACTGGTAATAAATACTGTGATTACTGGGTATTAATACTCTGATTACTGCTCATTTTACTGGGTATAAATACTGATTACTGGGTATGAATACTCTGATTACTGGTAATAAATACTGTGATTACTGGGTATAAGTACTGATTACTGCTCATTTTACTGGGTATAAATACTCTGATTACTGGGTATTAATACTCTGATTACTGCTCATTTTACTGGGTATAAATACTCTGATTACTGGATACAAATACTCTGGTTACTGGTAATAAATATTGTGATTACTGGGTATTAATGCTCTGATTACTGCTCATTTTACTGGGTATAAATACTGTGGTTACTGGGTATTAATGCTCTGATTACTGCTCATTTTACTGGGTATAAATATTGTGATTACTGGGTATTAATGCTCTGATTACTGCTCATTTTACTGGGTATAAATACTCTGATTACTGGATACAAATACTCTGGTTACTGGTAATAAATACTCATATTACTGGGTAGAGTATTTATACCCAGTAATATGAGCAGTACAGCAGTGAAGGCGTGGACCAGAGCCTTCTCTTTGACCTGCTTCTGTAGTCGACATCGTCTCTGAATCAGAACATCTGGACCTGTAGAGACACACACACACACACACACAGACACAGACACACAGACACACACAGACACAGACACACAGACACACACACACACACACGCTTAAGTCTTTAGTTGTAATGTTTTTTACATGTAATATGAAAAGGTGAGGACAGCTTCACCTGCGCAGGTGAGGACAGCTTCACCTGCGCAGGTGAAGCTGTCCTCACCTGCGCAGGTGAAGCTGTCCTCACCTGCGCAGGTAAAGCTGTCCTCACCTGCGCAGGTGAAGCTGTCCTCACCTGCGCAGGTGAAGCTGTCCTCCACCACGGCGGCTGCTCTGGTCATCTGTCCGTGACGAGGGAAGGAGAGCTGCAGCAGACAGCCAAACCTCAGCCTCCTCCGTCTGACTCCTCCCTCCTCCTCCTCACCTTCTTCTTCGTTGGTGAGCTCCTTCAGCTGAGGACCACAGACACAGACAGGAAGTCACCTGCTGTCTCACTAACTCACCTGTGTGTAAAGGTGTTAACCCATTCAGTGAGTGTCTGACTCACTGTGATGATGTCAGAGGTCCAGCCGTTGAATCCCAGGCAGTGATTGGCCAGTTCAAGGCAGCGGGCGTGGCTCAGAGGTCTGCGGCTGTCCAACAGGAAGTGAGGAGTCTGTTTGGAGCTCAGCCTCACCTGAGAGGACCATGTGACCAAAGCTTGTTATAAACCACAGAAGAAGAAGACCATGTGATGACAGCGTGTGAGGTCGTGACCTTGAGTGGAGAGTTCTGGAACAGCGAGCGTCCGTCAGTGTGGCGTTGAGCCTCTGAGGCCTGAGCTGCAGAGTAGAACTTGATGAGGGCGTAGAAACCAGGCGGGCTGAGCGGAGCGTTAGGACACACCTTCAGCAGGTAGAGAGGACCGTAGGACGAGAACACGCTGTACAAGCCGTCCTGAAGGACAACACACACACACACACACACAGACACACACACACACACACACACACACACACACACACACACACCTGTCACTGTCTCATGGAAACACCCTCCTAAACATACTGATGTCTGCAGGACGTAGACCTGACCCCCAGGTGGACTCACAGAGACCTGACCCCCAGGTGGACTCACATAGATCTGGTCCTCAGTGTGAGACGGCTGGATGTCCCACACAAACAGAGTCTTATTGTTGTCCACAGGAACCTTGAACTCCAGGATGTCCACCTCCATCACACCTGCACAGGAAACTGTCAGAGTCACGCCATCGACACTTTTCACACGCTGTTAAAGACACGTCTGAAAGGAAGTGTCCTGGTGAGGAAAGAGGACAGTTCATGGACAGACACTGATCTCTGCAGTCAGACACCACATTCAGTATGGACTTGGTGGCGTCTTCATTCTCAGTTCTGAGATCTCACACTGACACGCTGTTGTGACATGCTGTTGTGACATGCTGTCGTGATGTTGTGACATGCTGTTGTGACATGCTGTCGTGATGTTGTGACATGCTGTCGTGATGTCGTGACATGCTGTTGTGACATGCTGTCGTGATGTTGTGACATGCTGTCGTGATGTCGTGACATGCTGTTGTGACATGCTGTCGTGATGTTGTGACATGCTGTCGTGATGTCGTGACACGATGAACTTGTGAATTTCATATCTTTGCATCGTTAGCATCACGCAGAATAATTTCACGTCTACTCGTGTCTTCGCATCGACTTTGTGTAATCTCGCCACATCAAACACTCGCATCACGTTCAGTGTGATCACACCATAACGGCGTCGATGAGGAGCATCAACCTGGTTAAAAAACATCGTTAAAACTGTTTCTGCTGAAATAACGTTAGCCTTGTGTTCACAGCATTGAAAGTGAAGTCCACTAGCTAGCACACTAGCTCGTTAGCTAACGCTGTCTCCTTGGTCAAGGGTCATGACAGGATACAGTAACTCTGAGCACAGGTCGTTTTAGGAGGACGTCCTGTGTTCAGATGATCAAACACACGATGGATCATAGATATTTGTTTCTGGCTGCCAGCGTTAGCTAGCGTAACTAGCTACAGACCCCGCCTCCCCTCGCTCTGGTTCTTATAGTGGAGGAGTAGATCACAGTCTGGGTTCAGCTCAGAGTCAGGACGTTTCTTCCTCTGGGTTTCGTGTCCCTGTCCTCCAGACGGGCTCCGGACCGTCCATTCTAACGTTAGCATTAGCCCTCGTCACAGTATCAACCAACAACAACACTGGACAACTTGTCAGCGAGCTAACGCTGACTGCCTGTTTTATTTCTATTTTTAACCACATTTTAAATGACAGGTCGAATAAAGAGATTTTGATGAATGTTTTAAATCAGATCTGGTTGTGTGTCTTTCTGTCTGTCCCCGTCATGTGTCCCTGACCGGCACGAATTAGAAAATTCCAACTGTAATTTATGTTTTTAGCTTCTGGCTGATGATGGCTTCAGTTTTATCAAGTCCCCCCCCAGTGCTTAAAAATTATTTGACATGTCTGCCCCCCCCCCCAATAAATAACGAACAGTCCCTTAAAGTCGTCAAACCGTAACAAAACGTGATTTCCAGACTGAAGGTGTTTCGACTGAAAACTGAGCTGTTAAACAGGGAGCACTCAGTGTGTGTGCACCAGGGTCCAGTCAGAAAAACACTGATTTTAGATGTCCCGTGTCACGGCTGGTTACAGTCACACCTCAGTTTATATTAACCTGAAACATTAACAGGTATCAACGGAAACACGTCATTTAATCATGTTGTAATCTGTAAACAAATTAACGATGAACGTGACGTTAAATACCGGATGTTACACTGGCGCAGACCGTACCGGCGGAGCGGCGTTAAAATGTCTGTTTATTGAACGGAGTTTGGCGGAGAGTTCAAACAACATGACGTCAGGTTGAACTGAATCACCGCCTGCTGTCCGGCAATTTACCGGATAATTTACCGGAAGCTGTCTGACTCCCGGTGTGTGTGTGTGTTGTTGTCAGCTGGCCGGTAATTTACCGGCAGTTGTTTGTGTGTTTTAAACTCGGTAACGTTAAAGTTTACTCACCGTCACTTTTCTGTCTCCATCGAACAAACAGGAATGACCGCGCTTCCGCTGGGGGAGGCGGGGCCGGCCACGGTAGCCAATGAGGGTACAGATGGAAGTGACGACATCTCCATTCACTTACTCTATGTTTTTATTAAATATTTAATATAATAAAGTTTTATTGAAATTTATGTGTTAATAAAACTGTTTTTATTTGTTTAAATAAAGTTTCATGAACCTGTTTTTAATCATGTTATTTTTGTTTAATGAGCTTCTTATAAAACAGTTTCCATATTAATCTATAAATAAAACCTTCAATAGTTAAAATGGTTCCGAAAGTCTTAAAAATGTTCAGACATTGAAAGGAGGATATTATAAATCACTTTTTTCCACATTGTGTGGTAATTGATCATTTAAATGATGTGACATCACACAGATCAGGACACTCGTTTACATTTACAACCTCCAATCAAATCAAACATTAAAGGATCCATATATATGTGTATATACATATATGTTCATTTTCAGTTTTTCAGAAGAAACATCAAACTTTTTCACTTCATCAATAAAACAGATCATGTTTCATGTTGAAGGAAATATTTTGTTTATTATGTTTGTTTGTTAGTTTTTCAAATGAGACGTAAAATAAAGTGATATTTCAGATCAGATTTATTTTCTCTTACGATGGAGGTGTTCGTCCCACGTGTTGTGTCCAAGGACCGTCGTAAATTTGAAAATCCAACAATAATTTAGGTTTTTACAGTCTGTGTCTTACAGATGGAAAAACTGTGTCATTTGGAGATTAAAAAAGATGCTGAAAATTAAAAATTAAAAACTGGTGTTAAAATAAATGAAATTAAACCCCAGACATCGAGATCATAATCAGTTTGATTCTTTCTTTGATGATCATTTATTTTTGTTCCTCTGTTGTGACAAATGTCCTGATGATCAATAAAGTTTGATTTGACGTAACGTCACATTCTTTATGATGTCGTTAAATGACATCACAGGTATGACATCACGGCGTTGCATCAGCAGCATCAGTTTCCTTGTTGACCAGAAAGTAAAAGCGAGGGTGACGTCATTCCTGAGCCAAACTCCAGCGAATCAGGATGAACGGATGTGACTGTGCCTTCAAAATAAGAGCATGACATTAATAACGTCAGACTGTAGAGCTGACGGTGTTCCTGTTTCACGTGTCCGACACGTTCAGGTTAAAGTCAGAGTCTCCACTTCCTGTTCGCTCAGTGAAAACTCACATCTGTCCTGTGATGGAGGGAAAGAGGGGGCGTTTCCGGTTTTGTTTTGAAAGGGTGTGTGCTTCCTGTGTGTGATCTGAGGCAGCCGCTTTGGAAAATGAAAGTGAAGGGACTTCACCATCCTCAGAGGAAAACTTCCCTCAGCAGCTCACACAGAACAACATGACCTCATTTTATCAGACATTCATAAACATATTAAAATAATATTTATCTTTAAATGATTATTACATGATGTTGTTATTATTTATCTGTCACATATTATCTGTTCATCATCTGTTTTTACTGAGCATCTTTACTCAGATAAAAAATTATTAAATTAAATTATATTTAATAGGTTTTATGTCTCTGAAGGAACAAAGAACATTTACTGCACAACTGAACATGTTACATATAACATATAACATGTAACATGTGGTGTTGGTACTTTGACTTGTCTCAGCTTTTCATCCTCAGCTGGGTAAAAAATGAAGACACAAAAACAATTTTACAATTTGTATGAGACAAATAAATCATATATCATTGTTTATAATGACTGTGTGTGTTCAGGGTGTGTGTGTGTGTGTTCAGTGTGTGTGGAAAGGGAGAGTGAAAAGAAGACAGAAAGTGGGAATTTCTGCCTTTCACTCTGTGTGTGTTTAAAGGCAGCATGTTGGACACACTGAGACACAAACACTCAACCTGCAGCATCTGCATCTTTACTGTTACCTTCATCATCATCGTCTTCATCATGACCAGTTGTACCGTCCTGCTCCTTGTCCTCTGCAGCTCCCTGACACCTGTCCTCGGCTGTGATTGGCTCGGACACTACGATCACCTGAGCAACATTTCTCTGCTTTTCCTCAAACGAATGGTGAGTACCACTGACACAAGGGCCTGGAGGAGCCTCCAGGGTCCTTGAAGATATTCTAGGAGTCGTATACATATGTAGTCTATTCTTTGATATACTTTTTTTTTAAACTACTGGCCACTTTATCAGGTACACCTGTTCACCTGCTGGTTAACACCGATATCTAATCAGCCAATCAGGTGTCAGCAGCTCATTAACACTTAGTCATGTAGACATGGTGAAGACGAGCTGCTGAAGTTCAAACGCAGCATCAGAATGATGAAGAAAGGTGATGTGAGTGACTTTGAACGTGGCATGGTTGTTGGTGCCAGACTGGCTGGTCTGAGTATTTACTGGGATTTTCACCACAACCATCTCTAGGGTTTACAGAGGATGGTCCCAAAAAGAGACAATATCCAGTGTTGATGCCAGAGGTCAGAGGTCAGAGGAGAATGGCCAGACTGGTTCAAGATGATAGAAAGGCAACAGGAAGTCAAATAAGCACTGGTTCCAACCAAGGCGTGCAGAAGACCATCTCTGAAGCAACAACACGTCCAACCTTGAAGCAAGTTTAAACACCACAGCCTACCTGAGTATTGTTGCTGACCGTGTCCATCCCTTTATGACCACAGTGTACCCATCTTCTGATGGCTACTTCCTGCAGGATAACGCACCATGTCACAAAGCTCAGATCATCTCAAACATGACGATGAGTTCACTGTACATGAGCGAGGCCCAGAAAGGAATAGGTAGTAACACCAGGGGAGCACCAGCTACTGGTCAATAGAGCGGTCACCAAAGACTGGAAGACCAGTCAGACCAACCTGTGCACCGCCTGGATTGACTACATGACAGCCTACGACTCACACATGGATACTGGACTGTTTGGAAACGTCCAACATCAACGGACACTAAGAGCCTTCATCAGTAACTCAGTGAGTCTGTGGAAAACGACTCAAAGACAACTGCACTGGATGGTGATCCAGTGCAGCATATACCAAGGTGACACACTGTCCCCGCTCCTGCTCTACACAGGCCTGAACCCCCTCAGCCAACTCATCACTAAGAGTGGCTACAGATCAACCATCAGTCACCTCCTCTACATGGATGACATCGAGCTGTACACCATCGACTCACTGATCCACCTCACCAGGATCGACACTAGATCAGTGTGGTCGGATGGTGTCAAAGACAGAGAAGACGATCAGAACTGAGGGAGTTGAACTACCAGAGGGCAGCACTGCAGATGTTCAGGATAGATGTAAATACCTACTGAGGACTGGTGAGCGTCAGAGACACTGTCCAGGACCAAACAACCAAGATCCAGGAATACATCAGGAAGATGAGTGAAAACCTCAGGCAGCAGAGGAGGAGGACGAACCATCATCACGGCGTGTACAGTGGTACAGACTGAAGAAGAAATCCTAGCAGTGTCTGGAAAAGGCTGGAATGAGAGAAGAAGACGGTCCAGACAGACTGAGAGACAGACTGAAGACAGACTGAAGACAGACTGAGAGACAGACTGAAGACAGACTGAGAAACAGCACAGAGGCACTAATCATGGCTGCACAGGAACAGGAAGTTAGTTCCAGACCAGTAGAAGCAGGGGTCTACCACAGCAGACAGGACCCCAGGTGATCCTGAGACAGTTCAGCACATAACAGCAGGGTGTAAGATGGAGGCAGGAAGAGCGTACAACCATAAGTGACAGATATCGTGTACAGGAACATCTGCACTGAGTATGGACTGGAAGTCCCAAGGTCATGATGGAGGACACGTCCTGAAGTGATGGAGAATGGAGGACACGTCCTGAGGTGGTGGAGAATGGAGGACACGTCCTGAGGTGGTGGAGAATGGAGGACACGTCCTGAGGTGGTGGAGAATGTGTGGGACAAACTGGTGATGAACCAAGTGGACATGGTGTTGATGGACAAACAACAGAAGAAGACAATGGTGATCGATGACAGCAACATCAGGAAGAAGGAGAAATACCAGGAGCTGAAAGAGGAGCTGATGGGGGGAGTAAAGGTGGTGATGGGAGCACTGGGAGCACTGGGAGCACTGGGAGCACTGGGGGCTGTGACCCCCAAACTGGGAGAGTGGCTCCAGCAGAGTCAGGTCCAACATCTGAGCTCTCTGTCCAGAGGAGTCCTGGGGACAGATGTCAGACTCCAGGACTCTGGTACAGCACAGGTTAATCTTCACCTGTGTGATCAGGTGTGCATGTTATTAATAAGAGTTCTTATCTCAGCGATGAACAATATTTCTGACCGACATGTTTCAGTTCAGATGTTTTATGATGAAGAACATCAAGTTTCAAACACGTGGACGTGTCGATCTAAAGTGTCGTCTGTTTGTGTTTCAGGGCGGTCAGCTGACCAACGAGCTCTGTCCAGTTCCCTTTCCAAACAAATTCTACGATCACATAAGGAACACCACGGTAACCAATCTGTCTGTCTGTGTGTCTGTGTGTCTGTGTGTGTGTCTGTGTGTCTGTGTATGTGTCTGTGTGTCTGTGTGTCTGTCTGTCTGTCTGTGTGTGTGTCTGTGTGTCTCTGTCTGTCTGTCAGTGTCTGTCTGTGTGGACACATTTACACACTAACATGTAAACAGCTGTGATGATGACATCAGCTCTGTCAGCCAATCAGAGAGCTAGAATTCACACCTGTCCCCTCTGTCTGTCCCCAGGTGGAGTCCCAGCTGGTTTTCATCAGAGACAGTCTGGAGCTGATTGTGGGTCTCTATCACCATGACAACCGCTCCTCCGCTGGCTGGGACACCTTCAAGACCGATCGCTTCCTGATGACCCTCCACAGACAGATAGACGGACTCAACACCTGCGTAAGTGGACGGACGGACACGTCAAATCCTTTCAGCTGTTTGACTACAACTCATGAAGTCCTGTTACACCTTCAGCTTCATTTCCTGTTACACCTTCAGCTTCATTTCCTGTTACACCTTCAGCTTCATTTCCTGTTACATCTTCATTCTCTAAATAATCTGCAGTGTTTCTGTCTTCAGGTGTCGATAAACAGACGGGCAGAGAGCAGACTGAGGAAATACTACAGGAGACTGGAGACACGAACTCTGTACAGCACCGTAAGTACAAGTACTGTAGTTCTGACTGTAGTTCTGACTGTAGTACTGACTGTAGTTCTGACTGTAGCTCTGACTGTAGCTCTGACTTTAGTTGTGACTGCAATACTGACTGTAGTTCTGACTGTAGCTCTGACTTTAGTTGTGACTGTAATACTGACTGTAGTTCTGATTGTAGTTCTGACTGTAGCTCTGACTGTAGTTCTGACTGTAGCTCTGACTGTAGTTGTGACTGCAATACTGACTGTAGTTCTGACTGTAGCTCTGACTTTAGTTGTGACTGTAATACTGACTGTAGTTCTGACTGTAGTTCTGACTGTAGTTCTGACTTTAGTTGTGACTGCAATACTGACTGTAGTTCTGACTGTAGCTCTGATTGTAGTTCTGACTGTAGTTCTGACTGTAGCTCTGACTGTAGTTCTGACTGTAATACTGACTGTAGTTCTGACTGTAGTACTGACTGTAGTTCTGACTTTAGTTGTGACTGTAATACTGACTGTAGTTCTGATTGTAGTTCTGACTGTAGCTCTGACTGTAGTTCTGACTTTAGTTGTGACTGCAATACTGACTGTAGTTCTGACTGTAGCTCTGATTGTAGTTCTGACTGTAGTTCTGACTGTAGCTCTGACTGTAGTTCTGACTGTAATACTGACTGTAGTTCTGACTGTAGTACTGACTGTAGCTCTGACTGTAGCTCTGACTGTAGTTCTGACTGTAGTACTGACTGTAGCTCTGACTGTAGTTCTGACTGTAGCTCTGACTGTAATACTGACTGTAGTTTTGACTGTAGTTCTGACTGTAGCTCTGACTGTAATACTGACTGTAGTTCTGACTGTAGTACTGACTGTAGCTCTGACTGTAGTTCTGACTTTAGTTCTGACTGTAATACTGACTGTAGTTCTGACTGTAGTTCTGACTGTAGCTCTGACTGTAGTTCTGATTGTAGTTCTGAATGTAGCTCTGACTGTAGTTCTGACTGTAATACTGACTGTAGTTCTGACTGTAGTACTGACTGTAGCTCTGCCTGTAGTATTGACTGTAGTTCTGACTGTAGCTCTGACTGTAGTACTGACTGTAGTACTGACTGTAGTTGTGACTGTAGTTCTTGGCTTTAGTTCTGACTGTCGTACTGACTGTACCTCTGACTGTAGTACTGACTGTAGTTCTGACTGCAGTAGTGACTGTAGTTGTGACTGTAATACTGACTGTAGTTGTGACTGTAGTACTGACTGTAGTTCTGACTGTAATACTGACTGTAGTTCAATTGTAGTTGTGACTGTAGTTCTGACTGTAGCTCTGACTGTAGTATTGACTGTAGTTCTGACTGTAGCTCTGGCTGTAGTTCTGACTGTAGTTCTGACTGTAGCTCTGACTGTAATGCTGACTGTAGTTCTGACTGTAGTACTGACTGTAGTTCTGACTGTAGTACTGACTGTAGCTCTGACTGTAGTATTGACTGTAGCTCTGACTGTAGTTCTGACTGTAGCTCTGACTGTAGTTCTGACTGTAGCTCTGACTGTAGTTGTGACTGTAATACTGACTGTAGTTCAGACTGTAGTACTGACTGTAGTTCTGACTTTAGTTGTGACTGTAATAGTGACTGTAGTTCTGACTGTAGGTGTGACTGTAGTACTGACTGTAGTTCAGACTGTAGTACTGACTGTAGTTCTGACTGTAGTTCTGACTTTAGTTGTGACTGTAATACTGACTGTAGTTCTGACTGTAGTTGTGACTTTAGTTCTGACTGTAATACTGACTGCAGTTCTGACTGTAATACTGACTGCAGTTCTGACTGTAATACTGACTGTAGTACTGACTGTAGTTCTGACTGTAAAACTGACTGTAGTACTGACGGTAGTTCAGGCTTTAGTTCTGACTGTAGTACTGACTGTAGTACCAACTGTAGTTCTGACTTTAGTTGTGACTGTAGTTGTGACTGTAGTACTGACTGTAGTTCTGACTTTAGTTCTGACTGTAGAACTGACTGTAGTTTTGACTGTAGTTCTTGGTTTTAGTTCTCACTGTAGTTCTGTTTCTTTACAGGGTGGTAGTCCTGCGTCCTGGGAGCTCATCAGGATGGAGACCAAACGACACCTCCATCAATTGGATTTGTTGGTGGCGTTCATCAAAGCTCCACCCACCAGCGGGGGGCGCTGTACACCGACTCAGCACTGACACCACTGTGTAACCTCCACTGACACGTTGTGTTGTACTGTCTGAGTGCTGTGTTTCTCTGTGAGAGACGACTCTGTTAGTCTTATTGACATGCTATTTATCTATTTATTTATCTATTTATTCATTTATTTATTGATCATGTTGTTGTTGATAAAGTTATTTATTTTGTATGTAAAGATGCTGAATCTGATTTTACTTGAAAACTTTTTGATAACTGACAATAAAAATATTTATGCAGCTCATCTTTGAAGTGTTTCATGTTTGTAAACAACACGCAGTAAAATGTGCCAGAGGTTTAGCGATGGTGGCGAGCATTCCTCCACAGTGCAGCTGTCGATGGTTAGCTGTTAGTCGTGAGTGTTTCTGTGTTGTTTTGTAGGTTGATGCTGCTGCTCTCCAGTTTTCTGCACTGTGCACCAACAGGGTCTGGTGGGAGCTAGCTAGCATTAGCAGTGTTGCCTATTTGGCCATTACCACTAACAACATCATCCCAACCCAACAGCATTGCCATTGAAACACTGAGCCCACCCTCCGGTGTCGCCCCAGATCGACCCAGTGAGTAAGCGGCTCACTTCTGAGCTGTAAATCTATGACTGTGTTAGCACAGTTAACAGTGTTAGCACAGCTCATGGTGTTAACATAGTAAACAATGCTAACAGGGGTTTGTAATTAAAAATGAAGCTGCTGACTCACTGAGGTGAGCTGGGGGGAGACTGGAGGGTGGGCACAATGTTTTCATGGCAACACCATCTGTCACTGGGACGGCGTTACCAGCTGTAACTGCCAAGTGAACCAGCTAACGTTAGCTCCCTCCAAGCAGGCAGATTGTTTCCACATGCTAACGGAGCAAGTCGGTTGTCTGTCAGCAGAGCAAACAGGAAATAAAACTTAAACACACTTTGGAACGCAGCGCTAAAGCTAACGGCGTCAGTGCAGCTCAGGCTAACAGAAAGGGCCTGTTGAGGTTAAGTTAGTGGCAGTTAATGAAAGTCAGCCTGAGTGAACCCAAACTGACGTCTGTACTCTGGAAGTCTTCATGTAAGATGATGTACTGACCTCATCAGTCCCCGCAGTGCTGATATTAACCTACATGTCTCAGGTGGGACACTCCTGTACCTGCTTGATGCTGTGTGGGCGCCACCAGCGAAGAAGAAGATCTGTTTCAGGAAAGTGAAATGATGAATGTTTTTGTTTTAGTGGTGTCAGAATGGAGAAACTGAAAATTAAGTTTCTGACCAGGGACACTAAACGTGGATGTTTTTCATTTTTGGATTTTAAAATGAAAACCAAATAATTATTTGCTTTTTCTTTGATCATATCTGTTTTTTGGAAGTAAAGTTCAAAGACTAAAGAGTAGACAGACCAACACCAGTCAAACCCTGTGTCCTCTGCAGGGCTGATATCATCATTTGGATCAGTTACACACCGTCCTGTCTGTGTCCGTACAGCGTCTCATGAAACTGTAGTTTTCTCTCTGAACATATCCAACCCTTCTCGCCTCAGATGTTTTTTTTAGGGCCTGAAAATGACAACGTTCCAGGAAGAAAAATCTACACAGTCCTCAAACTGTAGCCAAATATTTTACAGAACTCTCCAAATGGTCAGACAGCAAACTGATGATATGTAAAATGACACCATGACGGAAACAGTCAGACAATTCAGTATCTGACCAAATGTCTCCCCTTCTGTTGCTGACGTGACATTGATGTCACAGTCAAGATGACCTTTGACCTTTGGACCTTCATTATTTTATCCTGTTAGACATTTGTGTCACGTTTGGTCAGAGTTAGTGAATGAACTCTTCAGTTATGGACAGAAACATGTTTTGTGACCTTTGACCTTTGACCACTGAATTCTGATCAGCTGATTCTCAGATGTGATGAACCAACTGAAATAAATCAACAGCAGTGAGTTAATGAATCTGTGAGGAATAAAAACAACATCGAACCAGAAACATTAATTTATTGATCATCTGAATAAAGACGTTACATTTCATGATGATTACTGACAGAGCTCTGCCCCTGTGGTTATTGATTCATTGATTATAAATAAGATCTGAGATCATTGATCAGTTTGAATCATCAGCCTGTAGTTTGTGTCTGTGGCCTGCAGGAGGCAGCAACACTGAGGTCAAATATACTGGACGTTCTGTTTGAGCTTCGTTCTGTCGATCAAAGAAAAAATTTAAACTCTGCACAACAACAATCTTTAAAAGAAAATTAAGCCTCTAAATTTAATATTTACAGCAGGATCAGTGTGTTAAACACAAAAGGAAGAAAAACTTGAGAAACACGCTCAAAAGAATTTAGAAATAACTGATAAAAACTTAATTTCTGTCTGCTTAAAATATCATTTTTTCTTTTTTGAAGATAATAAATTTCTACATTTTACAAACAAACACAGTTCCAGTTAAACAGTAAAATAATCGGTTAATCAATGTTGAAATAAGTGCTTGTTTCTGTCCTGATTCATATTTTAACTGGTGTAATAGATTCAGTAATCTACAGTTAACTGGGATTAAAACTGCAGCTAACCATCATTCATCATCCAATAATCAGCTGACTTTTGTTTTTATGATGTCATAAGATATTAACAAATGACATTCACAGGAAACTAAGAAAACGTTCCAATTTTTATATTTCAGAAGATGAAACCAGTGAGGATTAATGCATTTATTAAATCAGCTGAATATGAATTCTCTGTTTGATAAATTGACTCATTGATGAGATTTAAATACATTTCAATGATCAATCAGATGAACTGATCTGGAGTCAAAGTGCAGTTACTGTTTGGGATGATGATAAAAATATTCAGCAGCTGTGTAACAATATATTTATTAATTTCTTTACTCTGCATGTTTATATTTGTTGAATTATTGACTGTTGCTGTGTCATTGTTGAATATACAAAGGTTTCCTGTAAAAACACTGTGACTGTCTATTCTTTAACTCTTTGTTGTCGTTACTGGAGAATGAACCAGCTGATTCTATATAAACTTACATTTAAACTTAGCTTGAATCAGACGTGTGGTTACTGTGTTCAACCATCATTCATTAACACTGACTGTAAAGTCTGCCCGGCAACAGTGAACCAAACAAAAAAAGAGGGGGCGGGGCTTTGGCCTAAGCACATGATTGGACGTAGTTTTCAGGGAAGAAGCCTTTATTGCCATTAAGAACCCCCTCACACCAGCCGTCGTCATGGCGATGTGTCAGGTAGATGATGTCGCCCTCAGTGAAGGACAGGTCGTCAGGTTTCATGGCCTCATATTTGTACAGCGCCTCCACTGGACACACAGGAGAACTGCAGTCATATATCTGTTTATAGAACTGTAATATCTGTATCTGTACCTGTGACATCTGTACGTGTTTATATCTGTTTATAGAACTGTAATATCTGTATCTGTACCTGTGACATCTGTACGTGTTCATTTATTTTATAGAACTGTAATATCTGTATCTGTACCTGTGACATCTGTACGTGTTTATATCTGTTTATATAACTGTAAAATCTGTATCTGTACCTGTGACGTCTGTACGTGTTAATATCTGTTTATATAACTGTAATATCTGTATCTGTACCTGTAACATCTGGACGTGTTTCTATCTGTTTATATAACTGTAATATCTGTATCTGTACCTGTAACATCTGGACGTGTTTCTATCTGTTTATAGAACTGTAATATCTGTATCTGTACCTGTGACATCTGGACGTGTTTCTATCTGTTTATATAACTGTAATATCTGTATCTGTACCTGTGACATCTGTTCGTGTTTCTATCTGTATACATAACTGTAATATCTGTATATGTACCTGTGACATCTGTACGTGTTTATATCTGTTTATAGAACTGTAATATCTGTATCTGTACCTGTGACCTCTGTACATGTTCATATATATTATAGAACTGTAATATCTGTATCTGTACCTGTGACATCTGTACGTGTTTCTATCTGTTTATATAACTGTAATATCTGTATCTGTACCTGTGACATCTGTTCGTGTTTCTATCTGTTTACATAACTGTAATATCTGTATCTGTACCTGTGACATCTGTTCGTGTTTCTATCTGTTTATAGAACTGTAATATCTGTATCTGTACCTGTGACATCTGTACATGTTTCTATCTGTTTATAGAACTGTAATATCTGTATCTGTATCAGTGACATCTGTACGTGTTCATATATTTTACATAACTGTAATATCTGTATCTGTACCTGTGACATCTGTTCGTGTTTCTATCTGTTTATAGAACTGTAATATCTGTATCTGTACCTGTGACATCTGTACATGTTTCTATCTGTTTATAGAACTGTAATATCTGTATCTGTACCTGTGACATCTGTACGAGTTAATTTATTTTATAGAACTGTAATATCTGTATCTGTACCTGTGACATCTGTACGTGTTTATATCTGTTTATATAACTGTAAAATCTGTATCTGTACCTGTGACATCTGTACGTGTTAATATCTGTTTATAGAACTGTAATATCTGTATCTGTACCTGTGACGTCTGTATGTGTTTATATCTGTTTAAATAACTGTAATATCTGTATCTGTACCTGTGACATCTGTACGTGTTTATATCTGTTTATATAACTGTAATATCTGTATCTGTACCTGTGACGTCTGTATGTGTTTATATCTGTTTACATAACTGTAATATCTGTATCTGTACCTGTGACATCTGTACGTGTTTATATCTGTTTATATAACTGTAATATCTGTATCTGTACCTGTGACGTCTGTACGTGTTTATATCTGTTTATAGAACTGTAATATCTGTATCTGTACCTGTACCTGTGACATCTGTATGTGTTTATATCTGTTTATATGACTGTAATATCTGTATCTGTACCTGTGACATCTGTACATGTTTATATCTGTTTATATGACTGTAATATCTGTATCTGTACCTGTGACGTCTGTACGTGTTTATATCTGTTTATAGAACTGTAATATCTGTATCTCTACCTGTGACATCTGTACATGTTTATATCTGTTTATATGACTGTAATATCTGTATCTGTACCTGTGACGTCTGTACGTGTTTATATCTGTTTATAGAACTGTAATATCTGTATCTGTACCTGTGACATCTGTTCGTGTTTCTATCTGTTTATAGAACTGTAATATCTGTATCTGTACCTGTGACATCTGGACGTGTTTATATCTGTTTATAGAACTGTAATATCTGTATCTGTATCAGTGACATCTGTACGTGTTCATATATTTTATATAACTGTAATATCTGTATCTGTACCTATGACATCTGTACGTGTTTCTATCTGTTTATAGAACTGTAATATCTGTATCTGTACCTGTGACATCTATACGTGTTTATATCGGTTTATAGAACTGTAATATCTGTATCTGTACCTGTGACATCTGTACGTGTTCATTTATTTTATAGAACTGTAATATCTGTATCTGTACCTGTGACGTCTGTACATGTTCATATATTTTATAGAACTGTAATATCTGTATCTGTACCTGTGACATCTGTACGTGTTTATATCTGTTTATAGAACTGTAATATCTGTATCTGTACGTGTGACATCTGTACGTGTTTATATTTGTTTATAGAACTGTAAAATCTGTATCTGTACCTGTGACGTCTGTACGTGTTCATTTATTTTATAGAACTGTAATATCTGTATCTGTACCTGTGACATCTGTATGTGTTTATGTCTGTTTATATAACTGTAATATATGTATCTGTACCTGTGACATCTGTACGTGTTTATATCTGTTTACATAACTGTAATATCGGTATCTGTACCTGTGACATCTGTACGTGTTTATATCTGTTTATAGAACTGTAATATCTGTATCTGTACCTGTGACATCTGTACGTGTTTATATCTGTTTACATAACTGTAATATCGGTATCTGTACCTGTGACATCTGTACGTGTTTATATCTGTTTATAGAACTGTAATATCTGTATCTGTACCTGTGACATCTGTACGTGTTTATATCTGTTCATATAACTGTAAAATCTGTATCTGTACCTGTGACGTCTGTACGTGTTCATTTATTTTATAGAATTGTAATATCTGTATCTGTACCTGTAACGTCTGTACGTGTTCATTTATTTTATAGAACTGTAATATCTGTATCTGTACCTGTGACATCTGTACGTGTTTATATATGTTTATAGAACTGTAATATCTGTATCTGTACCTGTGACATCTGTATGTGTTTATATATGTTTATAGAACTGTAATATCTGTATCTGTACCTGTGACGTCTGTACGTGTTTATATATTTTATAGAACTGTAATATCTGTATCTGTACTTGTGGCATCTGTACGTGTTTCTATCTGTTTATAGAACTGTAATATCTGTATCTGTACCTGTGACGTCTGTACGTGTTTATATCTGTTTATAGAACTGTAATATCTGTATCTGTACCTGTGAGGTCTGTACGTGTTTATATCTGTATATAGAACTGTAATATCTGTATCTGTACCTGTGACGTCTGTACGTGTTTATATATTTTATAGAACTGTAATATCTGTATCTGTACCTGTGACATCTGTACGTGTTTATATATTTTATAGAACTGTAATATCTGTATCTGTACCTGTAACATCTGTACGTGTTTCGATCTGTTTATAGAACTGTAATATCTGTATCTGTACCTGTGACATCTGTACGTGTTTATATCTGTTTATATAACTGTAATATCTGTATCTGTACCTGTGACATCTGTACTTGTTTATATCTGTTTATATAACTGTAATATCTGTATCTGTACCTGTGACGTCTGTACGTGTTCATATATTTTATATAACTGTAATATCTGTATCTGTACCTGTGACATCTGTACGTGTTTCTATCTGTTTATAGAACTGTAATATCTGTATCTGTACCTGTGACGTCTGTACGTGTTTATATCTGTTTATAGAACTGTAATATCTGTATCTGTACCTGTGACATCTGTATGTGTTTTTATCTGTTTATATAACTGTAATATCTGTATCTGTACCTGTGACGTCTATACGTGTTTATATATTTTATAGAACTGTAATATCTGTATCTGTACCTGTGACGTCTGTACGTGTTTATATATTTTATAGAACTGTAATATCTGTATCTGTACCTGTGACATCTGTACATGTTTATATCTGTTTATATAACTGTAATATCTGTATCTGTACCTGTGACGTCTGTACGTGTTTATATATTTTATAGAACTGTAATATCTGTATCTGTACCTGTGACGTCTGTACGTGTTTATATATTTTATAGAACTGTAATATCTGTATCTGTACCTGTGACATCTGTACGTGTTTATATATTTTATAGAACTGTAATATCTGTATCTGTACCTGTGACATCTGTATGTGTTTATATCTGTTTATATAACTGTAATATCTGTATCTGTACCTGTGACATCTGTACGTGTTTATATCCGTTTATAGAACTGTAATATCTGTATCTGTACCTGTGACATCTGTACGTGTTCATATATTTTATAGAACTGTAATATCTGTATCTGTACTTGTGGCATCTGTACGTGTTTCTATCTGTTTATAGAACTGTAATATCTGTATCTGTACCTGTGACATCTGTACGTGTTTATATCTGTTTATATAACTGTAATATCTGTATCTGTACCTGTGACATCTGTACTTGTTTATATCTGTTTATATAACTGTAATATCTGTATCTGTACCTGTGACGTCTGTACGTGTTCATATATTTTATATAACTGTAATATCTGTATCTGTACCTGTGACATCTGTACGTGTTTCTATCTGTTTATAGAACTGTAATATCTGTATCTGTACCTGTGACGTCTGTATGTGTTTTTATCTGTTCATAGAACTGTAATATCTGTATCTGTACCTGTGACGTCTGTATGTGTTTTTATCTGTTTATAGAACTGTAATATCTGTATCTGTACCTGTGACGTCTGTACGTGTTTATATATTTTATAGAACTGTAATATCTGTATCTGTACCTGTGACGTCTGTACGTTTTTATATATTTTATATAACTGTAATATCTGTATCTGTACCTGTGACATCTGTACATGTTTATATCTGTTTATATAACTGTAATATCTGTATCTGTACCTGTGACGTCTGTACGTGTTTATATATTTTATAGAACTGTAATATCTGTATCTGTACCTGTGACGTCTGTACGTGTTTATATATTTTATAGAAGTGTAATATCTGTATCTGTACCTGTGACATCTGCACGTGTTCATTTATTTTATAGAACTGTAATATCTGTATCTGTACCTGTGACATCTGTACGTGTTTATATCTGTTTATATAACTGTAATATCTGTATCTGTACCTGTGACATCTGTACTTGTTTATATCTGTTTATATAACTGTAATATCTGTATCTGTACCTGTGACGTCTGTACGTGTTCATATATTTTATATAACTGTAATATCTGTATCTGTACCTGTGACATCTGTACGTGTTTCTATCTGTTTATAGAACTGTAATATCTGTATCTGTACCTGTGACGTCTGTACGTGTTTATATCTGTTTATAGAACTGTAATATCTGTATCTGTACCTGTGACGTCTGTATGTGTTTTTATCTGTTTATATAACTGTAATATCTGTATCTGTACCTGTGACGTCTATACGTGTTTATATATTTTATAGAACTGTAATATCTGTATCTGTACCTGTGACGTCTGTACGTGTTTATATATTTTATAGAACTGTAATATCTGTATCTGTACCTGTGACATCTGTACATGTTTATATCTGTTTATATAACTGTAATATCTGTATCTGTACCTGTGACGTCTGTACGTGTTTATATATTTTATAGAACTGTAATATCTGTATCTGTACCTGTGACGTCTGTACGTGTTTATATATTTTATAGAACTGTAATATCTGTATCTGTACCTGTGACATCTGTACGTGTTTATATATTTTATAGAACTGTAATATCTGTATCTGTACCTGTGACATCTGTATGTGTTTATATCTGTTTATATAACTGTAATATCTGTATCTGTACCTGTGACATCTGTACGTGTTTATATCCGTTTATAGAACTGTAATATCTGTATCTGTACCTGTGACATCTGTACATGTTCATATATTTTATATAACTGTAATATCTGTATCTGTACCTGTGACGTCTGTACGTGTTTATATATTTTATAGAACTGTAATATCTGTATCTGTACCTGTGACATCTGTACATGTTTATATCTGTTTATATAACTGTAATATCTGTATCTGTACCTGTGACGTCTGTACGTGTTTATATATTTTATAGAACTGTAATATCTGTATCTGTACCTGTGACGTCTGTACGTGTTTATATATTTTATAGAACTGTAATATCTGTATCTGTACCTGTGACATCTGTACGTGTTTATATATTTTATAGAACTGTAATATCTGTATCTGTACCTGTGACATCTGTATGTGTTTATATCTGTTTATATAACTGTAATATCTGTATCTGTACCTGTGACATCTGTACGTGTTTATATCTGTTTATATAACTGTAATATCTGTATCTGTACCTGTGACATCTGTACGTGTTTATATCCGTTTATAGAACTGTAATATCTGTATCTGTACCTGTGACATCTGTACGTGTTCATATATTTTATAGAACTGTAATATCTGTATCTGTACCTGTGACATCTGTACGTGTTCATATATTTTATAGAACTGTAATATCTGTATCTGTATCTGTGACATCTGTACGTGTTCATTTATTTTATAGAACTGTAATATCTGTATCTGTACCTGTGACGTTTGTACATGTTCATTTATTTTATAGAACTGTAATATCTGTATCTGTACCTGTGACGTCTGTACATGTTCATGTTTACTAGTTTACCTTTCTCCAGGTATTGTGAGGGGGCGTTGGTGTCATAGTCCACAGGTGGAGGGAGGGGCGGCATGAGGTCATCAAAACCACCCTCATCGTCCAATAGGAGAGGAGGGGGCGTGGCTGGGAGCTCTAGATCTAGGAGTACACAAGTTCTGTGAGTGACAGCTGTGATTGGCCAATCAGATTTAAGAAGGCGGGGCTTTGTTAGAAAGCAGAGCTGATTGGAGCTGATAGTTTACATGTTCAGGAACTGTGTGTGCTCTGATATGAAGTACTACGACTGTATGACTGTAACAACATGAGATGGTCATGTGAATATGTACAAACACCCACAGCGAGGTAACAGAGGTACGTCTAAGGTCAGTCTAACTGTCACTAACTAACTGCAGTACGTGTTTGTTTTCTTACCCAGGTGTTCGAGGCGAGCAGGTAAGCAGAGTCGAGGTGAGGAAGAGGAGGAGGAGCGATGCAGCAAGGTGAAGGAGGAAGAGGAAGAGGAGGGAGGAGGAGCGTTGGGGGGAGGGTATGGGGGAGGAGGGGGGATCATCACTGACAGACAGACAGACAGACAGACAGAGACAATCAGTCAGTACTGACACCACCCGGGTGTTTGTCCAATCTGTAGTCATGACTATCTGTGGATCCTCCTGTCTGTCGTGTTTCCAACACACTTTAGATGAAGCCACGCCCACTCCAGCATGACGAATGTTTATGTGTTTACAAACAGTCGCCGCCTGGTTTTTAGTATTTTCAGCTGTTTCAGAGAAACTTTGCTGATTTTCCACCAACTCAGTGAGCAGATGGCGTCCGGTTCCCCCTGTGCTGTAACCAGACACGTTTCTGCAAATGAGCTCCAGGCGTTTGACTGCCGCCCGTGCTGCGAGCACCTGGAGCTCATTTGCCAGTGGAGGTCCGCTGAGGTTTCCCCGCCCACACTGCGATGACACAGACCTGGTTGAAGTGGCAACGTTTCCCTTAAATACCCAGATCACTATTTTCCTCGCTGCTGTTAGTCTGTCTAGAACTTTGTCACTGACAAGAAGTTCTCGGGGTCCTTTTTGGGGATTTCAGGACATCCAGAACTTCCTCAGTGCCTCCTGGAACCTTCCCAAGGACCCTATTCCCTCCTTAAAGTATTCAGGAACCTACTCAAGGCTCCTTGGAACCTCAAAGTCCACCACACCCACCTGAAGGACCCTTAGATCCAGTAACCTTCCTAGAGACACCTGCAACCTCCTCAGGGACCTTGAACTTTCTAAAATGACTCAAGGAGTTTCGAACTTTCTAAATGACTCCTGAAACTTTCTCAAGGACAACTACAACTCCTCAATGACTCACTCCTGAAACTTACTCAAGGCTCATAGTCTAGAAACGGAACTGGAAACATCTTAAAGACCGCTTGCAC
This sequence comes from Cephalopholis sonnerati, assembly GCA_019142605.1. Taxonomy (NCBI): domain Eukaryota; kingdom Metazoa; phylum Chordata; class Actinopteri; order Perciformes; family Serranidae; genus Cephalopholis; species Cephalopholis sonnerati. Next base: position 41,816,019 of record JAGQAX010000016.1, on the reverse strand, counting down.
ATGAACTCCACTCCCATTAAGTCCTCCGTTGCTCTTAAAAACCTCCACAAGGATTCCTACTTTATCAAGGACTCCAAGTATTTTCTCAAAGACCTGAATCTCAAGATCCTGAAAAACCCCTGGAGTGTCTCATGGTCAGCCAAAAACCCACAGCACTTTGTTCAAGCACTCATAAAACTTCTTCAAGGACACCTAGAAAATAATTGATGACCTCTGGATCTCCTTAAACTTTCCCCAAGAGCTCCCCATGCCCCTACCATCCTCAAGGACTCCTAGTATTCCTACCATCCTCAAGGACTCCTCCAATCTCATAGAAGAGGAACCAAGGACTGATCAAGGTTATCAAGAACCACGAGATTCTCAGTGTAGCCTCCAATATGACCCTTAAAACTTTCTGAAGGACTCTTAAACTTTCCTCAGGGATCATTAAAACATCTTCAAGGCCTCTTATTTAGTTTAATTTCTGTTCTTTAAACAAACAATAAACAAAATTAATTCATCTTTTTTCTACTCTACTAAATTCTATTGGACGACAGCGGCGTCCTCCGTTGGCTTACATGATTGGACAGCAGGCAGGAAGAGAGAGCGTGTGTAGCGGTAGCGGGAGGCGGGGCCAGAGCGGACCCTCAGAGAGAGGGAGCGAGTGGTGGGTGGCGAGCGACGGCGGCGACTCCTCCTGGACGGGAGGGTCACTGAAGAAAAACACCACAGAAGAAGAAACTGAGAGAAAAACACCACAGAAGAAGAAACACTGGCTTAAATTCACCATGTTTTAAAAGGAGTTTGGTGACATGAACTCAAACACGGAAGTTTCACTGTCTGACAGTGTTTTAATGTTCACGTCTGGAGCGCTGGACGAATCTGAACAACAAAATGATGTAGGGTCCTGGAACAGCCGTTTCCAACTGGTCCACGCAGTTTGATAAATTCGGCGTCACACCTGTGTTCGGACATGTCGTCGAGGTCGTTTGTTGTCTCTGTTTAAAAGTACAGTGTGCGTGACCTGACATCAGTGTGTTACCCTGACGTGACTTCAGCTCAATGATCTGGTGTTGATTCAGGCCAAACTTGGTTTTGTGAGGAGAAGCCTTGCTCTCGGAGCTGGTTGTCTGAACGACAGGAAAACAGCAGCTTCAGTGACAGGAAACACCTTTTACTGTGTACTGTCAAGCTGTAGGTGTGTCAGCTGATGCCACCTGTTGGTCAGACACTATAACTCGTCATGATGATGATTTCCTCATGAGCAAACCCTCAAATGTGAAACTCTTGTTTATGCTACAACACATTTGTCGGCAGGACGACCCTGGAAACGACAGTTTGCTGCGTCTCTTCACTCTGTGCGAGGCCGCATGGAAAGGTAGGAGATCTCTGGATCTTTAATTCGTTGCGTGACCTCGTCAGAGTCTGAGGAGACGAGGCTGGTGTCAGAACTCCTCCAAAAAGAAGAGCTATTCATGTGCACTGCTTTACTGGGAGCTGTGGTTTAGAAGACTAAGAGACGGGGACAGAGGTCCTCATGTCAGTGAAGTTAGTGCTCTTGAAGTGTGGAGAGTCCACAGGGACAGGAGTCCCCACATGAGCTCAGCTCTACTCTTTGACTAACTTGGTCCTTTTCAGCCCTCTAAATGGACTCAGAGAGGTGACTCAGCATTTTTTTTCTGTATCCTCTGTGGACCAAACGACTGCTCGTCCTGCGTCTCTCCAGGCGTAACAGACCGTCGTGGTTTCTTCTGTGTTTTCAAGCGTCCCAGGTCAACGGCATGTGACCCAGAGGGACTCGGGAGGTGGTCTGAGTTCAAAATGCTGAGTCACTGCTCTGAGTCGACTCAGAGGGCTGAAAAGGGCCTTAGTCACTGACTCTACAGCAGGAAACAGCACTTCAGAACAAAAGCTCTGTGCCAAAACTTCACTGTACTTCAAAATAAAATGTCTTTTTTACAAATTTGACACGTTTGCGAGTCACTCTGGTCCAGTCCACTTTTAGACCACGAGTCCAGTTGGGAACCACTGATGGAGAACACTGATAACTCTGCGCTGCACTGAGGTCATCTCCTGATGGTTTCATGGGACGAATAAATTGATTGTTTGACTGATTGATTGATTGATTGTTTGATTGACTGACTCAGTGACTTCTTGAACACTGATTTTAAAACTGCAGTAAACTGTGTGAACTATTCAGTGTTTTAAAGCTAAACTCTCCATCACAACAAACTGTGTGATGGAGGCGAAGTTAAAGTTCAATATTTCTGAGTTTGGTTCGGTGCAGTGATTCTGATGTTTGTTTTCTTCTCAAGGACGCCTTGTTTGTTTGACAATGAGCCGAATTCACCAGTGACACCAGACTGTGTGACGAACAGTCTCAAGTTTCATTTCTGTGCTGAAGTTCTGTTAATAAAAGGGGTGGAGCTAAATGTTGACATTTCTGAACGAGGTTTGGTTGGTGTGGGTTTGGAAACAGAGTCACTTCCTCCTTTCAGTGTTCAGACATCGCACTGCAGAGACAGACTGGAGACGGACAGACAGAAAGATGGGTACCGTCTACTTCCTGGCTAGGTGGAGGTGGAGGGGGTGGAGCCAGCAGTTCTGAGCCGTCAGTGGGCAGGGGAGGGAAGCCATCATCATCAGAAGGAGGAGGAGGAGGAGGAGGAGGAGGAGGAGGAGGAGAGGGAGGTGGGAAGCTGCTCTCCTCCATCACTGAGGTGACAGACATGTGATGTCATCATGATGTCACTCAGTTTGACCAACGATAAATTTACACATATTTTAGGAAGTGAAGATGAAGACGTTACCATGACGACTCAGAGTCGAGTTTTAGTTTTACTCTCACCTGTCTCGAGGCTGAGGGGTGGAGCCAGCGGTGGAGTGCTGTGATTGGTCAGAGTCTGTGAAGGAGGAGGAGTAGGAGGGGGAGGGGGAGGGGGAGGAGGCAGAGCCGCCATCTCTCCTGATGAATCAGGTGGGGGAGGGGGCGGGGCCAAGGTGTTGATGAGCTCATCATCCTGGGCTGGCATTTCATTCATTAAAGGAGGAGGGGGCGGGGCATCGTCCAGCAGGGTGGTGATGATGTCACACTCAGGTGGAGCTGGGCAGGTGATGGGGATGGTGGGCGGAGCAACAGGTTTCCCAAAAGAGCTGAAAGAGACGGCGACAAATAAAATTTATAAAGTTACTAAATATGATCAATAATAAGGTCTGTGCTGCAGAAAGTCCTGAACTGCTACTGACACACCACTTTACTTTATATACACATACACCACATATATAAATATATACGCCACATATATAAATATATATATCACATATCAGCTTCTCGTTTTTTTTACTGTCCGTCAGACAGACAGACAGGCAGACAGTTGTGTTAACATGTGGAAACATGGCGTCCACCGCCCACCCTCCGGTCTCCACTGGTTAGCTAACGTTAGCTTTGGATGCTCTGCACTGGGTAAGGTAGGATCTAGCTAGCGGCTGCACCCCACTCGATGATTACTGCTGGTAACACCGTCCCTGTGCCAGGACATGTTGCTATGGAAACAGGTCGCCCCACTGAGCAAACAGCTTCATTTTGAGCTATGAAACCCTTTAGCATGGTTTCAGTATCGTGCTGCTAACAGAGCTGACAGAGCTAACAGACATATACCGGGCTGGACCTTCTTTTTAATTCTTGGTGTCACAGATTCAACAAGGTGCTGAAACATTTGGGTCCTTGAACCAGTCTGGCCATTCTCCTCTGACCTCTGACCTCTGGCATCAACACTGGATATGTTCTCTCTGTAAACCCTAGAGATGGTTGTGGTGAAAATCCCAGTAAATACTCAGACCAGCCCGTCTGGCACCAACAACCATGCCACGTTCAAAGTCACTCACATCACCTTTCTTCATCATTCTGATGCTCTGTTTGAACTTCAGTAGCTCGTCTTCATCATGTCTACATGACTACATGTTAATGAGCTGCTGACACCTGATTGGCTGGTCAGATATCTGTGTTAATAACATGTTCTGTGAGTGTGTAAATATATTCCTGTAGACAGAGGAGGATCATTACCTGCTGACAGGGGGCGCCACCGGACACTGAACTGGCTCTGGAGGTTTGATGGACCTGTCACACACACACACACACATACGCACACACACACACACCCACACACAGTCAGTCAAAGTGTGTGATGTGAAACAGGAAGTTGTTGTTAATAGAAACTCAGTAGAATCAGACTGAACCTGTTGGAGGCACCGTGTTTACGGATGGTTCCTGTTCGGTCCGACTGTTTCCCAGAGACCTGGGGGGAGGGGCAGAAACATGAGGCCATTTAGTGTGTGTGTGTGTGTGTGTGTGAGCATCAATAGAGCCTCTCAGGCCTCAGCAGCTCTAATTAGACTCTCTAAACATTTTCCCACGCTCAACAAAGACCCACTGTCTCTGTGTGTTACTGTGTGTGTGTGTGTGTGTGTGTGTGTGTGTTACTGTGTGTGTGTGTGAGTGTGTGTGTGTGTGTTACTGTGTGTGTGTGTTAACGTGTGTGTGTGTTAACGTGTGTGTGTGTGTGTGTTTGTGTGTGTGTGTTACTGTGTGTGTGTGTGAGTGTGTGTGTGTGTGTTACTGTGTGTGTGTGTTAACGTGTGTGTGTGTTAACGTGTGTGTGTGTGTGTGTGTGTGTGTTACTGTGTGTGTGTGTGTGTGTGTTACTGTGTGTGTGTGTTACTGTGTGTGTGTGTGTGTGTGTGTGTGTTAACGTGTGTGTGTGTTTGTGTGTGTGTGTGTGTGTGTGTGTGTGTGTGTGTGTGTGTGTGTGTGTTACTGTGTGTGTGTGTGTGTGTGCTACTGTGTGTGTGTGTGTTAACGTGTGTGTGTGTGTTACTGTGTGTTTGTGTGTGTGTGTGTGTGTGTTACTGTGTGTGTGTGTGTGTGTGTGTGTGTTCATTAAAGTGTGAACAGTGTGTCGCTGAGTGAGAGGCCGCAGCAGCAGTAAAATGAACCACAGATTAAAGGACAGTTCCAGTTTTCTCAGACAGAAAAGCTTCAGATTAAACTCAGAGCTCAGGAGCCACCATCAGAACTACTGCAGCTCATACTGCAACATAAATTACAGGTCAGTTTCAGGTCAGTTACAGGTCACTCTGCTGTGCTGTGCTTCAGTTGTAAGAGTGTGATGTGACTCAGTTTACCTCCATCAGATAACTGCGGCTCCTGTGGTTTAAATTCTTCACTGAGCTGCAGCTGACTATTATTATTAGATATACTGTGACAGGCCTGCATATATCAGGTCAGTACGTTTACATGCAGCTTCAGAAAATCTAATTATTGGCTTAGTCCAACTTAAATGCATGTAAACAGCTTAGTCCGACTGAAACTGGACTATCCGCAGCTCGACTAACACACCTAGATAATTGGATTGAAAATCAAACTACTGCTGCATGTATCCACTCAGTCCGACTGGAGTCAGACTCTCTTTCACCCTGAAGAAGAAGGAGATGACGTAGCAGCAGTTCACTCCCGGAAAAACAACAAACAAACACCATGGCGACCGAGAAGCAGAAGACGCACTTCTGGACGGACGAGGAAACTACATTCATGCTCCGACAGCTAAAGGAGCTAAACATGTTGAAGTTTATGGATGGTAGGAAAACGAGAAATGTGGATTTATTTAATTTAATTTATTATTCCTCTTCAGGTCAACAGGAACTAGTTCAATACGCACTATATTAAAAAGGACACAGCGCCACCTATGGAGGCGGAGTCAGACGTACTTGGTCAGAAATTCTATTTCCTCTTCTGCATGTATACTCAGACAAGACGAGAAGTCCGACTTGACTGATTAGCCGAGCTATGAGCTTAGCTCCACTACTGCCTGCATGTAAACATACTGAGTGATCTGACTCTGAGCATCAGAGAGAGTCACAGCAGCTGACACATCATCACTTCATCCTGTTAACACAACCCTCACAACTGTGATTAACTCTGATGAAAAACCCTCCTGATTGTTTTGATAGAATATGAAGGAACAGACACACAGTCTGACTTAATGACAGCTTCAGAGGAAACACAGTGAGTCACCACACGTGCGATCAAAACAGTTAACTAACGTTAGCTCCGGTCTGTAGCAACAATACCGTTTCACACATCCAAAGATCTTCGATTAAAGACAGACCAGGCATTTATCTGTCTGCAGGTGGAGCCACAGGAGGCTGTAAAGAGATGGCCTTTATATGTTACTGTGAAGTTAACACTGTGTCGTCCTCCCTCACCGTCACACGTTTTATATCTCTACTGAAAATCCTGTTTTCTCAGAACGTCCAGATGGAGCTGTTGGCGGGAGCAGCGTTCTCTGAAGGTTCTGTTGGAACCATCGGATAACTTCAGTCTGAAAGAGCTGCAAGCTAACACAGCCTCTGATGCTAACGCTAACAGTTAGCCTCCTCCGAGCTAACACAGCCTCTGATGCTAACGCTAACAGTTAGCCTCCTCCGAGCTAACACAGCCTCTCATGCTAACGCTAACAGTTAGCCTCCTCCGAGCTAACACAGCCTCTGATGCTAACGCTAATAGTTAGCCTCCTCCGAGCTAACACAGCCTCTGATGCTAACGCTAACAGTTAGCCTCCTCCGAGCTAACATAGCCTCTTATGCTAATGCTAACAGTTAGCCTTGACCAGGTGAGTCAGTCTACCTGTGAGCGACTCACTGACTCCTTTCAGACCAGTCTGGGTGGACGAGGACAGGAGGGACACTGTCCAACATCCAGCAGCTTCACTACGACACATCTGATCAACATTCATTAAACACTGTCAAAATAAAAACTGACGATCAGATTCATTTACATTCATTCATTCATCACTCACTCACTCATTAGATTCATTTCAATCTCCTGACAGTCCTAAAATATGTAAATATATAAACTGAGAGGTAAATCTGAGCTCCAGTCAGGAGAGAACACCAATGTCTTGTTAGTGTTTCAGAATAAAGGCAGTACATGTGTCAAATTCTGACAGCTCCTTTTATTTTCAAAGTCAGTGACACAGTGTAACCTTTGACCCCGTGGACACATCGGTCACCGACGTGGAGGACTCCAGCCATGACACTCTGTGTCTCAGTCTGCAGCAGGTTCCTCCTCAGAGCTGCAGACTGAGACCGTCAGCAGGAAGTAACCTCTGAGAGGGTTAGACGAGGTCACAGCCAGGGAGTGAAGGAGTGAGGGAGTGAGAGAGTGAAGGAGTGAGGGAGTGAGGCAGCGAGGGAGTGAAGGAGGGAAGGAGTGAGGGAGTGAGGGAGTGAAGGAGTGAGGGAGTGAGGGAGTGAAGGAGTGAGGAAGTGAAGAAAGACAAAGTCTGAAAGAGGAACTTTGACTGCAGTGTCACTTGTGTTCCTGTGGTTCACAGCAGCCGCCAACACTTCCTGTTTGCATCACGCAGCAGAGACTCCACTCAGAACTAAACTTCACTTCTGCTTCTGTGTTTCAGCTCCTTCCTGCTTCTTCTTCTTCTTCTTCTTCTTCTTCTTCTTCTTCTCCTTCCTCTGTAAAGCTGCTCTGAGTGTCTGCTGTGTCATCTCCTGGTGATCGACACACTTTGGTCGTTTTAACCTCCAGAGTCAAAGTGGCGTCTCGACTCAGCTCAGTTTGATGACTGAAGCTCAGGGTCACAGGTCAGCACGTGTCTCCAACGCTCAGCTCCTCGTGCACGCCGTCACACGTCTGTGTTCACAGCACGAGGTCAAACTGTGTTCTGGTGGAGGCTTTGAGTCGTTCAGACAAGACGACAGAAACTGACATGTCTGCTGGACGACATTTGTGTGTGTGTGTGTGTGTGTGTGTGTGATACCTTCATGCCGTGGCCCAGGCCGTCCAGCTGCTGGTAGTTGATTGGTCGGCGGCTGTACGGTGGGCGGGGCTGTGTGCCGGCGGGAGGCTGAGGAGGAGGGAGGATCTTGTGGCTGCGTGGGACTCGTCTCACCGCCGTGAAGACGCCGATCTCTCTGCGGGAAACCTTCTCTTTGTGCATCTCCACCGTCTGAACACACACACACACACTGCGTCAGAACAACACCTCCTGTGACCATGTTTCATGTGTTCAACTTGACACACGACGTCCCCTCGACCAGAGAACAGCTCCGACACGACGACGCCTCCTTAAACTGAAAATATTTATTAACCCTTTAAATAATTCTGTAGAATCACACACACACACACACACAGTAACACACACACACACGACTTAATGTGGTCGAACACACTGCTGCTCAGAGTCACATTTTGTGTTGTGTACTGCAAAAATTTTAGCACTGTAAAATTCTTCTGCGTCTTGGCCAGGTCGCCTTTGAAAAAGAGGTTCTATATCTCAGTAAGATTTAACCTGGTTAAATAAAAGATCCTCTCTGCTCGTCTGACATCAACACAACCTCTACACGAGACGGTGAAACTGTAACTAACTGTGTAACTGTAACTAACTCTGTAACTGTAACTGTAACTAACTGTGTAACTGTAACTAACTGTGTAACTGTAACTAACTCTGTAACTGTAACTGTAACTAACTGTGTAACTGTAACTAACTCTGTAACTGTAACTGTAACTAACTGTGTAACTGTAACTAACTGTGAAACTGTAACTAACTCTGTAACTGTAACTAACTGCGTAACTGTAACTAACTCTGTAACTGTAACTGTAACTAGCTGTGTAACTGTAACTAACTCTGTAACTGTAACTGTAACTAACTGTGTAACTGTAACTAACTGTGTAACTGTAACTAACTCTGTAACTGTAACTGTAACTAACTGTGTAACTGTAACTAACTGTGTAACTGTAACTGTAACTAACTGTGTAACTGTAACTAACTGTGAAACTGTAACTAACTCTGTAACTGTAACTAACTGCGTAACTGTAACTAACTGTGTAACTGTAACTAACTGTGTAACTGTAACTGTAACTAACTGTGTAACTGTAACTAACTGTGAAACTGTAACTAACTCTGTAACTGTAACTAACTGCGTAACTGTAACTAACTGTGTAACTGTAACTAACTGCGTAACTGTAACTAACTCTGTAACTGTAACTGTAACTAGCTGTGTAACTGTAACTAACTCTGTAACTGTAACTGTAACTAACTGTGTAACTGTAACTAACTGTGTAACTGTAACTAACTCTGTAACTGTAACTGTAACTAACTGTGTAACTGTAACTAACTGTGTAACTGTAACTGTAACTAACTGTGTAACTGTAACTAACTGTGAAACTGTAACTAACTCTGTAACTGTAACTAACTGCGTAACTGTAACTAACTGTGTAACTGTAACTAACTGCGTAACTGTAACTGTGTGACTGTAACTAACTGTGTAACTGTAACTAACTCTGTAACTGTAACTGTAACTAACTGTGTAACTGTAACTAACTCTGTAACTGTAACTAACTCTGTAACTGTAACTGTAACTAACTGTGTAACTGTAACTAACTCTGTAACTGTAACTGTAACTAACTGTGAAACTGTAACTAACTGTGTAACTGTAACTAACTCTGTAACTGTAACTGTAACTAACTGTGTAACTGTAACTAACTCTGTAACTGTAACTAACTCTGTAACTGTAACTGTAACTAACTGTGTAACTGTAACTAACTCTGTAACTGTAACTGTAACTAACTGTGTAACTGTAACTAACTGTGAAACTGTAACTAACTCTGTAACTGTAACTAACTGCGTAACTGTAACTAACTCTGTAACTGTAACTGTAACTAACTGTGTAACTGTAACTAACTCTGTAACTGTAACTGTAACTAACTGTGTAACTGTAACTAACTCTGTAACTGTAACTAACTCTGTAACTGTAACTGTAACTAACTGTGTAACTGTAACTAACTCTGTAACTGTAACTAACTGTGTAACTGTAACTAACTCTGTAACTGTAACTAACTGCGTAACTGTAACTAACTGTGTAACTGTAACTAACTGTGTAACTGTAACTGTGTGACTGTAACTAACTGTGTAACTGTAACTGTAACTAACTGTGTAACTGTAACTAACTCTGTAACTGTAACTGTAACTAACTGTGTAACTGTAACTAACTGTGAAACTGTAACTAACTCTGTAACTGTAACTAACTGTGAAACTGTAACTAACTGTGTAACGGTAACTAACTCTGTAACTGTAACTAACTGTGTAACTGTAACTAACTGTGTAACTGTAACTGTAACTAACTGTGAAACTGTAACTGTAACTAACTGTGAAACTGTAACTAACTCTGCAACTGTAACTGTAACTAACTGTGTAACTGTAACTGTAACTAACTGTGAAACTGTAACTAACTGTGTAACTGTAACTAACTCTGTAACTGTAGCTAACTGTGTAACTGTAACTAAGTGTGTAACTGTAACTAACTCTGTAACTGTAACTAAGTGTGAAACTGTAACTAACTGTGTAACTGTAACTGTAACTAACTGTGAAACTGTAACTAACTCTGTAACTGTAACTAACTCTATAACTGTAACTAACTCTGTAACTGTAACTAACTGTGTAACTGTAACTGTAACTAACTGTGAAACTGTAACTAACTCTGTAACTGTAACTAACTCTGTAACTGTAACTATAACTAACTGTGTAACTGTAACTGTAACTAACTGTGAAACTGTAACTAACTGTGTAACTGTAACTGTAACTAACTCTGTAACTAACTGTGTAACTGTAACTAACTCTGTAACTGTAACTAAGTGTGAAACTGTAACTAACTGTGTAACTGTAACTAACTCTGTAACTGTAACTAACTCTGTAACTGTAACTCAGGGAAGTTCCTCAGACACCGTGTTCATGACGGACGGACAGACGACCTGAAAACACCGGCGACAGTCGTGGGCGGAGTCAAAAACAAAAACAAACATTTTGATCTAAAAAATTTTAAACGTAGAAACACGAAGAAAATATTTGTTAACTCTCCGACAGACGTCTGAACTTTATTTACTGTTGATGATCTGAGCAGAGCGTTCATTCCTCATGGCCTGGAGGCATGTTCATGTGTTCATGTGATCATGTGTTCATGTGTTCATGTGCTCATGTGTTCATGTGATCATGTGTTCATGTGTTCATGTGATCATGTGTTCATGTGTTCATGTGCTCATGTGATCATGTGTTCATGTGTTCATGTGCTCATGTGATCATGTGTTCATGTGATCATGTGTTCATGTGTTCATGTGATCATGTGTTCATGTGTTCATGTGCTCATGTGATCATGTGTTCATGTGATCATGTGCTCATGTGTTCAGGTGTTCATGTGCTCATGTGATCATGTGTTCATGTGATCATGTGCTCATGTGTTCACGTGTTCAGGTGTTCATGTGCTCATGTGTTCATGTGATCACGTGTTCATGTGTTCATGTGCTCATGTGATCATGTGTTCATGTGTTCATGTGATCATGTGTTCATGTGCTGATGTGATCATGTGTTCATGTGATCATGTGCTCATGTGTTCAGGTGTTCAGGTGTAGGAAGACACAGGTGTAACACAGGTCACATGTCGCAGCACTCTGTCTTCTGATTGGGTTGTTGTGTTAGTGTGAGGCTGAGGGAACGTCCCGCCTCACTCTGCCTCTGATTGGCTCACTCTGACATCACCACCCTGACTCTGACCAATCCAACCAGCAGGCAGCCATCACCACGATCACTACATTTCCCACAGTGCACCTCCTCCATGAAACATAAACACCAGTGGAGCAGCTCTTTAACTGACTCTGATATCGACAGATTATGACCTCAGGGTCAGGGGGCGGAGCTCACCTGACCAATGAGGTTGATGGAAGACTCCATGTGACGCAGCTGATTGGTCTGAGCGTCAAGCAGACTCAACACGCTACTGGCCAGAGTGCTGATCTGGTAGGCGACGCTGGCCAGTGATTGGGTGGTGAAGTTCTTTGTTTCCTCCAACGCCTTCATGCTGCCGTCACCCGACTGTCACATGGAGACAGGACAGGTTAGCTTAGCTTAGCATGAAGACTGGAGACAGGAGAAAACTGTTAGCGTAGCATAAAGACTGGAGACAGGAGAAAACTGTTAGCGTAGCATAAAGACTGGAGACAGGACAGGTTAGCTTAGCTTAGCTTAGCATAAAGACTGGAGACAGGACGGGTTAGCGTAGCTTAGCATAAAGACTGTAGACAGGAGGAAACTGTTAGCTTAGCTTGTTGGGGCAGTGACAGCAGCAGTCAGTACGAACCTGTACGTAGTTGTTGTAGCAGTAATCGGCTACGTTCAGCAGGTTGTCGTAATTCTCCAGCAGAGCTTTTCTGGCGCTCGGAGCTTCCTCCATGATCTTCATCACTTCCTCTTTAAAGTTCTGCTCCTTCATCTCTGATCTGCACACAGGACGTGTCATTAGTGACTCGACTTCTCTGTTCCCTCAATTTAAGTTTTGTTCTTAACGTTCCCTCGCAGTCACCATCCATTCTGCCAACGTTGTGCTGATGTTCTGCTGACGTTTTGCTAACGTTCTGATGACGTCGTGGTTACTTGAACAACAGGTAAAGACTCACCTGTCCAGGTGTTTGGTAACTTTATTCACATTTTGTCTTTCCTTGTCGTGTTTTGTGATTTTTATTTTCAAACATTTTTTCTATCATGGCGTCTAATGGCGTCACTTTTCTGTCTCCTGGTCTGACGTCCTGATGAGGCGCCATGTGTCCGTCTGTCTGACGCACAGCAGAGATTAATTTTAATAAACGATGCTGAACTTCAGTTTCTGATGTTGGACTGTGATGATGTCATCTTTTTAGAACTTTGGTCTTTTTGTGACGTTTGATCAAAACTGAAATTAATTTAAATCCATAAACCTGAAGCTGAACCTGAACCTGAACCTGAACCTGAAGCTGAGCCTGAACCTGAACCTGAAGCTGAGCCTGAACCTGTACCTGAAGCTGAGCCTGAACCTGAACGTGAAGCTGAGCCTGAACCTGTACCTGAACCTGCTGAGCCTGAACCTGAACGTGAAGCCGAGCCTGAACCTGTACCTGAAGCTGAGCCTGAACCTGAACGTGAAGCTGAGCCTGAACCTGAACGTGAAGCTGAGCCTGAACCTGAACGTGAAGCTGAGCCTGAACCTGTACCTGAAGCTGAGCCTGAACCTGAACATGAAGCTGAGCCTGAACCTGTACCTGAAGCTGAGCCTGAACCTGTACCTGAAGCTGAGCCTGAACCTGAACATGAAGCTGAGCCTGAACCTGTACCTGAAGCTGAGCCTGAACCTGTACCTGAAGCTGATCCTGAACCTGTACCTGAACCTGAACCTGTACCTGAAGCTGAGCCTGAACCTGTACCTGAACCTGCTGAGCCTGAACCTGTACCTGAAGCTGAACCTGTACCTGAACCTGCTGAGCCTGAAGCTGAAGCTGAAGCTGAGCCTGAACCTGTCCTCCGTGTCACAGCTGTTTACAGATTCAGATTTGATGAAGACAAACATGAATCAGATCATAAAACACACGTGAACATGACGTCATCAACACTGACTCTTGTTCCTGCTGAAAAAGTTCTAATGAGACCGGAAGCAGCAGCTCTGATGTGAGCGCGCGCCCTCGCCGACATTCAACTGCAAATTATGGCTTTAAAATCCTGCACGTGACGCGGCCGCGGCACCTTTGATCTCATGACGGTCAATTAAAAAAAAGAAGAAGAAGAAGAAGAAGAAGAAGAGGAGGAACCGAACTTTATAAACTCACCAGATTCTGCGGAGGAAAATGATCCGCGGGAAAAGTTCAACTGTGAAGAACAAGCGGAGACTCTGATGGTGTCTGTCCTGTCCCTCTGTCCTCTGTGTCTCTGTCTCTCTGAGTCTCGTCGCATCAACCTGCTGCTCAACTTGTTTCTGCATCAGCAGCAGCGACCTGCAGCCAAAGATCGTCTGTGCTCCTTCAGAGGTCTCACTCCTCAGAAACATTGGACTGTCCCTTCTGTCTCATCTGTTCAGGACTCTGTCGAACTCGGAACGCTGCCTGGAATCTTTTCAAGGACCCGTGCAATCTAGTCAAAGCTCACCTTTATCCTGGAACCTCTGAGTACTCCTGGAATATATTCAAGGACCAGAGGGAACTTCTTCACTCAGCAACAAAACACCTGAAAGGGTACTGAGACCTTATTCAAGGACTCCTTTGATGTTGCAAAGGGCAAACATAGCCCACGCAAGGACCCTGGAATCTGTGAAGGAACATAAAACAATAAAAAATAATCCCAGATTTTTTGATAAGACACTCCAGGGTCTTTGAAATGGTCACAGGGGTCCCTTCAGACTCAAAGTGTTTCCAGGGAGTGTGTGCTTGTGGAGGACTCTGTGGGTCACTATAAGGTCCTGGAGTCCTCTAAAGGATCCTGGAAGCCCCAGATGGGCTCCAGGACCTCTCCAGGATCAAACAGGCCGTCAACAGCAGTGACAGATTTCAGCTCAGAGTGAGACCTCCTGTCTGTTTCCTGCTCAGCTCAGCTTAAACCACTTCCTGTCTGACGTCACAGAGAATCAAACTTCATCAACTCCTGAAGTGAAACTGACTCTGAGTCAGTTTGTTGTGTGACGCCGCCCCCTGCTGGTGACCAGCTGCCAACAGGAAGTTCACCTGACCGGATGTCATGTGACCGCCACATGTGACGTCACACATTAATATGATAAATTCATTCATTTATATCTCAGATAGATTTTAATGTGTTCATTTAATTTCCATCATGAGGTCAGTGTGTGATTCTTCTTCTGTGGTGTCAGTGCTGAAGGTGACGGCGCTCCACCTGCTGGTCACACTGACTCTCTGCGCGCGCACACACACACACACACACACACACACACACACACACTGCTTCAGTCAGCTGATATAAACAATAACAATAATAAATGATGTCTGTAAATAAAGTTTGTGTCTGAGGATAAAAACAAACAGTTTTTATTTATATCAGGAAATAAAGTTACAGTTATTAAAAACAATCAGAATGATCCTCGTTGCCCGGGGCGACGGGACATCACTTGTTGCTCGGGGCGACGGGACATCACTTGTTGCTCGGGGCGACAGGACATCACTTGTTGCTCGGGGCGACAGGGTTCCAGGACTGTCTCCATGGACCTCCGTCTTTGTCCTTCTTGTCCAGAGGCCTCAGGTGACAGGACAGGACCAGGTCTCTGATAGACACACACACACACACACACACACACTGAGCTTGGAACTCATTCACGGACCCTGGAATGTTGAAGGAAGTGTTTCCAGGTCCTGGAGGTACCTGAACTGGCTGTAGGAGGCGACTCTCTGACTGACAGCTCTCAGTTTCGCTTCGTTCTCTCGCTGGTATCGTTGCTCTGACTCGACCGCCGCCTGCAGCTCTCTCTCCAGCGCTGAGAAGTTGATGACATCACGCCCTGACCTCGCCATTACCTGATGATGTCACACAGTGAAAGGATAATTAGTTTTACAATTAAATTACAGACAGTTAGTTCCCAGGCTAACCTCGCAGAGCTAACTGTTAGCTCCCAGGCTAACCTCGCAGAACTAAAACTCCTGTTATTTACGGTTGGCTCCCAGGCTAACCTCGCAGAGCTAAAACTACTGTTATTTACACTTAGCTCCCAGGCTAACCTCGCAGAGCTAAAACTCCTGTTATTTACACTTAGCTCCCAGGCTAACCTCGCAGAGCTAAAACTCCTGTTTTTTACCGTTAGCTCCCAGGCTAACCTCGCAGAGCTAAAACTACTGTTATTTACACTTAGCTCCCAGGCTAACCTCGCAGAGCTAACCGTTAGCTCCCGTGCTAACAGCAGCTAACAGACAGGTGAGATGAGAGTCAGATCGAACATGTTACCTGCAGCAGCTCTGCCTCCTCGCGCTCCTTCTCTCTGTGTGTTCAGGTGTTTTCAGGATCCTCCTTGGTCTCGTACAACAAATCGTCTCCATGACGACGGGCTGCCGGTCGGCGCCTGCGCAGTGCAGTGTGGTCACCATGGGAACAGAGGGCTCAAACAGTAAACATCCTGCGCGGTTTGTTTAGATGACGTCACTGCTGTGATCCAGGAGCCATGTTTGGGGATGTGAGTGTGAAGAAAGTGATGATGATGATGATGATGGACAGAGACAGAGGTCTCACTGACAGGTCGGCACGTAATGACGTCACTAGACTGTAAATTTAAACTCTAAAAACAGCGTGTTGAGGCAGGTGGAGCAGCTGCCCCCCCCCCACCCCCCACCCCACACGTATGACGTGTTTGATGTTTGAAAGGTAAAAAAAAGTTTCTGTTTTTCTCTCTTGTCGTACAAAGACGTAAAATAAAAAGTGATTTGGATGAAATGTCCCTTTTTTAAGATCGGACTGTGGTTATGTTGTTTTTGTTTTGTTGTTTTTGTTTTCTGATGTAAGTGTTCGTCACACATGATGTGTTCAAGGACCGTCGGAAATTTGATAATCCAACAGTAATTTCTGTTTTTTTAACTTGTGTCTGTTAAACGGTGTCATGTTGGTGATGTTGAAGAAAACATGTTTTTGATTTTGGAATATCACCAAAATTTGGAGGGCGTGGTTTCTGAAACATTCTGTAATAAAATAAAAACAAGATCCACCATTTAAATGTGTAAGCCCCGCCCCCGAGACAAATTAAAAACGTAGGCCCCGCCCCCTTAAATAACAAACAGTCCCTAGTCTTCCTCTGTGTACCTGTTAATGTGGAGGATATGTGGCGCCACCTGCTGGACTGGAGCGTTGATGCAGCACCTCCATTTTGTTTCAGACTGTTGCAGAGAAGGAATGTGACGTTTGTGACATCACACAGAAGATCACATGTTTCAGACGTGTCATTGACGACCTGATGACGTGTCACTGAGGGTTGTTCTTCAACAGTTTTTATTCTGTGACCTGGTGTCGGAGAGCGCGGCGTAATCTCGTCCCACATTCGTCAGACATCGCTGCTCTGTCTGTGATGTCAGCGTCAGACGCCTACGCCTAAAGTCACCTGTCATGGCGGGGTGATACCCTACTGGACAGCGTTGGTTTGACATGATGTCATATGAGGAGGTGGAGAGTCCCTACAGGACAGGGGGAGGAGAGGATGGTCCAACCTTGAACTTTGACCCCAGACCTGGAGGGTCACTAGGGTCAAACCAGGAAGTTTGTTTTTGCAAACTGGGCTGGTTTTTATCAAACTACTTAACACAATTCACAAAAACACACCCAGACTGCAAAACTACAGCAGCATCATCACAACCAAATGGCACACACTTGTTCATATTACCAGATCTTTGTGTAACCAGCTCCACACTGTCGTTCACAGTGAAAAGCTCTCTCATCTTCCTCACGCTGTGCCACAATGCTAACATAGTTCAAACTGTAGGAAATCCTTCAGGTTGTTCACATGCACAGAAATATTTGCAGATACACACACACACTGTTGAAACATTTGTTTTGTTATTTTTCACCAAACAAGTCAGTGCAACATTTGAACAGCAGACATGTTTACACTGGAGTGAACAAAGACGTGCTCACAAAGAAACAGCAGACTGAAAAAGAAGATTGCTGAAAAATATATAGAAAAAAAAAGAGGCAAGAAAAATAATTAGGCAGCATCTTGCGCCACAGCACCTCATCCACATCACAGGTAATATCTGCCCCTGCCAGACATCGAGGGAAGAAGCGCCTTGAGCGCCTTCATCACATGCCTCATCCACAGCCTGCTCAAGAGGCATGTGCACAAAGGGCTGCCGGTCGTACACCTTCCACAGCCAGGCCGAAAACAGCAACAACACTACGTTACTGTTCTGTTGTTGCTGTTGTTGTACACTGACTGAAACAGGAAAGCACACACACACACACACACACACACACACACACACACACACATTTCCTCTGTGAGCTTATGTAACTTCTGGTAGTAGAGGAGGTATTTCCCGCTGATAGCTGGGAGGGGGCGGAGCCTGGAGGTGATAAGGTTCAGAAAGAGAAACTGACTGCAGATCAGAGTCAGAGACGACGCCGTGAACACGAGACGAGTCAGAGGTGAGTCAGAGACACTTTCACACTCAAAGTATTTACACACAAACTGTTACAGCTGAGTTCAGCATCAAGATCAGGGTCAGGACCAGGACCAGGACCAGGACTGGGACCAGGACCAGGACCAGCCTTTTATTGTCATTGTACAGAGACATGAGGAGGTCTCTTCCTGTGTTAACCCTCTTCCTGCACACGTCCAACCATCAGATCTGATAAATATCAGACTATAAATTAATTAACAGGTAAAAACGACACACACAGCGTGTCAGTGAACGTCTCACATGTCATGTGTATGACATCATCAGCGCTGTGATGCTGCGACAGCATTTATGCACTGAAATGTTTCACCGTGGAAACTGATGAGGTCATCAGACTTTAAAAAATACACTTAACTGTTTTGTTGTTGGACAAAGTTAAGAAAGTCGAGTTTTACAGTGTTTTCCTGCGTCACACTGAGTGAGCACTGCTTCCTGTATCACCCGTCGTGTTACAAGCTTGAACACATTCTCGCGCTCCTGCTGTGGACTCTACGCCTCTGTGCTGATGTCACGCCTGCTCCCTGACAGGAAGAGGCTGCTTAGAAAAGTGAAACAGGAGCTGTGTCTGCAGCGTGTCTCATCCTGTCAGAGGACACGCAGCGTGAACATGTCTGACTGGGCAGGGCCACGTGTGACGGCCTGTATCTTAAGAGACAGCCGCAGGTTGTTTATAATCAGTCGGCGGGCCGCGCCCAGCCGCCAGACTCTGGACTCTGCTGCTCTTTATCTTCCTGTTGACTCCAGATGTGAATGTTTTACAGCCCGACCTTTGACCTGTGGACAGACTGCGACTCGCTGCCAGAGGCTCCTCCCATCTGCTGTCCGTTCTCTCCTCTGGCTGGTACGTGAACACTCCCTGATGATGTCACAGAGTCCAACACCTCCGTCTGAATAAAGTTACTGATTCCAGATCAGTGTGAACGCTGCACTCAGGAACAACAGGAAGTAAAGAGCATAGACATATAAAGAGTAGACGCCGCATTGGTTGCTGGGGCGCGAGAAATGCGGCCGCCATCTTGGACCGGTCAGCGTACTCCTAGTTGAGCAGCAAAAGGAACAAGATGCCAGAGCACTGTGCAGCATATTCCTGTTTAAATCGGCGGACCGTCGAAAACAAAGCACGGGGGATTACTTTTCTTTCTCTCTCTGACCTGATGTGAAGTATACTGATACTCTATATGATTTATATATATATATATATATATATGTATATATATATGTGTGTGTGTATATATATATACATACACACACACACACATATATATATATATATATATGTATGTATGTATATATATATATATTTCCTTTATTTAACCAGGGAATTCTCATTGAGATAATAATCTCTTTTCCAAGAGGATCCTGGCCAAGAAGGCAGCACAAAAAGTTACACAAAGTTACACAACGCATGACATACTAAGAAACAAATAAAAGGATTACATCCAGTATCAAATCCTTGTGATTAATCCATAAATATGCACATATATATATGTACATACAGTACAGGCCAAAAGTTTGGACACACCTTCTCATTCAATGCGTTTTCTTTATTTTCATGACTATTTACATTGTAGATTCTCACTGAAGGCATCAAAACTATGAATGAACACATGTGGAGTTATGTACTTAACAAAAAAAGGTGAAATAACTGAAAACATGTTTTATATTCTAGTTTCTTCAAAATAGCCACCCTTTGCTCTGATTACTGCTTTGCACACTCTTGGCATTCTCTCCATGAGCTTCAAGAGGTAGTCACCTGAAATGGTTTTCCAACAGTCTTGAAGGAGTTCCCAGAGGTGTTTAGCACTTGTTGGCCCCTTTGCCTTCACTCTGCGGTCCAGCTCACCCCAAACCATCTCGATTGGGTTCAGGTCCGGTGACTGTGGAGGCCAGGTCATCTGCCGCAGCACTCCATCACTCTCCTTCTTGGTCAAATAGCCCTTACACAGCCTGGAGGTGTGTTTGGGGTCATTGTCCTGTTGAAAAATAAATGATCAGAATCAGAATCAGAATCAGAAATACTTTATTGATCCCCAGGGGAAATTGTTTTCGTTACAGGTGCTCCTTACAAGTGTAAAAAGAAGAAGATATAGTGCAAACAAGTGTAGAAAAAAGATATAGTGCAAAACGAAGCAAAATATAAGAAATATAAGAAGATAATTTACAAAATATATATGTAGAGACCACACAACATAATTTACAATATATACAGGAACCTTATATACAGACTGAACAATACAGTCAGTTATTGCACAGATTATTGAGGAATAAATATGTAATAATTTATTATGAGTTGGTGACAGTGGTGAAACAGTCCAAGGGCAACTCAGAGGGAGGAGTTGTACAGTTTGATGGCCACAGGCAGGAATGATTTCCTGTGGCGCTCAGTGGTGCATTTTGGTGGTCTGAGTCTCCCACTGAAAGAACTCTTGTGTCCAACCAGCACATGGTGGAGTGGATGTGAGATATTGTCCAAGATAGTTCGCAGCTTAGACAGCATCCTCCTCTCTGACACCACCACCAGAGAGTCACACGCCATTCCCACAACGTCACTGGC
>JAGQAX010000016.1:41782964-41790464 GCA_019142605.1 Cephalopholis sonnerati | reverse complement strand
AATGATACTTGGCATCTGTTTATCGGTACGATATTACCACACAAAATTTCCCGATATTTGGTTGTGTTGGTTTTGTCCCCGCTCCCATCATTACTTCAAAATGTCTAACATTTTATTAACGTTGATTAAAGGTTGTTAAACTAACAGATACATTTTCTGATCTGCTGAAACTTAAAAACACACGTATGAACTGCACTGAAGTGTGTGGTTTGATTTCAGGTGACGTGACTCACCTGTTCATCACCTGTTCATCACCTGTTCATCACCTGTCAGTGTGTTGTGTCTTCAGTCTATGTGAATGTTCAGCAGCACATCACTGACACTTTAACTGCAGCAACTCTGAGACTGATTTGCAGACGCTCACAGATGAAACTGAAACATTCATGAAATCATATCAGACACAGTGGCTTCAGGAACCAGTTTACCTGTGCTCTCACCTGGAGCTGTGGTTTGAAGCCGACAGACGAGACAGTGTTTGTAGAAATGAGCGTGCACTCGTTTGATGAATGACTCGTCTGACCTTCTGAAACTTCTCTCCCTCTGCAGGTCCCATGCAGCTGGACCACGGTAAGATTTCAGCACCTTGAGACTCTTTGAAAATCCATCCCAGAATATCTGAAAACACCGTCTGACCTTCTCTGTCTCATCTGTCCTTTAGCAAATCTGCAGTAATGGGGTTGCCATGGAAACCCCCCCCCCCCCCCCCCCCCCATGTGGACGGCTTGGCCTGTGATCAGTGATCAGAGGAGTGTTGACTTAAGTCACGTGACAAAATCAAAAAGGACTTGGACTCAAAGACCGGTGAAGACTGAATAGACTCGATGCCCACCTCCCCCCGGCCCAAAGATGAATTAATGCTTTTGTTAATGATGTTCACCTCCAACAAGTCGACAACACTTCACTCGTCAGATGATCCGCTGTGTTCAAACCCATCGACAGCATCCAAGAGAGAACAACAAAGAATCAACGATTCCTTTCTAACTTCATCTGTGTGTAAGAACGACACGCTGCAGGTTAAAACTCGCAGGTCAGAAATGACAAAGAAGCAAAAACTTCCATCAAACCTTTTTATACAAATAAATGTCATTGTTTTAATTAAACCATTTTTTTAACCATTGTTCATGGTTTGTGTAAATTTACCACATAATTAATCTGCTTTGAAAACGACAGTGAATTTGTTAACGAGCATGTTGTGACTTGGACTCAACCACTACGACTTGTTTAGGACTCAAATGTTTAGGACATGGGTCTTGACTTGGGACTTGAGACTTACCTGACTTGGTCGTGCCTCTGGCTTTGATCACACCTCTGTCTCTTCGGATTTGAATCTTTGTATTTGGGTAACCTGTCCGAATGTTATCATCCCATTAAATGTCCGTTACCAGTTCTTCACTGATGACCATTAAAACGCCGCAGACGGCTCCTCCCAGTGCAGCAGCAGGTGAATAACAACACATGGTTAATATCATGAACCAGTGGCAGTTTGTTGTGTTCAGGACGAGATTGTAGTTTGGGTTAAAATAAGTTTGTTACGTAACTCAAAATAAGTCCACGTCACGTACTTGAACAGCAGAACCTTCTGGGTCGAAGTCCTGTGTTTGTTTGACCCGCCCATCCACCCTGACCTCCTCCTGATGTGGACTTTATTACTCTTTATACTACGTCACCTGACTTCCTGTTTTGCTCCTGCCCCATCACTGCTGGTAGAGACGGACCAAACGACCTCAGATCTGCTGATGACAACTGATAACGATCATTTAAAGGGCTGAAAACATTTGAAGATTTGGGTGCGGGGCATTTTATTTTTTACATTTCTGTCCGGTTATGGTTTTAATGTTGATGTGAAACCATCTATGAATAAATTGGATTTATAAAAGTCACAGTTTTCAGTTTCTTGTTGCAGGTGTGTGAAGTCAGTCAGAAATTCAGAGGATTGTGTCTGAGATAATGTCAGGGGATGAAACACTCGAGAACACTGACGTACAGATCAGTTTTGTTTTTATTAAAGCTCAGTAAAATACCCTCTTATGTACAGACTTTAATCTGCTAATCTTCCACGTTAACTTTGTTCTATATCTGAAATACATATAAACTCAATACTATAAAAACATACAGCATTGTACAGATTATCATTTCTAGAATTCATCTGACAAACAGCAGTAAAAATGTTCCTGTAAAATTCATCCCTTAAAAAAACACTAACATTTCTGTAAATTCTCTTTTTTCCCTGCCTTTAACAGCTCTGGAGTCCCTCAGGGAAACGTCCTGGGTCCTCTGAACTTCCTGTTAAAACTTATTTAGATTTGGAGAAACACTTTATTAAATCCTTTGTCTTTGTTCTGTTTTTCATGACTAGCTTCAGGATGTGTTTAGCCTAGCTTAGCACAAAGACTTTTCAGTTGGATCCTGATTTTGCATCACCCCCATCCTGTGACAAAGAGTTGACAACGGTCTAAAACACTTCATCCTGTACGTGACTGATTTTGATCCAGTGTTTAAGGTCTTGTTCTTTTCAAACTTAGGTACTTGGTATCAACATATACTGACTGACAAAATGACTTTTCTGTGCAAATCTGTGTTCTGCAGTGTCAGTGAATGCAACACAGACTGGTGGTTGTTGTACTGGGGGATAGTGGGAACACATCAGCTCTTACTTACACACTGAGACTCTGTGAACACATGAATGAACACGTAAGTATATTCAAGTGATGTGTGACCGTGGAGGATCCAGGTATCGTCTACATGTGGAAACTAAATCTGAACTGACGATCGGACACCGACGTCTGAACAGCAGCAGAGTTCAACAGTAATTAAGACGCCACCGGCTGATTGGACGTAACGCAGTGAGCAGATACGAATCGAGCCAATCAGCATTGAGTCTGGACCTTTGTTGTTGATCTTTGAACCTCAGACCGATTTTAATGCCCGCAGTCAGACAGTTCTCACATATTCATCAACTACCGTAAAACTTCTATCAGCAGCACCTCTTGCTTAAATCAGTGAACTCGTCAGGCTTTTATTAGAGACAGGCCTTTAATTCCTTTCATATAAAACTGTGTCTCAGCAAAGATCAGGAAATACAATCAGTCTGTTGATTTAAACCAGTCTGAATATTACTGTATAAAAATTCAACTTCGGATAATATATCAGTTACGAATCACTGATCTGATCGAACTCTGCAGAGAGTTACAGCACCTGACACACCGACACTTTATCCTGTTAAGACAATCCTCACAACTGGGATTCATTTTTCATTCACTATGTTGTAAAGCCCTCTGAGGCAAATTGTGATTTGTGATATTGGGCTTTATAAATAAAAATTGATTGATTGATTGATTGATTTTTATTTAAAACCCTTCTGGTTGTTCTGATGTGAGGACTCTTACAGACTGAAGGAGGATGAATAATTTACAGGGTAATCCAGGAACAGACACAAAATCTGAGGTAGCCAACAACCTGCTTTAAAGTGACCTCCCTCTGACGGTCAGCTGACCTCAGGGGAGGAGCAGAGGAGCGTCAGTGAGTAAAGGAGGAGCTAAAGTCCAAACCAACTTGTTCCATCAGGTCAGATTATTTTTCTCTTCAGCAGAAACGTTTCCTGATGGTTTGTGTTCTTGTTCACTGGGGCACGCTAAATATGCTCTGACTGTGTTGTTCATGTGCTAACTGGCTAACTAGCATCAACACTTCCTGTTTCCCTTTGTCAATGATGAATACAGACGACCGCCGTCTGCTGCTGTGGAGAGTTACTTCCTCTCAGCAGGAGCAGAACGGACGTGATGATTGGATGTCAGCTGGAGTCTCTGTGGTGCGTTCAGGTGCAACTTTTTAGCTGAAACACGGCGACATGAGACGACTCAACAGTTGGCTTTTGTTTCTGTTGGTTCTTTGAAGTCAGTTTGGTGTGTTCGGAGGTTTCAGAGTAAAACAAAGAAACATTTTTCTCTGACATCATATCGTGTCCACGTCCATAAAAAACTCCACTCGTTTGTGTTCACGATGAGTCAGACCAAAACTTGAGGTGTTTCCTGTTGAGTGTCAGATGTTCCTTTGGTTCTGCTGATCAGCTCCTGAGTTCTCTGGAAACCACAGACGGGTCACAGAGGTCCAGACGTCTGAGGGTTCAAAGATATTTTATGTGTTTTTAAGTTAGTCTGAAGATCTGTTGGTCTGTTGCCATATTCCACTTTGTCTCCAGACACAAGAACTCTCTCCTCTTAGAACCAGTCCAGGGTTCTAGGTGGTTTTACTGGTGTCATTTAAGGCTCGGTGGTCTGGTGGTGAGACAGAGGTGCCATTCAGCCAACAGACTGCAGGTTTAACCCCCTGTGAAGATGACCGTCTACAAAAGAAGGATGTTTGGTTCCAGAGTTCTACAAGGTTCCAAAATGATCTGAGACCTGTGTGAATAGTTCTCATTCTCAGTGTGAATTTGGGTTTGGGGTTTTATTCAGGTGCAGAGTTGGTGTGTTCGGTTTGGTCTGTAGCCTCGAGGGCAAAGTGGAGTAGCTGGTTAAGGTTTCAGAACCAGTCCAGGGTTCTAGGTGGATCCACTCAGGGTGTAACTGTGTGAGTTCAGGCTTGGTGATCAGCTGATGAGAACATTATGTACTCAACAGAGTTCTTGAAAGGTTCCGGATGAACTTGTTGGAACAATTTTCCACAAAGGGAGACATTTTTTTTTTTTTAGTGTCTGTGTTTGGTCGGCTGCCTTGATGGAGCAGTGAAGCTTTCAGGATGAGTTTTACAAAGTTCCACTCTGGTTCTACCTGGATCCTTCAGAGCCCAGTGGTTAATGAAGGTTCCAGGTTCAGTTCCTAGGAACCTTGATCACCATGCGTTTCTCAAAGTGGTACATTTGGGGTTTGAAGTTGCCAAAAAAGTCTTTTGTTGGTATCTTAGATTGGAACATGACCCACGGTTAAGGTTTCTAAACCAGTTTGGGTTTTTAGGTGGTTCCACTCTGGTTCTACAGGGATCATTTCATGCACAGCAGTTGGAGTGGAGCCCGGGTGTAATCCCTCATTAACTGGAGTGTCTGTTGAAGTTTGGACATTGAAGCTGTTTGGTTCCAGAGATCTTTAAAGGTTCTAGAAGGATCTTTTTGTTGGAGGAGTTCTTGCTCAAAGTGAGAGGTCTTTGGGTTTTAAGATGCCAAGAAAATATGTTCTCTTTGGTTTGTTGAAAAAAAAGAGAGAAAAGCTGTCACACCGTTCCATCGTTCTCGGTGGTTCCACTCTGGTTCTTCCTGGATCATTGGAGGCACGGTGGTCATGGGGGGGGGGGGGGGGGGGGGGGGGGCTGGTTCCAGGTTCAGTCCTCAGTGAACTGTGGTTTGAGAGGAGGTGATGATCGGTTCTAGAAGGTTCTCTGACACAGTGGAAGGTTTTTGGCAGGTGTGGTGATGTTTGGGAGAACTCCACCAGGTTCTCGGAGCGTTCTGAAGGTTCCACAGGAAGTTCCTCCTAGCTCTGGGAGAAGACGGTCTGGAACTCGTTGAGCATGAGCTCCACTATCTGGCTCTGGAACACCATGTGGATCGTCATGTTGGCTGACTCGGTCTGCGGGCGGAGCAACGTGGGGCCGAAGACGATGGCGACGCTCTGAACAGACATCCTGTTGGCGTCCTTGTGGTCGACGACCCTGCAGAGAGACAGAGAGAGCGTTTCCTGTTTCAGTGTGAGCCACTCAGAGGTCAAAGGTCAACCCTTAAACAACTAGTACGTCCTCACAGAACCGGACTACAAACTACACGTTCACGTTCTTTTGTTCTTCATGAACTGATCACTGACGCCTGAAGCTTCCAGGTGTAACGGCCAGACTGTGACATCACATCCTGTCTGCTGTTGTGGACTGAGGACAGATGTGTCCGTTTAGTCCTGAGATAAATCCTGACAGTGTGACTGCTGTTAGCACCTACGTCTACTGACCAGCCAATAGGAACGCAGCATGAGATGAGCCAATCAAACAGACGGATAGCAGCTCGCCATGGAGGCTAAACTAAAGCGCTAAAAGAAATGTGTCTGTATGACGTGTCCTCAGCTCTGACCATGATCCAGGAGAGAGGGACGATGTGTGGAAGGAAATAGAGGCGGAGCTACAGCTGCCAGCTAGCTAACACACACACACACACACACACACACACACAGTATATAGTGCCCACAAAATTCTCGGTTATTTTCAGACATTTGTCAGACATGTTATTAATGATAATATAAACATGATTAATGTGCGCCTGTGTTGTTCTTCACAGGTGAAGTAATAACCTGTGTGACATCACTGTGTGTGAAGCTGTGACATCATACGTTGTAGGCTGTGATTCGGTCGGCGCTGTGTCATCGTACAGTCTGCTGACATCACACTGGATGTTCATTAGATCCATGTGACACAGTGTCGCTGCACTAAACACTGATGTGACGTCACAGTCTGTATTTAGAACCTGTTTCCGTTCTCATCACTCGTACTGCATCGTTACCAAACCAGGAAGTTGAGTTTTCCTCTTCCTGTCAGCTGTCAGAGGTCAATAATTAACCCCTCGATTATCCTCCAAACACCTCGTCACAAACAGCTAACGTCAGATGTTTCCTGACCTCAGGTCATTAGAGGTCAGCCCTCCCCTCTGGGCTCTACCTGATCATGAGGGTGAGCTCACCTGCGCAGGTGTCTGAACAGCAGCTCCATGGTGTCGTGGTTCGGCAGAGGCAGAGAACGAACCAGGTCCTTCATGTAGGAGACTCTCAGGCTGTAGTCTGGAACTTCTGCACGGAAACACACACACACACACACAGACGCTTCAAACACTCTGCCCTCTGACACTTCCTGTCCAAGACCAAACGTCACGCCGTTGTTCCGCCTCGCCGTTATTCCGCCTCGCTGCTCTGTATGAAAGGTACGATCACGGGAGGACGGAGCTGTCTCGTCTTTAAGCAGCAGAGGTTAAAGGCTCGTTATCGATGTGCCAGGCCTGAATCGACCGCCGCACAGTTCATGACCGTTACAGCTGTGTCCCACTTCATCCTGACTTGCTCTGATGTCACACACACGTGTGACGGTGATCGAGGCAGCCACAGGTTTTGAGCCAGACGCTGCAGCTGCTCTCCACCGACTGCCAGCCCCAGAGCATGATGGGAAACGCCCGTCTCTCAGCTGATCTAACAGCTGATTGGTTAACATGTTGATAACACATCAGAATCAGTGAGGGCTGCTGGGAACTGTCTGACTCTCCCACAGCTTTGTGTCACCGCCCCCTGCCGCCGCCGCCACCGCCTGATCTCATCACTTTACAGTTGACGCAGGGTTCATCTCCAGGTGATGTGTGCGACCCACTGCAAGCAGCTGTTAGCTGTTAGCAGTTAGCGGCTAACTCAGAGAAGAAGAACAGCAGCTGTTAGCAGTTAGCAGCTAACAGGAGCTCCTTACCCTCCGAGCAGAGGACGAGATCAGCCGCCATATAACAGGGACGCTAAATGATTGTTGTTGACATGTGATGTCATCGTTATT
>JAGQAX010000016.1:41552964-41770464 GCA_019142605.1 Cephalopholis sonnerati | reverse complement strand
ATCCCGATGAACTCCTGGTCGCTGAGGCACAGAAGAAGAAGAAGAACATGGGAGGTGTGAGCGTGACAGGAAGCACACGTGCAGATGACATGTTTACCTGCTGATGTAAGCGTGTTATTACATCATCCAGCTGCTGATGGACAGACGCTAACAGAGACAATAAACCTGACGCTGTCTCTGTCTGATTCTCACATGCTCTTTCACTTAAATAAAAACAGGAAGTTGACTCCTGACATCAGAGCCAGGGGCTTCTGAAAGTGTGACATCATCAAGACTCACATGTCCTCTTCCTGTCTTTGTCCTCTTTGTCTGAAGCAGCGTCGTCCTCGTCGTCTTCGTCCAGTTCCTGAAAGATCAAACCACTTCCTCTCAGCAGCAGCAGCTGACCTCAGATCAGTTTTATCATGACGTCACTACACTTCATCACAGCAGTGTGTGTGTGTGTGTGTGTGTGTGTGTGTGTTACCAGCTGTCTGATGGTGTCCTGCATCACTTTGAGCCAATCACTGATGATGTTCTCGATGTCGTATTGCATCAGGTACTCGCAGCCCTGACGAGTCTTCAGCTACACGACAACAACACAACAACAGCACGGTCACACACACAGCGCGCCACACCTACAGGTTACCACAGCAACCACAGCCATGGTAACCACGGTAACCACAATAATGCACCTGACAAGAGCGATGAAAATGAAACCATGAATTTAGAACACACTGTAACAACACGCCCTCATTACAAGTCGTCACACATTGCCGCTCCATTCGCGTCTACATATGATGTTGTTGTTGATGTTCCAGGACGCCGCTTCCAACGCCAACAAAACGTCCACAAAAGCACGTGGTTAGGTTAAAAAAATAAAATCAGTTTGGCTGTACATTCACACAGGAAGTGAACAGTGGGCGCCCTGTAGGGACCTTTCAGCTCCTTATGTCACACTGATGTCTGATGGTGTTTCAAACTGTCGTCATACCGCTGCAGAAGGCGCCTGAAACACTCAGTCTGTTTCCATGACGACAGATAAAACAGATGTATGTAAACTCCATGTGAACATGTCAGTGTGAGTGAGATGGTCCTAAAGTGAATGAGTCCCAGTGGGACTAACACACCCAGATCATGTGACTCCTGCATGTATACAGTCAGTCAGACCCAAACTGGCCGAGGCGCTCTGAGCATGCTCCACAGTTTCCGCCCCGGGCTTTGACCCGGAAGTCCAATAGCATTAAATGTGTAAGAGAAGAAGAAGCCGGTAACAACATGGAGAAATCTACATCCAGAGCCGTGACTTTTTGGACGGACCAAATGTACAGAGCTGTAAAGTTGTCCACCATGGTACCAGTTAGCTGCTAGCTAACCGTAGCTAACTTGTTTGTCCAGTGTTTGGTCTGTGACGTAATAGGTCAACAGGAAAAAGGTCCAATACTAACAAGCTGAAAGGGGGCATATCTCCACCTATCAGAGAGGAGTCGCACATACTGAGGCCTCCCGTGCTTGTAGACTGGGACAAGGACAGGAGTCCAGTTAAATGTCCTCGTCCAGCAGGGACTGTAGAAACACTTCACTGTTACCATGGAAACGTACGGAGTGACAGAGCGTCGGTATTTGACGAGTTCAGAATGAGGACATGCTGGCTGTAACCATGGTAACGTACCTCTAGAACGTTCTTCTTGGAGGACTTGTCCTTGGCGGCCCAGCCCACGGTCGCTCCTCTCAGCTCCACGGTGTATTCAGGAACAATCTGTGACGATTTACTCTGAAGAACAGGAAGTCATCATCAACGCCTCTTTGACCTGCAGTCTGTCTGTGCTTTGAGCTAAATGCTAACATTAGCTTGCTAACATGCTCACAGTGACAATGCTAACATGCTAATGTTTAGCGTATCTGTCACGGTTTTTAAAATAAAGCTGGTGAATGAAACAGCTGTGGGTTCTTTGTGGCTGCTGATTGGTCAGATGTGCAGACGTCCCTCTGAACAAAAGAACATCAGCACATGTGATGTTTTACGACAGAGTTCTGCAGGAACGATGTTTTAGACCTGCAGTGAAAGTCCTGTGTGAGATTTATTCTGACCTCATGTGAGCAGAGGAAAACTCTGCTAGCCGCTGAGCTAATTTAAACAATGTAAAATGCTACAGGCTTGTGCTAATAATGTTAGCATGTTGTATTACTTCAGGAAATAAACTCTGTGATGAACAAACATTTATGAAGTAAAATGCTAATGTTAGGCTGTTAACAAACGTCACCACGGTCACATGACTAAACGTCACCACCACAGCGAGGCTGTGAGGTCATGTTGGGCGTGATGGCGCTCTGTAGTCTCATCTTGTCGGAGACACATAAAGCTGTAAACTGACATCTCGTGTTCACCACAGACTTTATTTCACACAAACACAAACTTCAAGACCAGGGAACAGGAAGTGCTAACATGCTAACTCCTTCCTGGGCTCTAGGACTCGCTCCTGGGGAACTCCATGTTTAAATATATTGTATTTGATGACATAATGTGGCGTTGTTACAGTGTGTACGACAGGAAGTGTTCCAGGATGTGCGACTGGTTCTTACAGCGTTCCCAGTGGGAGCAGATTTGGGGTCTTTGTGGAAGGTGAGGATGCCGCCGTGGAGGACGGTCCAGGACTGACTCCAGTTCTTCCTGTAAACAACAACAACAACAACAACAACAACAACAAAGTGAACATGACCTGAAGAAAAATCAGCTCCGTCCCTCAGGAGTCGAATCTGTGACGTGACTTTAACGTCTCACCTGATCTTTTTACCGTTATCCACTACTTTGGTCTTATTGATGATTCCTGCTTTCTCCAGCAGATGGCACTGTAGAGACAGACAGACAGACAGACAGACACACAGACAGACACACAGACACACAGATACACACACACACACACACACACACACACACACACACACACACACACACACACACACACACAGACAGGTTGAGTTTCTTTAAACCTGCAGGTTGGCTTTGAAATATGACTCCTGTGTAAACATGGGAGTGGTGTGTGTGTGTGTGTGTGTGTGTGAACACCCTCCTGATAGAACCCAACATACTTGAACCTCCTCAGTGACCTCTGAGACACCAACAGACACTCTACAGCTTCATGAGGGTCCCCATGAGTCCCTGAACTCCTCAAAAGATCTCAAGAATCTCTGCAATAATTACAAGATCCCCAAGGACCTGAAGAATATCCCCGCAGAACCTTATAACATCCTCAGTGACCCATAATACCTCCTCAAGGACCTCTAGAACATCCTCAGTGACATTCAACTGACATGTTACAGTTTGATTCAACATGTGCTCAATGAGAAACAGTAGAACCCTCAGTAGAGCTCTCAGTAGAGCCCTCAGTAGAGCCCTCAGTAGAGCCCTCAGAGGTGTTAGTCGACATGATGAGTCATCGTTAGTGTGTGTTTGGGGGTTAGTGCAGAAACACTGGGGAACTTTCTGGGCTCGTTCAGATTGCGGCGTTCTGCCGGCGCCCTCTGGAGGCTGCAGGCTGGTGATTATAACCACAGATTAAAGACATGTCCTGACACGCGTGTCCAAAGTGTTGGACGGCGTCCTTCAGGAACAACCTTAAAAATGTTTTGTAACATCCTGATGAACCTGAAGCCCACAGCAGGGGGCGCCGTCTGTCTGCCCCGCCCACAAACTTCCCCTCAGAAACCAGTTAGTGTTTGATGTTAGTTTGGTTCGTCATCCGTTAGGACTAAAGTTAGTGACACACATGTTTCCATGGTGACAACATGAGATCTGACAGAGGCCACCCAACAGACAGCCAGCAGCCAATCAGAGCTGAGGACCTACGTGCAGCTGGTGGGAGCCTGTGCTCCGATCGGACAGGTTCCTCTTCAGGGGGTGTCGCTCAGAGAGCTTCATCAGGGATGACATCACAGGGGGGAGGAGTCAATGGTGAATGGATGAATGAATGAAGGGCAGAAGAACAGATGAGTCGGTGAAGGTGTAAGACAGGTGAGAGTGTGTCAGAGAGACAGGTGAGAGTGTGTCAGTGAGACAGGTGAGAGTGTGTCTGTGAGACAGGTGAGAGTGTGTCAGTGAGACAGGTGAGAGTGTGTCTGTGAGACAAGTGAGTGTGTGTCTGTGAGACAAGTGAGAGTGTGTCAGTGAGACAGGTGAGAGTGTGTCTGTGAGACAAGTGAGTGTGTGTCTGTGAGACAAGTGAGTGTGTGTCTGTGAGACAGGTGAGAGTGTGTCTGTGAGACAAGTGAGTGTGTGTCTGTGAGACAAGTGAGTGTGTGTCTGTGAGACAGGTGAGAGTGTGTCTGTGAGACAAGTGAGTGTGTGTCTGTGAGACAAGTGAGTGTGTGTCAGTGAGACAGGTGAGAGTGTGTCAGAGTGTGTCTGTGAGACAGGTCAGAGTGTGTCTGTGAGACAGGTGAGAGTGTGTCAGTGAGACAGGTGAGAGTGTGTCAGTGAGACAGGTGAGAGTGTGTCTGTGAGACAGGTGAGAGTGTGTCAGTGAGACAGGTGAGAGTGTGTCAGAGTGTGTCTGTGAGACAGGTGAGAGTGTGTCTGTGAGACAAGTGAGTGTGTGTCTGTGAGACAAGTGAGTGTGTGTCTGTGAGACAGGTGAGAGTGTGTCTGTGAGACAGGTGAGAGTGTGTCAGAGAGACAGGTGAGAGTGTGTCTGTGAGAGTGTGTCAGTGAGACAGGTGAGAGTGTGTCAGTGAGACAGGTGAGAGTGTGTCTGTGAGACAGGTGAGAGTGTGTCAGTGAGACAGGTGAGAGTGTGTCAGAGTGTGTCAGAGAGACAGGTGAGAGTGTGTCTGTGAGACAGGTGAGAGTGTGTCTGTGAGACAAGTGAGTGTGTGTCTGTGAGACAAGTGAGTGTGTGTCTGTGAGACAGGTGAGAGTGTGTCTGTGAGACAGGTGAGAGTGTGTCAGAGAGACAGGTGAGAGTGTGTCTGTGAGAGTGTGTCAGTGAGACAGGTGAGAGTGTGTCAGTGAGACAGGTGAGAGTGTGTCTGTGAGACAGGTGAGAGTGTGTCAGTGAGACAGGTGAGAGTGTGTCAGTGAGACAGGTGAGAGTGTGTCAGAGAGACAGGTGAGAGTGTGTCTGTGAGAGTGTGTCTGTGAGACAAGTGAGTGTGTGTCTGTGAGACAAGTGAGTGTGTGTCAGTGAGACAGGTGAGAGTGTGTCAGAGTGTGTCAGAGAGACAGGTGAGTGTGTGTCTGTGAGACAGGTGAGAGTGTGTCTGTGAGACAAGTGAGTGTGTGTCTGTGAGACAAGTGAGTGTGTGTCTGTGAGACAGGTGAGAGTGTGTCTGTGAGACAGGTGAGAGTGTGTCAGAGAGACAGGTGAGAGTGTGTCTGTGAGAGTGTGTCAGTGAGACAGGTGAGAGTGTGTCAGTGAGACAGGTGAGAGTGTGTCTGTGAGACAGGTGAGAGTGTGTCAGTGAGACAGGTGAGAGTGTGTCAGAGTGTGTCAGAGAGACAGGTGAGAGTGTGTCTGTGAGACAGGTGAGAGTGTGTCTGTGAGACAAGTGAGTGTGTGTCTGTGAGACAGGTGAGAGTGTGTCTGTGAGACAAGTGAGTGTGTGTCTGTGAGACAGGTGAGAGTGTGTCTGTGAGACAGGTGAGAGTGTGTCAGAGAGACAGGTGAGAGTGTGTCTGTGAGAGTGTGTCAGTGAGACAGGTGAGAGTGTGTCAGTGAGACAGGTGAGAGTGTGTCTGTGAGACAGGTGAGAGTGTGTCAGTGAGACAGGTGAGAGTGTGTCAGAGAGACAGGTGAGAGTGTGTCTGTGAGAGTGTGTCAGTGAGACAGGTGAGAGTGTGTCTGTGAGAGTGTGTCAGTGAGACAGGTGAGAGTGTGTCAGTGAGACAGGTGAGAGTGTGTCTGTGAGACAGGTGAGAGTGTGTCAGTGAGACAGGTGAGAGTGTGTCTGTGAGACAGGTGAGAGTGTGTCAGAGAGACAGGTGAGAGTGTGTCTGTGAGACAGGTGAGAGTGTGTCAGTGAGACAGGTGAGAGTGTGTCAGTGAGACAGGTGAGAGTGTGTCAGAGAGACAGGTGAGAGTGTGTCTGTGAGAGTGTGTCAGTGAGACAGGTGAGAGTGTGTCTGTGAGAGTGTGTCAGTGAGACAGGTGAGAGTGTGTCAGTGAGACAGGTGAGAGTGTGTCTGTGAGACAGGTGAGAGTGTGTCAGTGAGACAGGTGAGAGTGTGTCTACCTGTGGACTGTCAGGTGAGTGTCTCCTGTTGGACACATCAGGGAAGTCAGACACGTTCCTCCTGTGACTGTGAGCAAACGTCTGGAACACAGAGACATTTTTAAACACACGTTCAGTTTCTACCAAAACTCTCAGGTCATTAAAGATGGTGTCATTATCTTGTTTACATGTCTTTATCTTGTTTACACATGTCGTTATTTTGTTTACACATGTTGTTATCTCGTTTACACAAGTCTTAATCTTGTTTACACATGTCGTTATCTTGTTACCATGTCATTATCTTGTTTACACAAGTCTATCTTGTTTACACATGTCGTTATTTTGTTTACACATGTTGTTATCTTGTTTACACAAGTCTTTCTCTTGTTTACATGTCTTTATGTTGTTTACACGTCGTTATCTTGTTTATGTGTCATTATCTTGTTTCCACATGTCTATCTCTTGTTTACATGTTGCATGTGTACACGTCATTATCTTTTAGAACATGTTCCTATCTTGTCTACACAAGTCTTTTTCTTGTTTACACGTCATCATATTGTTTACACATGTCATCATCTTGTTTACACGTCATCATCTTGTTTTGGTGAGTTGTTGTGTGGGTTGGACTCACGTCTTCGGCCACGCTGTGTCTCCAGTTCCTGACCTGCACCGTTCCCTCCCCAGAAACTCCATTTCCCATCAGCCTCTGGGGCAAAGATGGCAGCTGGAACAGTCAGTGAACAGACGGATTAATTTAAGAACAATCAGAAGCACAAACCATCTGATCTGTGATTGGTTACCTCCTGAAGCTGAGCTCTGGGGATCCCGCCCACGTGCTGCTGAGGATTCTGGGAAAAAGAACCAGAGACAGACGTGAGGTCAGAGGTCACAGCTGAGGACAGAGCGACATGTTTAACGGGTGTGTGTTGGAGTCGTACTGTTGTGAAGACGTCGTTCTCGTGTGCGTCGACAGGATAGTCTTCCTCAGGCAGCGGCGGCTTCACGTTCATCACACAAACAACACGTATTAAAGACAAGTCAGAAACCAACACTCGACTCGTCACACGTGAAATGACTTGTTTATAAAGACTGTGGTTCGGCGAGTTCTGCTCAGATATACAGTACAGGCCAAAAGTTTGGACACACCTTCTCATTCAATGCGTTTTCTTTATTTTCATGACTATTTACATTGTAGATTCTCACTGAAGGCATCAAAACTATGAATGAACACATGTGGAGTTATGTACTTAACAAAAAAAGGTGAAATAACTGAAAACATGTTTTATATTCTAGTTTCTTCAAAATAGCCACCCTTTGCTCTGATTACTGCTTTGCACACTCTTGGCATTCTCTCCATGAGCTTCAAGAGGTAGTCACCTGAAATGGTTTTCCAACAGTCTTGAAGGAGTTCCCAGAGGTGTTTAGCACTTGTTGGCCCCTTTGCCTTCACTCTGCGGTCCAGCTCACCCCAAACCATCTCGATTGGGTTCAGGTCCGGTGACTGTGGAGGCCAGGTCATCTGCCGCAGCACTCCATCACTCTCCTTCTTGGTCAAATAGCCCTTACACAGCCTGGAGGTGTGTTTGGGGTCATTGTCCTGTTGAAAAATAAATGATCGTCCAACTAAACCCAAACCGGATGGGACGGCATGTCGCTGCAGGATGCTGTGGTAGCCATGCTGGTTCAGTGTGCCTTCAATTTTGAATAAATCCCCAACAGTGTCACCAGCAAAACACCCCCACACCATCACACCTCCTCCTCCATGCTTCACAGTGGGAACCAGGCATGTGGAATCCATCCGTTCACCTTTTCTGCGTCTCACAAAGACACGGCGGTTGGAACCAAAGATCTCAAATTTGGACTCATCAGACCAAAGCACAGATTTCCACTGGTCTAATGTCCATTCCTTGTGTTTCTTGGCCCAAA
Organism: Cephalopholis sonnerati; assembly: GCA_019142605.1. Taxonomy (NCBI): domain Eukaryota; kingdom Metazoa; phylum Chordata; class Actinopteri; order Perciformes; family Serranidae; genus Cephalopholis; species Cephalopholis sonnerati. Next base: position 41,762,352 of record JAGQAX010000016.1, on the reverse strand, counting down.
CAAATCTCTTCTGCTTGTTGCCTGTCCTTAGCAGTGGTTTCCTAGCAGCTATTTGACCATGAAGGCCTGATTCGCGCAGTCTCCTCTTAACAGTTGTTCTAGAGATGGGTCTGCTGCTAGAACTCTGTGTAGCATTCATCTGGTCTCTGATCTGAGCTGCTGTTAACTTGCGATTTCTGAGGCTGGTGACTCGGATGAACTTATCCTCAGAAGCAGAGGTGACTCTTGGTCTTCCTTTCCTGGGTCGGTCCTCATGTGTGCCAGTTTCATTGTAGCGCTTGATGGTTTTTGCGACTCCACTTGGGGACTCATTTAAAGTTTTTGCAGTTTTCCGGACTGACTGACCTTCATTTCTTAAAGTAATGATGGCCACTGGTTTTTCTTTAGTTAGCTGATTGGTTCTTGCCATAATATGAATTTTAACAGTTGTCCAATAGGGCTGTCGGCTGTGTATTAACCTGACTTCTGCACAACACAACTGATGGTCCCAACCCCATTGATAAAGCAAGAAATTCCACTAATTAACCCTGATAAGGCACACCTGTGAAGTGAAAACCATTTCAGGTGACTACCTCTTGAAGCTCATGGAGAGAATGCCAAGAGTGTGCAAAGCAGTAATCAGAGCAAAGGGTGGCTATTTTGAAGAAACTAGAATATAAAACATGTTTTCAGTTATTTCACCTTTTTTTGTTAAGTACATAACTCCACATGTGTTCATTCATAGTTTTGATGCCTTCAGTGAGAATCTACAATGTAAATAGTCATGAAAATAAAGAAAATGCATTGAATGAGAAGGTGTGTCCAAACTTTTGGCCTGTACTGTATATCTGTCAGTGATGTCAAACCTGAACGTGACTTATCTGAGGATCGTACCGGGACGCCGTCGGGCCTCCTGCTGGCCATAGATCCTGCGAGGGGGGTGGGTGAGGAGGGGGAGAGCGGCTCTGGTGCGACCCATGTCGTGGCGCCTGAGGCGGGGTTGTAGTAGTAAAACTTTCCTGAGGATTCGTCGACCAGCTGCTCCCAGCCGCAGGAGCCCTGACAGGAAGTAGTTCACAGTCAGTCAGTCAGAAACATACTGATGACCCTAAAAACCACCTGCCGGGGACTCGTACCTGAGAGGAGGTGGGGGACAGCACGGGGGAGGGGGACGTCAGCTGCCCCCCCTCGCTCCCCGTGGACTGGTCCGTGTCCCCGATGGGCGGGGCGCCGCGGGGGTCGGACCAGGTGGTCTGTCTGGTTACAGGATGGAAATAAAAGACCTTCCCGCTGTCCTGGTCGGTGTGCACCTGAACACAACACAACAACACAGCAGAGTCTGTTCAGATGGTGCCTTCAGGTGCACTCTGTATACTGCAGTTACATTTACGAGAACGATGGCGTCTGATTTCTTTTTGTTCTGCGTCTCCATTAATTATATTTCTTTTTAAAGTTTCAGTTTCAGACTAAAACAAATAAAAGCAACAGACTGAAGCTGAGTGTGTCAGCGGTCACCTGAGTGTGTCGACGGTCACCTGCGTGTGTTAGCGGTCACCTGTGTGACTGACTGAAACTACCTGAACAACAGAGACCAGCTCTGTTTTAAATATCCTTCCTCATCACAAAGTGAAATCCTCGGCGAGCTGCCGTCACTTCAGCTGCAGTTTCAGCTGCAGTTTAAAATGTCGTCTGTCCCGTCGAGCCGTCAGCTGTTCCTCACGAACATGTGAGCCGTGAGTGGAACAAACCTGAACGGCTCCGATGACATCACGTTAAACTTTAATGAGCTGACGCAGCAGATAGAGGCGGACTCAAACCAACGACTCAACAAGCAGCCACAGAAATCTACACGTCTGTCAGTGATCATGAAACATGTCAGAGAGGAAGCTTGTGTCCAGGAAGGAGAAACAGGACATCGTGTCCAGATATGGGGACATATGTAAAGGACATTATGTGACATTAAAATGATTTTCAAACCTTAAAAATAGGACACACACACACACACACACACACACACACACACACTGTAAACAACTGACAGAGAGTAAAAATATAAACGTCACTGACGCTTCATCTCCTTTCAGCACTTTAATCTGAACCGTCACTTTAATCTGCTTCAGTTCAGTGTTTCTGTCTCATTTGCTGAAACGTCCCGACACAACGAGCCGACAGTCGGCCGTCAGTGAGCGTCTGTCGCCCTCGTCTCTGCAGTTTATATCAGCTGATTCAACGTGTTGTGAGCCGTCAGAGCTCGTCGGTGAGCGACCTTCCTCTGACGGTCAGCTGATCTCAGGTGAGGAGCAGAGGAGCGTCAGTGAGTAAAGGAGGAGCTAAAGTCCAAACCAACTTGTTCCATCAGGTCAGATTATTTTTCTCTTCAGCAGAAACGTTTCCTGATGGTTTGTGTTATTGTTCACTGGCGCACGCTAAATATGCTCTGATTGTGTTGTTACTGTGCTAACTGGCTAACTAGCATCAGGACACTCTTCCTGTTTCCTGACGACCGCCGTCTGCTGCTGTGGAGAGTTACTTCCTCTCAGCGAGCTGATTGGTCGTCAGCTGGAGTCTTTTCAGTGTGTTCAGTTTTGGCTGAGACGCGGCGACGTGATGTGACGCAGCGTGGAGTTGGTGGAAGGACGGATCAGACTGTCACCTGGGAGCTCGCCGTTCGTTTCCAAAAGTCAATCGAGTTATTTTAGAAACAACATAGTGTCACATGAGGTCACATGACGTCACATGATGTCACATGAGGTCACATGACGTCACATGACGTTAGTAATGGCCGAACTTATATTATTCCATATATTATTCGAGCTTTTATTGTCTGATCTCCAGGAAGTTACGTTCTCCTGGACTGATGAGGTCATCTTACCTGCCAGCCGTCCTGTGGGCTGATGGGGGAGGCGGGGCTTATCATCCCAGAGGAGGAGACTGAAGAGGAGGGTGTGTGGTCCTGGGTGACGGGGATGTGGTCAGGAGGAGGTGATGAGGGGAGGGCGGGGCCAGAGATGGAGATCTGAGGGACGGCCGGTTTCTTCAGAGACGAGACGTTAGCGTAGATCGGCGAGGTCGTGGTGACCGAGCTGTGGTCCTATAGAGAGACAGACAGAGTTTAAAGGGACAGTACGTCAGGAGACAGACACAGACACCTGCTGCTTCAGGACTCAGTGAACGAATGAATGAATGAGTGAATGAAGCTGCAGTCAGGCCTGACAGACGTTCTGTAAGGTAAAGGTGGAACACACTGTTTAGACCTGTGGTTCCCAACTGGTGGGTCACGGTCCACTCTGACTCTGAGATACACCTGAGACCACCTGAGACCACCTGAGATACAGAGACAACAAACCAGACACGGTCCAACTGAAGTAAGAAGCTGAGTGTGCTACACTGTGTGATCTGATGGCTGAGGAGAATCCGGACCAGGTGGGAGCGGCTGGTTCAGAGGACGTACAGCAGGGTCTGTTGGTAACTAATAACACCACACAACACGTGGAGGAGCCGACAGACTGAGGTTCAGGAACGTTTCCACCTGATGTCGTGTTCCTGTTCAGTCTGCTCTGTGACGACATGTCAGACATGTTTACTGCTGATCTGAGCGGTTTGTTTAACGTGTTTGTGTTTGCTGATGAACTCTGTGTGTGTGTGTGTGTGTGTGTGTGTGTGTGTGTGTGGAGTGAGCTGCTGATGGGCAGGAAGTACCCCTCCTATGTTTTATAAACACACAGAGACATGGAGACAGGGTGAAACAGTGAGACTGTCCAATACAAATCATTCCCTCATCAGTTTGCCTCGTTGATACAAAGGTCTGATTCTGGTTATTGATCTGTTCGACCTCTGATCGGGTCATAACGATCACATGGTGTTTGTTGTGAACGTGATGATGTCATCAGTCAGCCGAGGAGGAAGTCTGAATCTGACTTCATCATATCAAATAAACACGACGTCTTTTAATTGTTTATTTGTTACGCTGACATGAATCTGACGAACGTCACATGATGATGTAACAGTGACTGAACGTCCTGAACAGAGACACTGTGTAATAAAGTTATATTCCGTTTGTCTGCGCTCTGGTGCACAGGTGCTAACACTGCACACACAGGTGCTAACACTGCACACACACACACAGGTGCTAACACTGCACACACAGGTGCTAACACTGCACACACACACACAGGTGCTAACACTGCACACACAGGTGCTAACACTGTACACACACACACAGGTGCTAACACTGTACACACACACAGGTACTGACACTGTACACACAGGTGCTAACACTGCACACACACACACACACACACAGGTGCTAACACTGTACACACAGGTGCTAACACTGTACACACACACAGGTGCTAACACTGCACACACAGGTGCTAACACTGCACACACAGGTGCTAACACTGTACACACACACAGGTGCTAACACTGTACACACAGGTGCTAACACTGTACACACACACAGGTGCTAACACTGCACACACACACAGGTGCTAACACTGTACACACAGGTGCTAACACTGCACACACAGGTGCTAACACTGTACACACACACAGGTGCTAACACTGTACACACAGGTGCTAACACTGTACACACACACAGGTGCTAACACTGTACACACAGGTGCTAACACTGTACACACACACAGGTGCTAACACTGCACACACAGGTGCTAACACTGTACACACACACAGGTGCTAACAATGTACACACAGGTGCTAACACTGTACACACACACAGGTGCTGACACTTTACACACAGGTGCTAACACTGTACACACAGGTGCTAACACTGCACACACACACAGGTGCTAACACTTTACACACAGGTACTAACACTGTACACACACACAGGTGCTAACACTGTACAAACACACACAGGTGCTAACACTGTACACACAAGTGCTAACACTGTACACACACACAGGTACTGACACTGTACACACAGGTGCTGACACTGCACACACACACAGGTGCTAACACTGCACACACAGGTGCTAACACTGTACACACACACAGGTGCTAACACTGTACACACAGGTGCTAACACTGTACACACACACAGGTGCTAACACTGTACACACACACAGGTACAGACACTGTACACACAGGTGCTAACACTGCACACACACACAGGTGCTAACACTGCACACACAGGTGCTAACACTGTACACACACACAGGTGCTAACACTGTAAACACACACAGGTCCTAACACTGCACACACACACACAGGTGCTAACACTGCGCACACACACACAGGTGCTAACACTGCACACACACACAGGTGCTAACACTGTACACACACACACAGGTGCTAACACTGGACACACACACAGGTGCTAACACTGTACACACACACAGGTACTGACACTGTACACACAGGTGCTAACACTGTACACAGAGGTGCTAACACTGTACACACACACACAGGTGCTAACACTGCACACACAGGTGCTAACACTGTACACACACACAGGTGCTAACACTGTACACACACACAGGTACTGACACTGTACACACAGGTGCTAACACTGCACACACACACACACACACACACACAGGTGCTAACACTGCACACACAGGTGCTAACACTGTACACACACACAGGTACTGACACTGTACACACAGGTGCTAACACTGCACACACACACAGGTGCTAACACTGCACACACAGGTGCTAACACTGTACACACACACAGGTGCTAACACTGTACACACAGGTGCTAACACTGCACACACAGGTGCTAACACTGTACACACAGGTGCTAACACTGCACACACAGGTGCTAACACTGTACACACACACAGGTGCTAACACTGTACACACACACAGATGCTCACACTGCACACACACACAGGTGCTAACACTGCACACACAGGTGCTAACACTGTACACACACACACACACACACACACACACACACACACAGGTGCTAACACTGTACACACACACACACACACAGGTGCTAACACTGTACACACACACAGGTGCTAACACTGTACACACACACAGGTGCTAACACTGCAGACACACACAGGTGCTACAACTGTACACACAGGTGCTAACACTGTACACACAGGTACTAACACTGCACACACAGGTGCTAACACTGTACACACAGGTGCTAACACTGCACACACAGGTGCTAACACTGCACACACACACAGGTGCTAACACTGTACACACACACACACAGGTGCGAACACTGCACACACAGGTGCTAACACTGTACACACACACAGGTGCTAACACTGTACACACAGGTGCTAACACTGCACACACAGGTGCTAACACTGTACACACACACAGGTGCTAACACTGTACACACACACAGGTGCTAACACTGCACACACAGGTGCTAACACTGTACACACACACAGGTGCTAACACTGTACACACACACACACACACACAGGTGCTAACACTGCACACACACACACAGGTGCTAACACTGCACACACAGGTGCTAACACTGTACACACACACACACACACGTGCTAACACTGTACACACACACAGGTGCTAACACTGCACACACACACAGGTGCTAACACTGTACACACACACAGGTGCTAACACTGTACACACACACAGGTACTGACACTGTACACACAGGTGCTAACACTGCACACACACACAGGTGCTAACACTGCACACACACACAGGTGCTAACACTGTACACACACACAGGTGCTAACACTGTACACACAGGTGCTAACACTGTACACACACACAGGTGATAACACTGTACACACACACACACACAGGTGCTAACACTGTACACACAGGTGCTAACACTGTACACACACACAGGTACTGACACTGTACACACAGGTGCTGACACTGCACACACACACAGGTGCTAACACTGCACACACAGGTGCTAACACTATACACACACACAGGTGCTAACACTGTACACACAGGTGCTAACACTGTACACACACACAGGTGCTAACACTGTACACACACACAGGTACAGACACTGTACACACAGGTGCTAACACTGCACACACACACAGGTGCTAACACTGCACACACAGGTGCTAACACTGTACACACACACAGGTGCTAACACTGTAAACACACACAGGTCCTAACACTGCACACACACACAGGTGCTAACACTGCGCACACACACACAGGTGCTAACACTGCACACACACACAGGTGCTAACACTGTACACACACACACAGGTGCTAACACTGGACACACACACAGGTGCTAACACTGTACACACACACAGGTACTGACACTGTACACACAGGTGCTAACACTGTACACAGAGGTGCTAACACTGTACACACACACACAGGTGCTAACACTGCACACACAGGTGCTAACACTGTACACACACACAGGTGCTAACACTGTACACACACACAGGTACTGACACTGTACACACAGGTGCTAACACTGCACACACACACACACACACACACACAGGTGCTAACACTGCACACACAGGTGCTAACACTGTACACACACACAGGTACTGACACTGTACACACAGGTGCTAACACTGCACACACACACAGGTGCTAACACTGCACACACAGGTGCTAACACTGTACACACACACAGGTGCTAACACTGTACACACAGGTGCTAACACTGCACACACAGGTGCTAACACTGTACACACAGGTGCTAACACTGCACACACAGGTGCTAACACTGTACACACACACAGGTGCTAACACTGTACACACACACAGATGCTCACACTGCACACACACACAGGTGCTAACACTGCACACACAGGTGCTAACACTGTACACACACACACACACACACACACACACACACACACACACACACACACAGGTGCTAACACTGTACACACACACACACACAGGTGCTAACACTGTACACACACACAGGTGCTAACACTGTACACACACACAGGTGCTAACACTGCAGACACACACAGGTGCTACAACTGTACACACAGGTGCTAACACTGTACACACAGGTACTAACACTGCACACACAGGTGCTAACACTGTACACACAGGTGCTAACACTGCACACACAGGTGCTAACACTGCACACACACACAGGTGCTAACACTGTACACACACACACACAGGTGCGAACACTGCACACACAGGTGCTAACACTGTACACACACACAGGTGCTAACACTGTACACACAGGTGCTAACACTGCACACACAGGTGCTAACACTGTACACACACACAGGTGCTAACACTGTACACACACACAGGTGCTAACACTGCACACACAGGTGCTAACACTGTACACACACACACAGGTGCTAACACTGTACACACAAGTGCTAACACTGTACACACACACAGGTACTGACACTGTACACACAGGTGCTGACACTGCACACACACACAGGTGCTAACACTGCACACACAGGTGCTAACACTATACACACACACAGGTGCTAACACTGTACACACAGGTGCTAACACTGTACACACACACAGGTGCTAACACTGTACACACACACAGGTACAGACACTGTACACACAGGTGCTAACACTGCACACACACACAGGTGCTAACACTGCACACACAGGTGCTAACACTGTACACACACACAGGTGCTAACACTGTAAACACACACAGGTCCTAACACTGCACACACACACACAGGTGCTAACACTGCGCACACACACACAGGTGCTAACACTGCACACACACACAGGTGCTAACACTGTACACACACACACAGGTGCTAACACTGGACACACACACAGGTGCTAACACTGTACACACACACAGGTACTGACACTGTACACACAGGTGCTAACACTGTACACAGAGGTGCTAACACTGTACACACACACACAGGTGCTAACACTGCACACACAGGTGCTAACACTGTACACACACACAGGTGCTAACACTGTACACACACACAGGTACTGACACTGTACACACAGGTGCTAACACTGCACACACACACACACACACACACACACACACACAGGTGCTAACACTGCACACACAGGTGCTAACACTGTACACACACACAGGTACTGACACTGTACACACAGGTGCTAACACTGCACACACACACAGGTGCTAACACTGTACACACACACAGGTGCTAACACTGTACACACAGGTGCTAACACTGCACACACAGGTGCTAACACTGTACACACACACACAGGTGCTAACACTGTACACACACACAGGTGCTAACACTGTACACACAGGTGCTAACACTGCACACACAGGTGCTAACACTGTACACACACACACAGGTGCTAACACTGTAAACACACACAGGTGCTAACACTGCACACACACACAGGTGCTAACACTGCACACACACACAGGTGCTAACACTGCACACACAGGTGATAACACTGTACACACACACAGGTGCTAACACTGCACACACAGGTGCTAACACTGTACACACACACAGGTGCTAACACTGTACACACACACACAGGTACTGACACTGTACACACAGGTGCTAACACTGTACACACACACAGGTGCTAACACTGCACACACAGGTGCTAACACTGTACACACACACACAGGTCCTAACACTGCACACACACACAGGTGCTAACACTGCGCACACACACACAGGTGCTAACACTGCACACACACACAGGTGCTAACACTGTACACACACACACAGGTGCTAACACTGGACACACACACAGGTGCTAACACTGTACACACACACAGGTACTGACACTGTACACACAGGTGCTAACACTGTACACAGAGGTGCTAACACTGTACACACACACACAGGTGCTAACACTGCACACACAGGTGCTAACACTGTACACACACACAGGTGCTAACACTGTACACACACACAGGTACTGACACTGTACACACAGGTGCTAACACTGCACACACACACACACACACACACACACACACACACAGGTGCTAACACTGCACACACAGGTGCTAACACTGTACACACACACAGGTACTGACACTGTACACACAGGTGCTAACACTGCACACACACACAGGTGCTAACACTGCACACACACACAGGTGCTAACACTGTACACACACACAGGTGCTAACACTGTACACACAGGTGCTAACACTGCACACACAGGTGCTAACACTGTACACACAGGTGCTAACACTGCACACACAGGTGCTAACACTGTACACACACACAGGTGCTAACACTGTACACACACACAGATGCTCACACTGCACACACACACAGGTGCTAACACTGCACACACAGGTGCTAACACTGTACACACACACACACACACACACACACACACAGGTGCTAACACTGTACACACACACACACACAGGTGCTAACACTGTACACACACACAGGTGCTAACACTGTACACACACACAGGTGCTAACACTGCAGACACACACAGGTGCTACAACTGTACACACAGGTGCTAACACTGTACACACAGGTACTAACACTGCACACACAGGTGCTAACACTGTACACACAGGTGCTAACACTGCACACACAGGTGCTAACACTGCACACACACACAGGTGCTAACACTGTACACACACACACACAGGTGCGAACACTGCACACACAGGTGCTAACACTGTACACACACACAGGTGCTAACACTGTACACACAGGTGCTAACACTGCACACACAGGTGCTAACACTGTACACACACACAGGTGCTAACACTGTACACACACACAGGTGCTAACACTGCACACACAGGTGCTAACACTGTACACACACACAGGTGCTAACACTGTACACACACACACACACACACACAGGTGCTAACACTGCACACACACACACAGGTGCTAACACTGCACACACAGGTGCTAACACTGTACACACACACACACACACGTGCTAACACTGTACACACACACAGGTGCTAACACTGTACACACACACAGGTGCTAACACTGCACACACACACAGGTGCTAACACTGTACACACACACAGGTGCTAACACTGTACACACACACAGGTACTGACACTGTACACACAGGTGCTAACACTGCACACACACACAGGTGCTAACACTGCACACACACACAGGTGCTAACACTGTACACACACACAGGTGCTAACACTGTACACACAGGTGCTAACACTGTACACACACACAGGTGATAACACTGTACACACACACACACACACACACAGGTGCTAACACTGTACACACAGGTGCTAACACTGTACACACACACAGGTACTGACAATGTACACACAGGTGCTAACACTGCACACACACAGGTGCTAACACTGCACACACAGGTGCTAACACTGCACACACACACAGGTGCTAACACTGCACACACAGGTGCTAAAACTGTACACACACACAGGTGCTAACACTGCACACACAGGTGCTAACACTGCACACACACACACAGGTGCTAACACTGCACACACAGGTGCTAACACTGTACACACATACAGGTGCTAACACTGTACACACAGGTGCTAACACTGTACACACACACACAGGTGCTAACACTGTACACACACACACAGGTGCTAACACTGTACACACACACAGGTGCTAACACTGTACACTCAGGTGCTAACACTGTACACACAGGTGCTAACACTGTACACACAGGTACTAACACTGCACACACAGGTGCTAACACTGTACACACAGGTGCTAACACTGCACACACAGGTGCTAACACTGTACACACACACACACACACACACACACACACAGGTGCTAACACTGTACACACACACAGGTACTGACACTGTACACACAGGTGCTAACACTGCACACACACACAGGTGCTAACACTGCACACACACACACAGGTGCTAACACTGCACACACAGGTGCTAACACTGTACACACACACACAGGTGCTAACACTGCACACACAGGTGCTAACACTGTACACACACACAGGTGCTAACACTGTACACACACACAGGTACTGACACTGTACACACAGGTGCTAACACTGCACACACACACACACACACACACACAGGTGCTAACACTGCACACACAGGTGCTAACACTGTACACACACACAGGTACTGACACTGTACACACAGGTGCTAACACTGCACACACACACAGGTGCTAACACTGCACACACACACAGGTGCTAACACTGTACACACACACAGGTGCGAACACTGCACACACAGGTGCTAACACTGTACACACACACAGGTGCTAACACTGTACACACAGGTGCTAACACTGCACACACAGGTGCTAACACTGTACACACACACAGGTGCTAACACTGTACACACACACAGGTGCTAACACTGCACACACAGGTGCTAACACTGTACACACACACAGGTGCTAACACTGTACACACACACACACACACACACAGGTGCTAACACTGCACACACACACACAGGTGCTAACACTGCACACACAGGTGCTAACACTGTACACACACACACACACACGTGCTAACACTGTACACACACACAGGTGCTAACACTGTACACACACACAGGTGCTAACACTGCACACACACACAGGTGCTAACACTGTACACACACAGGTGCTAACACTGTACACACACACAGGTACTGACACTGTACACACAGGTGCTAACACTGCACACACACACAGGTGCTAACACTGCACACACACACAGGTGCTAACACTGTACACACACACAGGTGCTAACACTGTACACACAGGTGCTAACACTGTACACACACACAGGTGATAACACTGTACACACACACACACACACACACACACAGGTGCTAACACTGTACACACAGGTGCTAACACTGTACACACACACAGGTACTGACAATGTACACACAGGTGCTAACACTGCACACACACAGGTGCTAACACTGCACACACAGGTGCTAACACTGCACACACACACAGGTGCTAACACTGCACACACAGGTGCTAAAACTGTACACACACACAGGTGCTAACACTGCACACACAGGTGCTAACACTGCACACACACACACAGGTGCTAACACTGCACACACAGGTGCTAACACTGTACACACATACAGGTGCTAACACTGTACACACAGGTGCTAACACTGTACACACACACACAGGTGCTAACACTGTACACACACACACAGGTGCTAACACTGTACACACACACAGGTGCTAACACTGTACACTCAGGTGCTAACACTGTACACACAGGTGCTAACACTGTACACACAGGTACTAACACTGCACACACAGGTGCTAACACTGTACACACAGGTGCTAACACTGCACACACAGGTGCTAACACTGTACACACACACACACACACACACACACACACACAGGTGCTAACACTGTACACACACACAGGTACTGACACTGTACACACAGGTGCTAACACTGCACACACACACAGGTGCTAACACTGCACACACACACACAGGTGCTAACACTGCACACACAGGTGCTAACACTGTACACACACACACAGGTGCTAACACTGTACACACAGGTGCTAACACTGTACACACACACAGGTGATAACACTGTACACACACACACACAGGTGCTAACACTGTACACACACACAGGTGCTAACACTGTACACACAGGTGCTAACACTGTACACACACACAGGTACTGACAATGTACACACAGGTGCTAACACTGCACACACACACACACATAGGTGCTAACACTGCACACACAGGTGCTGACACTGCACACACACACAGGTGCTAACACTGCACACACAGGTGCTAACACTGCACACACACACACAGGTGCTAACACCGCACACACAGGTGCTAACACTGTACACACATACAGGTGCTAACACTGTACACACACACAGGAGCTAACACTGTACACACACACAGGTGCTAACACTGTACACACACACACAGGTGCTAACACTGTACACACACACAGGTCCTAACACTGTACACACAGGTGCTAACACTGTACACACACACAGGTGCTAACACTGTACACACAGGTGCTAACACTGCACACACAGGTGCTAACACTGTACAAACAGGTGCTAACACTGTACACACACACAGGTGCTAACACTGTACACACATACAGGTGCTAACACTGTACACACAGGTGCTAACACTGTACACACAGGTACTAACACTGCACACACAGGTGCTAACACTGTACACACAGGTGCTAACACTGCACACACAGGTGCTAACACTGTACAAACAGGTGCTAACACTGTACACACACACAGGTGCTAACACTGTACACACATACAGGTGCTAACACTGTACACACAGGTGCTAACACTGTACACACACACAGGTGCTAACACTGTACACACACAGGTGCTAACACTGTACACACACACAGGTGCTAACACTGTACACACAGGTACTAACACTGCACACACAGGTGCTAACACTGTACACACACACACAGGTGCTAACACTGTACACACAGGTGCTAACACTGTACACACAGGTACTAACACTGCACACACAGGTGCTAACACTGTACACACAGGTGCTAACACTGCACACACAGGTGCTAACACTGTACAAACAGGTGCTAACACTGTACACACACACAGGTGCTAACACTGTACACACATACAGGTGCTAACACTGTACACACAGGTGCTAACACTGTACACACACACAGGTGCTAACACTGTACACACACAGGTGCTAACACTGTACACACACACAGGTGCTAACACTGTACACACAGGTACTAACACTGCACACACAGGTGCTAACACTGTACACACACACACAGGTGCTAACACTGTACACACACACAGGTGCTAACACTGCACACACAGGTGCTAACACTGTACACACACACAGGTGCTAAGACTGTACACACACACAGGTGCTAACACTGTACACACACACAGGTGCTAACACTGTACACACAGGTACTAACACTGCACACACAGGTGCTAACAGTTAACACAGTGAAAACATGACGTCTGGTTGTAACTGAGTATTTTTATTCTGCACAGAAACGACACAGCAGCACGGTGACAGACTCAGGATCAGCTGAGACTCCTCTCAGTGTTCTGTCACAGGTCAGAGGTCACATCATCATCATCATCATCATCATCATCATCATCATCACACTTCATCTGCTGTCTAATTTCCTCATTAAAGGATCCGTTAATAGAAATCGTTGATCTGAGCTGTGACATCAGCCTTAATGAGTCTGTTGTTTGATTCAAAGCAAACGAAGCTGAGACAGTTGAGTCAGTGTGAACTTACCCATAATGCCTCTCTCTGTCTGTCTGTAGGTTTAATGTTCTTCAACATCAGACTCCATCAGAAAACCCTCTCACAGGTCAGTCTGGAACTGAAGCTGTTTAGTGACTGCAGCTCTCTGTAGCACGCTATGTTCAGCCTGTGGCCCCGCCCCCATGTTATCTGCAGCCTGTGGCCCCGCCCCCATGTTATCTGCAGCCTGTGGCCCCGCCCCCATATTATCTGCAGCCTGTGACCCCGCCCCCATGTGCTAATGTACTGTCTGTGGTTTTGTTTAGTTTTTTGGAGCCTACTGTTCTGAGTCTGAACTGGATCACAGGTCTGATCCTGAAGCTCCACGTCAGCCTCTCAGACCTCAGCACAGAGGAACATGTTTGTTCTCACGAGTTCAAAACAACCTGATGGTCCAGTAACCACACACACAGACACACACACACACAGACACACACACACACACACACACACACACACACAGACAGTGGCGTCAGGATCATCAGACGTCTGCTGCTGTGGATCTTCATCATCATCATCATCCTGACAGAACTGTCTCTTCCCTGTTCTTATCTCTGACATCAACAAACGAGTCAACAGGAAGTTAATCAGCCACAGTCACATGACTGCTGCTCATTACACTGATCTGACATCTGTGATCCTGAACCACTGCTGCCCCCTGCTGCTCATCATCATCATCATCATCATCATCATCATCATCACTGTGTAACTACAGGAGGAAGAGTAATCCCAGGATGTTTTAACCTCCTGCAGAATTCTTCCTCCATGAACGACTTTAAATCTGATCACACAGTCTGACATCACAACAGAATATGTTACTCTGACCTTTGACCTTCATTATTTTATCCTGTTAGATGTTTTGTCATAATCAGTGTGTGAATTCTTAGGTTCTGTGAGGTCACAGTGACCTTTGACCTTTGACCTTTGACCACCAGACTCCAATCAGTTCACTGTTGAGTCCAAGAAGACGTTTGTGCCACATTTAAAGAAATTCAAGACGTTGAGACATCATGTTCATGAGGATGAGACGGACAGACGGACACCTGAGGACAAATCAGCTCTTCACCTTTAAATTAACTTTGACTGCGTTCAGCTCGTCACCAACACATGACATCATCACATTACATCATCACATCACTTCAGCCTCCTTCATTCAAGAACTTCTTTTACAGCTTCACTGTTAACTGACGCTTCAACTTCTGTCAGTGTTTCACCACACACACACACACACACACACACACACACACACACACACACACACACACACACACTTCCTCTCTCGTCCTGCAGGTGTCGCTGCACTGTTGCCCTCTCTCAGTTTCCTGTCTGACCCTGAACACATCCTGCTGGCTGTGACATCACTACATCCTGCTGACCTCATCACATCCTGCTGTGACATCACCAGACCCCCCCCCCCCCCAATATATCCTAATATCCTAATAATAATAATAATAAACACAAATAAATCAATAATATGACAGAAAACAAATAAACAAATTTAAATAATAAAAACAAGAAATAAATAAACCCTAAAAATAAAAACTAAACAGAACAGAATCCAGATCAGAGTTCAGGGCGTTTCCAGGACCGCAGTGCGGCGGCCCTGGAGGTCAAAGGTCAGCTGTGTTTCTGCTCTGATGAGAGGACAAAGAGGAAACAGCTTCTTCTTTTTCTTCTCTCACTTCCTGTGTGGACGCTGCAGGAAGTGACACGCTGCCGAGGGCTTTTATTTTGTAGCTCTGAGATCTGACTGAGCGTCACGTGGCAACAACATCAGAATATTTTACTGATGATTAATGTCGCGCGCACGCACGCACGCACGCACGCACGCGCACACACACACACACACACACACACACACACACACACAGATCCACCACTGAAGGACTCGTGTGTCACATGACTGTCTGAACGTGGACTCTGAACCAGGACACAACTCGTGAAACGTTTCATATCGACACAGACTCACAGGTTTCAGGTGTCTTACCTGTGTGGGGGGCGGGGCAGGTGCAGGTTCAGACGGCGCTCCAGGACTCACTCTTCCTCCCCTCAGAGCCTCCAGGTCCAGGTTCAGGTCCTGGATGGACTCGTAGATGTGGTTTGAATCTTCCTCCTTTGGTGAATCCTCCTCGCCGCCGCTCTCCTCTTCGCTCATCTCCTCCTCCGCCACCTCCTCAGGCTCTATCGAGGACTCCTGGTTGTCATGGCGACCGGTGGATGGCGAGGACGTGCTGCGGTGGTCGTTGTGGGAAGGGATGACGGGGACCACTGGCGTCTCCACGGGGATGGGCTGGGTGTGGGGGCGGGGAGTGGAGATGGGGTCTGCTGGACTGAAACTGGGAACCCGCGGTTTGTCAGACTCCCTGTGGTCGTCCGGGAACCCCGACAAGTGCTTTTTGCTCACAGCATCGTCGGCCATGTTTGTAGTCCCACTGGCTGCTGTAGTCCCGGGCTCTGTGGGACCAGCAGGGGGGTTGCTGGGACGTCGCGGTGCCGGTGTCACCGCAGACGACAGGTCAGGAAAGTCCAGCGGGACGCCAAATGTGGACATGCGGTTCTCGGTCTTGCGGTATCCGGTGGAAGCATCAGGTCTGAGACGTATCATCACCTCGTCCCCCGGTTTGGTTCTGGGCTCCTCCAGAGTCTTTGGGACAGGGACGGGGACAGGGACGGCGACAGGTGCCGTGGCAGGAAGCAGCACCGGTTCAGGACTGGGCGGATCAAAGTCCAGAGGTAAGGGGAGGTCCAGCGGCAGCTCCTTGACGTATTTGGCAGGGATGTAGAAGGGCTTGGAGTTACGGTCCCTCCGGACCTGCCACCAGTGGTCGTTGGTCTTTGCCAGCAGGACGTAGCGTTCGTTGGGTTTGATGGAGACCAGAGCGCCGTCCCGACCCTGGTACTCATACTGAAACTCCACCAGAACCAGACCCAGACCTGCAGGACCCGGACCAGACCGGTGGGTCAGAGGAAATGATGAAGAACAGTGTTTTATAATGTACAAGAGCTAATGCTAACTCAGCTGCTACTGCTAACATTACTGACATTACTTCCCCTGCTAACACTGCAGCTAACATTACTACTGTCATTGCTAGCATTACTGCTAACATCACTGCTAACATCACCGCTAACATTAATGCTACTACTGCTAACACAGCATTACTACTGCTGCTGCTAACATTGCTATGTTCAGTCTCCTCGGAGAATAAGCTCAGGAAAAGTTTAGTAAAACGAGGACTCACCTTGGCCAAGCTGGGAGGAGGTCGTTGCCATGGTGACGGTCCTGGGCTCCTCAGGCCCCGCCCCTCTCAGACAGACGGGCAGGTGACAGTGAAGGGGAGGGGTCAAAGGTCACACCCGATCATGAGTGCCCTGAAAGAGAGACATGTCCCATCAGCTCAGACTTGTCCAGTGTCCTGTCTCAGTCATCTCTGCCGAGTCATGATGTCATCATTATCTTTAGTTTGTAGGAATGATGTCACAGGCTGGGAACCAGTCAGAACGCTGTCTGAAGGAACGTTTGTATTTCAGCCAGTCTCATCAATGTGCTGATGCTAACATGATGCTAACATGATGCTAGCATTGAAAAGTATCAGCATCAGTATAGTTGAAGTGCTGAAAGTTCTCATTCTGCAGAATATATGTGATGTTATTGATTTATGAACGTATTGATCATGTTAATGACTTTATATCTGCTGGGTGGATTCATCTGTGATCATACGTCATCACTGATTATTGATCAGATTGTGTATCAATAATCAGAGTGAGTGAAGGAGCTGAAGGTAAACACACGCAGGAGTCAGATCAGTCAAAGGACTCTGAACATGTGACGCCTGAGTTCAGTCTGAGAGAACAGCTCCTCACAGACTCGCTCAGGAATGACTGACACGTTCCTTCATGTCACAACAAGTCAGACTGCAGCCAGCTACCAACGCCACGCAGCTAACGCTAACACTCATGTCTTCACTCTCATGTCCTCACCCTGCGTCTTCACTTTGTTTGTCTCAGCAGTCTGAGTCCAGGACACTCCAGTATCGATTCAATCAATCAATCAGTTTTATTTATAAAGCCCAATATCACAAATCACAATTTGCCTCAGAGGCTTTACAGCACACGACATCCCTCTGTCCCTCTGTCCTCTGTCCCTCTGTCCTCTGGACCCTCACAGCTGATACAGTACACAGTTAGTGTCCCAGTATGAAGTCCGTCTCCACAGCCCAGTGTCCAACAGTCCATCAGTGAGCTCATACTCACCTCTGTTCTCTTCAAACATTAATGTTTCAAATCTAAATCGTCCCAGGAAAGCAAAAAGGTTCCTCACACTCTGCAGCTGGTCCTGACAAACCTCTGACTCCGCCCATGCACCAGGTAGAGGGGCGGGGCTTAGTAGGAACAATCTAATCTCAGTCAGAAAGTTTTCACTGGTGTGCTGGGACAGGATCTGATCACAGACTGCAGTTACAGCTCAACATCGCAGACGCCGCCATCTTTGAGATCAGAACTTTGAATCACATTTGTTTAATTTTCACAGCTGTTTGATGGATTCTGTTTCAGGACAAAAAATCATTTTATTTTTATTTACTGAACTGAACTGAACTGAGCAGGCGGCCTGATGTCTGCTTCATCCTCTTCATCACAGTGACTGTTGAACGAGTGTAAATCTTAAATAAATGTTTTTAAATTCCAACAGTTTACAGGTTTTATGAGATTTTGCTGCTGGGATCAAAATAATCCTGATGTTTTGGATCAAAGGCATGTTTCTGGCTTTGACTTTGACTTTTTGGTGATTTTTTTTTTTTCTTTAAAACTTTTTGGCAATTTTTTATCTTTAAAAAAAATGTGGCCAATTTTTACATTTTTTTCTTGACCAATTTTTTGTAATTTAAAAATTTATGGCAAGTGTTTTTTCTTACATATTTTGAATCTTTAAAAATGTTTGGGTGATATTTTTTCCTTTTTTGCCAACTTTGGCATGTTTTCTTTAAAAATAAATTAGCCCTTTTTTGTGATATAAATTTTTATGGCGATTCTCAAAGTAAACATGCCCTCCAAACCGGCTTTAACATTTTTGGCAATTTTATTTCTTTAAATCTTTGAATCCTTAAAAATTTTGGTGTATTTTTTTTTTTCTTCAAAACAATTTTGGCATGTTTTCTTAAAAATGCCCTTTTTATTTTCTGTGAAAAATTCTGTCTTGTATTTTTTTTGAAGAATTTTGCATTTTGGGCTTTTTTTTTTTAATTGTTGGTGATTGTTTTTTCTTTATAAATGTTTGTTGAATTTTAAAGAAAACATGCTCTCCAACCAGGATTAGATTATTTCGCACGTTTACTTTAAAAATGGCCAAAATCACACCATTTATCACAGCCAGAAAATATAAAAACTCCAACTCCAGGATTTCATCTTTAACTTTTAACTCTCAAACATCAAAGTTTAAAGAAACTAATAACTCCTTTACGGAGGAGGGAGGGTCGTGGATTTTCAGGAAGGATCAAGGTCCCCCTCCTCTGATAAATAAAGAACAGTCCCTAACTATGTTCACATGAAGTGCAGTGAATGTGTTAACAGGCATAACAGGCTCATTATTTATTATATCCCTCCATACATGTGTTGATTCTTTCTGTCGCGTCGTATCATGCACTTTATTATATGAAGCTGTAAATCATAATTTACCATTTTAAACTCCATCATGTTCAAATGTTAAACTCTGTCTCTTTGCCACATCATTTTGTCTCATTTAGTTTTATAAACTTATTTATTTCACTTTGTCTGTGTGTGTGTGTGTGTGTGTGTGTGTGTGTGTGTGTGTGTGTGTGTGTGTGTGTAACAGATGAGCTCCTGTCAGCTTTAACTCTCAGTGTTCGACACACTGACGCTGATCGATCAGATAAATGAAATATAAAATGTGGATCACAAACTGAATGTGGAGCCTGAACCTTTATTAATGTGAGTCCATTATTAGTGAGGAGCAGAACAATGGCAGGAGGCTGATCTCAGGCCTGTTCTGTTTATAGAGGGAAGTGTCTGCTCTTCCTGTCTGTGTTAAGCCCCGCCCCCACGGCTGTGTAGACCCCACCCCTCGATGACATCACACTCTGGTGTGTGTGTGTGTGTTTCCTGTCTTTGTACAGGAACAATAGCGTGACTGCAGATTATTCTCTCTGACTTTTCTTTTCATCTGATTTTTTTGCTTCACCCTGAATTCAGAGCTCAGTTTTAACGGCTCTGGATCATAATGTGAACATGATGTGATGTCACACTGACGTGATGTCACACTGACGTGATGTCACACTGATGTGTTTGGACCTGAAGCAGGAAATGGAGCAGAGGAGCAGAAATCAGTGTCCAGACGGTCGTTAATGATCCGTTTTGTCTCTGCAGGAGAATATTAATGCCCGAAAACGATACTGTGGAGTCGTCGTCTGTCCACGCCCCCGCCCCCGCCCTGCCCCCCCTCCTACACACGTTGCACTGACACGTATGTTACATGTCACACTACAGGCCGACGCTGTTTCACGTCACTCTTCTTTTGAGCCTGTGATGCCACACAGACTGTATTAAAGATGGCCGACATGACAGCTGCACAGAGTGAGGCTGGAACATCTGGACCGCCCCCTGGTGGCCGGCTGCAGTACACGTCATAAACCCCGCCCCCTCCTTGTTAGGGGACGGGACAAAGTAACTCGAGGTCAAACAAATGTTCTCAGAGACAGTTTCTGTCATTTCAGCTCATTTTTTGGTTTTGACTGAAACTCATCTGATGTTAGAAAAGGGGGTGTGGCATCCTGACTGACAGCTGTGTGAGCCAATCAGTGTGCTAATAGTGCTGCTTGTGATTGGTCGAGAACTCGACACCACAGAGATCGTTACTGTGCAGACTCCGGATGACGTCACCAACACAAGATGGCGGCGGCTGCATCTGCATGTTCTGGCTTTGTTTCTGTACAGCGGGACGAGGAGACGCGTCGTCCGTCTTTATTTACACTCTGTGGTGTCACACGCTGGAGCCACGTGATGTCACCATCATTTGGTTCTGTGTGTAAGGCGGCGTGCAGTGCGACTCTACAGCGCCACCTCTATGTGAAAAGGTTTATTGGTTCAGCTGCTGCTGCAGAGATCAATAAAGTTTTACTGAAGTGAAGTGAACACAGCGCAGGCTGCTGGCCCTTTAAGAGCCCTCACACAGGTAAACAGACCTGCTGTGAGTCACACACACCTGAGGCAGGTGTGTATCAGGTGTGTGTGTGTGTGTGTGTGTGTGTGTGTGTGTGTGTGTGTGTGTGTGTGTGTGAGTGTGTGTGTGAGACAGAGAGTGATACAGTGGAATGCAGCCGACGTCCTCCCTCTGATCGTCTCTGAGACACACCCACCCCCCCAGGAATGTAACACACACACACACACACACACACACACACACACAAAACAAACTGTCAATCATCAAACCGAGCTCGACACGCCCTGTCAACCAATCAGACTGTTCCTGTTGCTGATCCACAGCCATCACGTGACATCAGAGAGCCAGCAGCCAATCAGAATGTGTCTGAGCATGTGTGCAGTGGAGTCAACCTTTACCCTCAGTGAGAGCGAGGGGTGTGGTCTCACACACACACACACACACACACACAGGAACAGAAATAACTGAGTGTAAATCATGAAGCCGTCGGCTGACTCCGCCTCCTGGAGGCTGAGCAGGAATGTGTGTCGACCACACTGAACCAACACACACACATCCTGCTCTCTGATTGGCTCTCAGCTCTTCACACGGACCCCAAAACCTCAACGACCTCTGGAAACTACTGCGAGGCTCAGATCACATCAGATCTGTGTCTCAAGACGCCACCAGCCGACCTGCACCGGTCCACATGGGACGAGACAGTCGTCTCAGAAAACATGGCGGTTTGATGATGTCACATTATAATTATGATTAATAAAAACAGACGGTTCCTGTTGGAACAAATGTTTCATCACTGTAACTGAAACACTTTGAAAGCTGATGTGTGAGAAGTCTGACATTAACTTGATAAAGTTCAGATTCTCCGTCAAGTCGACGCGGTCTCACTCTGAAGTCGTCAAACACTGGCGCCTGGTCAGTGCCGCCGTCAGACACCAACGAAAAAAGCCGTCCTTTCACGTCGGCGTGACGCACAGCCGGTCGCCGTTATTGTTTAACACTGCCTGGAGAAGTCAAGAGAGAGATGCAGCGGGAAGACAACGGAAATTATGGCAGCAGAAGTCTGAGTATGGAGCCGTGGTTAACGGGTCCAACAACCACCGACTTTCACCCAGGAGGTCGGCGTTCACTTCCTGTAAGACTGTAAAGACACACCCTGTTCTTTGTTCCTAAACCCAACCACATGTGTGTGTGTGTGTTGGCTTAACCTGCCAGTAACCATAGCCATAGAGTGTTGGTGGTGTGAGGCGGTGAGTGTTGGTGGTGTGAGGTGGTGAGTGTTGGTGTGAGGTGGTGAGTGTTGGTGGTGTGAGGTGGTGAGTGTTGGTGTGAGGTGGTGAGTGTTGGTGGTGTGAGGTGGTGAGTGTTGGTGGTGTGAGGTGGTGAGTGTTGGTGTGAGGTGGTGAGTGTTGGTGGTGTGAGGTGGTGAGTGTTGGTGGTGTGAGGTGGTGAGTGTTGGTGGTGTGAGGTGGTGAGTGTTGGTGGTGTGAGGTGGTGAGTGTTGGTGTGAGGCGGTGAGTGTTGGTGGTGTGAGGCGGTGAGTGTTGGTGGTGTGAGGTGGTGAGTGTTGGTGTGAGGTGGTGAGTGTTGGTGGTGTGAGGTGGTGAGTGTTGGTGGTGTGAGGTGGTGAGTGTTGGTGTGAGGTGGTGAGTGTTGGTGTGAGGTGGTGAGTGTTGGTGTGAGGTGGTGAGTGTTGGTGGTGTGAGGTGGTGAGTGTTGGTGTGAGGTGGTGAGTGTTGGTGTGAGGTGGTGAGTGTTGGTGTGAGGTGGTGAGTGTTGGTGGTGTGAGGTGGTGAGTGTTGGTGGTGTGAGGTGGTGAGTGTTGGTGGTGTGAGGTGGTGAGTGTTGGTGGTGTGAGGTGGTGAGTGTTGGTGTGAGGTGGTGAGTGTTGGTGGTGTGAGGTGGTGAGTGTTGGTGGTGTGAGGTGGTGAGTGTTGGTGTGAGGTGGTGAGTGTTGGTGGTGTGAGGTGGTGAGTGTTGGTGTGAGGTGGTGAGTGTTGGTGGTGTGAGGTGGTGAGTGTTGGTGGTGTGAGGTGGTGAGTGTTGGTGTGAGCTGAGTTAGCTGAGAAATTTCCACTTTAAAGTGTTGATTAAAAACGTTCCCGTCTGTCGAGGGTTAATGTTAGAGTGGACGGTCCAGAGGGACAAGTCTGTCTGTCCAGAGGACAGGGACACTAAACCCCCGGGGTAAAAAGACAGAGCCCACGTCTGCACATCCAGGGGTGTGTGGACACTGGAGGAGAGCTGACAGACCCCGCCCACTGACGTCCCGCCCTCCCTCTGGTTCTTGTAGCGGAGGAGTGAACACAGTCTGGGTCTGACGGAGGCTGTTTAGGAGCTCAGAGTCAGAGACACTTGTCTCATCTGTCCCCGAGGGTTTGTGTCCCTGTCCAGTGGACGGACCACCTCTGTCTCCGTCTGGTTTTGGTGTCTCTACACCTGCCCAAACGAAGCGAACCAAACAGGACAGGTGTGAACGCAGCCTAAACAACCCCCTGACCTTTGTGCTGAGGTTTATGGTGCGTTCAGGGACAGTTGTAGATGTGACTGTCCATCATCACTGAGCTCTGATCCAACTGTGCTTCATACAAACACTCTTTTCTCTGTCCTCTGACGTCACACAGGACGACTGCATGTATTTTCATCTAACATCTGTTCTTCTGTTATTATCCACACATTTAGCAGGGAAAAATTGTAATTTTTAGTATGTAATTTATGGTATTCTTTATTAGTATTATGGAAATATATTTTCACATAACTGAGTACAGCCTGTGTCAAATATTTACAATTACTTAAATCAGTATATTAACTCATATAGTTAGAAACAGGTCGTATCGTTTTTAGTTTGTCTGAAAATAAAATCATGCTAATATTATTATTATTATCATCATAATAATACAGGAAATATAACAATAACCAGTCAGATTATTGTTTATTTTCCTGTCACTCTGTCCTCATGCTGCTATTTGGATTTTTAATATTCTTTAATCACATTTTTCTTTCTATAGTTTTTTAGTTTTTTTTTTAACTTGGAATAAATAAATAAATAATTGTCTCTGAGACAAACAAACAAACAAACAACAAACAAACAGAAACTTGAGCTGTTTTCTTGTTCTGCTGCTTTTTGTTCAAACAAAAACAACGTCTGAATATTTAAGTGAAACTTTGAACATTTGTAAGTTTATGTTGGGAACTGGTTTGACTGGTGACGTGTCCTGATCCCAGTACTGGAAAGTAACTGAGTACATTTACTGGATCAATTTATCAATTCAAATCATCGAATTTAGGTCACGCCTTTATTTTTTAATTCTCTATCCTGTCAAACAGCAGCAGGCGAGAGGAAGACGATGAAGATGATATTATTACTCTGGAGTAAATCAGCTGAACGACAACATTTTAGATTTCAGAGAAAACACCATCATCATCCTCACTGTGACCTCGTCACATGTCCACGTTTGGTCATGGACTTTCCACGTCCACATATGGCGTCCAAGGTACCCTGGGTGTGTTGGTTGTTGACGTTCTGGGACGCCGTGTCAACTTCAGCCTGTTACATGCATTGTCTGTTTTCAAAATACACTTCCTGTTTTCACAGGAAATGTACAGTTTGCATACAGTCTCTTTCAAAATAAAAGCACTACGTCAGTACAACACCGCCAACTGTTACATGGTTACGTTTAGCCAACACACACACACACGTGGTTACGTTTAGGAACAAAGAACAGGGTTTGGCTTTACAATCTTACAGGAAGTGAAATCTGGCCTCCTGGGTGAAAGTCCGTGGTTGTTGGACCCTCCCTGACGGCACTACTCCGTTAAACAATACGGCGGCTGGCTGTATATCATGCTGACGTTGGAAGTCTCTGACCAGGCGCCGGTTTTTGACGACTTTGGAGTGAAACCAGGTTGGAAATACGGGTCAACAGATAAAACACATGGCGTATGTAAACAATAAAACATGATGTATCGTTAGCTTCCTGTTCGGACATCTCACTCGGCTAACTGAACATCAGCTGCTGTTTCAACAACGTTCGACTGAAAAGCGTTCACACGGCTGAAATTCACCTGAGCTGCTCTGTCAGGAGACGCAGAGACTGAAACCAACAGAGAGGAAGACAAAGATAAATTATACATGTCATTAGTTACATCATGAGTAGCGAAAAACTCTGCTAGCTGCTAGGCTAATTTATACAACGTAAACATGTTTAATAATGAGTGACGAGTAAAAACCAACAGTTCAGTCTGTGAATCCTCCTAAATCTGACACACTGGACCTTTAATGTGTGTTCATGCCAATACTTTAATATGTTCAGTAAAAGTTTGGACGCAGGAGTCTGTCTGCACTATTACAGAGGATCTGAGTACATCTTCCACCACTGCTCATCTCTATGCTACACACTGAGTTTACAACATCGATCAGTCCTGACAGTGTGCTGTGTTTACTTTCAGTAAACAAGAAATCAACATACTTCATGTTTTATACTCTCTGAAATCATCACACGTGGTACCTTCCACAGCACAGCTGCAACGGTACGAGGTTTTCACGGTCCGATAACCATCTTATAAAAGCTGACAGTGTCACAGAGCTGATCTTATCATCAGGCAGAAGGATCCTGAAGGGTTTCTGTTGGTTCAACAAATGTTTTATTACTTAAACTGTTTGTGTAAAAATCTCCTCTTTGAAAATCTCTGCAGGAGAGATCTGACATCCTGTTATACCCACCTGAGACCCTGTGTCCTCATATGAGGACATCACAGTTTAGGGTTCATCCTGCTTCGCTCAGACCTGTTGTCCTCGTTCATGGACACTTTTTTGTCCCATCTAGCAAGACTACAACACACCATGTAAAAACAAGATGGCAGCCATCTCTGCAGAGTCAGTCTGCAGCTGATCCAACACAAACGTGGACAAAACCTGATCACGCGTTACGGTTATGATTAATAATGTTTGTAGTTTGATATGACGACACATGAGTCTGAGGACATTTGGTCTTTACTGTCCTTGGTAATGTTTCGTTTTGTTATACTCATCAGGTCCGACTGATCCCAAACAGCTGGAAGAAACTAAAAATGCACACCAAACAAAAGTCTCTCAGGAGGAGATTTTATTTCTCAATATCGTAGCTGAGCAAATGTCCTCAGTATGAGACCTGTCATCTTTTAGATCACAGTGTACCTTAAAGCTGGTGTATGACTGCAGCCCTGCTGCAGAAGAGATCAGACTGAACTACTGAAAACTAAATATTTTTCAAAGATTTAAAACTTTAAACTGTTTGTTGTTCCTGCAGCTGTTTCACCTGATCACTGTGTAATGGAGTCATTTTTAGATTCTCACAGAACCTGCTCGCAGTGAGTCTGTCGACCAGTCAGGACACAGAGCCTGAGCTGCACCCAGTGACACATTACTGCC
This sequence comes from Cephalopholis sonnerati, assembly GCA_019142605.1. NCBI lineage: Eukaryota > Metazoa > Chordata > Actinopteri > Perciformes > Serranidae > Cephalopholis > Cephalopholis sonnerati. The sequence continues at coordinate 41,734,620 of JAGQAX010000016.1, read as the reverse complement.
AACACACACACACACACACACACACACACACACACACACACACACACACACAGTTTTTATATAGAGCCAAACCATGACAAACATGATCTCAGGACACCTTTCCTATTGAGCAGGTCAGGGTAATTTGCAGGGACCCAAAAATCCCTGTCTGAGCGAGCTCTTGGTGACGGCAGTGAGGAAAAACTTCCTTTAACACACACAGAACCCTGATCATAACGAAAAGTCAAGTCTTAGCCCTGAAATCAAACAGAGTCCCCGTACTGTCGGTGTGGGAACACACCAAAGTCCCCATAAAGTAGGTTTACCAACACACTGAAAACTGTCCCCTCCCAGCTTTTAAAACAAGTTTTTAAATTCAAAGTCCAACCCAAGCAGACAAAAGTCAAACACAAAAACAAACACACACAGACACAGACACACACACAGACAAGAGGAATGGGAACAAAACAAAGTTTGAAAAAGTTCCAACACAATCAGCTCCATGGACAGACAGACAGACAGACACACAGACAGATGTTCAGATGTATATTTAGCAGAGTTTTACCGGCAGCAGAAGTCAGATCCAGCCATCCTGCTCTTTGTGTGTTTCCTCTCTTGTATTCCTGAAGGGGCGAGTCCAAATCACTGAAACAGGTTCCTCTCCCTCTGGCTCTGGCCCCGCCCCTTCATGACCTGCCAGTCTCAGCATGTCCTCCTCCTCCTCCTCCTCCTCCTCCTCCTCCTCAGGTCTGTACTTCCTGTTTGACAGAGGACTGCAGCCCTCTGTGTGCAGACCAACAGCGCCCTCTGGCGGCTCTCAGCAGGCGATGCATCGTCCTGTTAAAACATTAAAAACATGAATACAAATGTTTAAGAAATGTTTTTGTATCTGAGTGTTGTTCTGATTGGCTCCAGGTTCACTGCGGCTGCGCACCTGAAGGTGTGTACACACATTATTACAACTGTCTTCTCCTGTTTCCTTCCTGTCACGGCATGATGTCATCATGGTTTATACCTGATGTTCTGGTCACATGACAGCCAAGCTTCTTTGATCTAGCTGCAGGCACTGAGGAGCTGTGTGTGTGTGTGTGTGTGTGTGTGTGTGTGTGTGTGTGTGTGTGTGTGTGTGTGTGTGGACACATGCAGCAACGTTGTCTTGAATTTCTCTTCAACTTTCTGTCATTAGTAAAAAATAAGTCGACGTCAGACGCAGCTCGTTCTGAACCATCTGACCCAGCTGTGCTGAGTGATGAATCCCACTTGATCATACGTCACCTGTTGGCACAGGTAACGTATCCTAAACACGACATCAGGGCAGGTGGGCCGTGTGCAAGGACTCTGTCACATGACCACCAAAAAGACTTTAAGAAGAAGAAGAAGGCCAGCAGGAGTGAAATCGATGTTCTGCTAAATAAACAAAGTCACTGTGAGTTTGCAGAGCTGGAACTGGTGTTACTGGAAAATCAAAAACCCAGAAGAGACAAAATGTGTGTGTGTCAGCAGCAGAGGAGGAGGAGGAGGAGGAGGAAGTATCCTTCACTTCAGTCAAAGTTTGGGTCACAGTATTAAACCAGTTTTAAACTGCGATATGAAAATTGACAGTTATCATTCTGTGTTCATCTGCTTTACTACGATATTAAAACTAATACAACTTGAAGGAGAATCTAAACTACAGACACTTTAACTGTTGATGTTTTTTGGTGGGCGGGGCTTAGCTGGAGGCACAACAGTTCTCCACAGACATTAGCTAGCGCTAGCTAACAAGTTGTGTTGTCTTGTTTCAGACAATGGAGGAAGATGATGTGAGTGGTGCGTTCAGGAGCGCACTCTGACACAAACTGGAGCGTTGATAAATTGGGAGCGCTGTCTGAATGTAGCGTTGGGTTATCCAGAGCAGCGCACTCTCAGAGTGGCAGAGCGCACTCTGGACACTCTGTCTGTGGAGACGGAGCAGCAGAGCGCCGAGCGGAGTGAATGTGTGATTAACTTAAGCGTTGGTTCATTCATGTAGAAATATAAGGCTCCGTTTCTTCCACCAACAGGGCTCTCATTTTAGTGTAGAGCGTCAGACTGAATTTACCAACGCACCATGTCAGGTCACTCACTCTCCGGGACCGCCAGTGTTACTGGAAGAAGTAAACACTGACCAACGGGACCAGACTGGCCGACCCGTATGCTCTCACTCAGTGGATGGATGATGTCACAGGAAGCCAATCTTGTTTGTTTTGCTATGGAAGCTAACGTTAGCTAATGTGCTAAAAAGTTAGCGTTCCAGAGAAATCCAATCTTCCTCTTAATAGCTCCCCAGTTTCTGATGAGGTGGACATGATAACCCTTAATACACATAACGTTCTTCATCCCTACAACAGGAAATACTTTGTCCCTAACCTGATATGAAGTGTGCGCTGCACATGTGAGCATTTTTGATGATGGCCTCCGTCCAGTCCTTTGGTCTGATCACATTTAACCATAGTTGTCTTTGTTTTTGTTGACGGGCAGTGGCGGCTGGTTTTGAGCCATGACTCCTTCTATTCTGGCTCCCAATAACACAACAAGACCACATTTGAAGACTCCTATGTAGCCTACAGCCCTGTGGGGGAGAGGCAGCTCCACCTCCAGGTGACAACATGATGTCATCGTGATGTCACCCTAAAAGAGGAGACTTTTTACACGAAGTTCATTAACAAAATGGTTTTAAGTTTCAGTCTGTTTTCACTGAGGCTCTTTCTGTCTGATGATCAGATCAACTCTGTGATATTTTCTGAGTTATTGTGTGTTGCACCTTGAGTAGACGCACTAACGCCACACTGCAGGGGCGTAAACACAGACAGTACAGCAGACTCTTCAATGTTCAATTACAAATTTAACTGGGCCAGATTTTAAAACCAGATAAAATCGATGGGTCGGAGATTTTTAGCAGCGAGCAAATACTGACAACTTTTTATTTTTGCTGCTGGTTGTGACAAATTTTAAACAGATGCAAATGAATGTAGTAAAAGTCACAAAGTTTATCGTTTCACATTCAAAATAAAAAAAGATATTTTTAATTAATCTCACATGTGACTGAGCAGCACAGAGTGCAGAGAGAGAATAAAAAAGCCGTCGATGCACAGAAGCAGAATAAGTGACATCAACAACACATTCTGTCACACACACACACACACACACACACACACACACACACACACACACACACACGTTCAAGGTGGCGCTCAGACGGTCAAACATGCTGATGACCTCAGATCCACTGGGCGTCGACACATCTGATCTGAAGTTAAGGAACGACTGAGTCCCAACGATCAGGATCACAAACTCTTTATTGAATTATAAAAAGCAGATACACAAAGAGAATATAAAAAATATGTTATATAAAAATAAAACGTTTAATTTTCACACCAGAATGTCAAATCAACCTGCTCTCATCAAGTCGTCACGTCTCGCAGCTTCATCAGTCGACCACATGTTAACACGCCTCCTGCGTCTGCTGTTAGTGACCTGTGACGTGACGTCAGGTTTACACCCATCATGGTCTGACTCTACAGTCAAACAGGAAGTGAGCAGCGGGCTCCTGGGCGCCAGTCTGACTTTGTTTCACTTATCACACCATGAAAGGTGGTTTTTGGCGTCGCTGACAAAGCAGTGATATTTGACGACTCTGAAATGTGAAACATGTGTGACATGTTGAGTGTGTCAGAAGCCTGAGAAAAATATAAAAGTATAAAACTCTGCGCTTCGTCACGACGTATAAAACCAGTTTGGTGACAAACACTTAAACCTTCATGTATGTGGAGTGACACTCAGACAGTAAATATGACTGGACAGTTTGTGAAGGAGGACGTCCTGCTGCTGCTGCTGCTGCTGCCGTGATGTCATGGTTACCGTGGTAACCCTGTGACCTCCGAGCCCCTGAAACAAACAGAGACAGGAAGTGAATGGGTCAGTCGGTGTTCGATGTTAATCTGGATCCAAATCAAGATTTGTGTCTGTGTCTGTGTACATATATACTTACACTGAACAAAAATATAAACGCAACACTTTTGTGTTTGCTCCATTTTTCATGAGCTGAACTCAAACATTTTTTTTATACACACAAAAGACCATTTCTCTCAAATATTGTTCACAAATCTGTCTAAATCTGTGTTAGTGAACACTGCTCCTTTACTCTTCGTACTCGTCGTTTCTTATTTCCATATATTTGTGTGTGTGTGTGTGTGTGTGCAGGTCACAGTCAGAACATTGGGAAGTCATTTAGAGTCGTTTCTGACAGACAGACAAACTGACTGAACATCAGGTGACAAACCTCTGCTGATCACATGGTGGCGCTAAAACAACTTTCACTGTCTTGGTTGATAACTTGTGAATCATGTTTGAGGAGGACGAATTATTTTTAGCGTGGACAATCTGGATCTTTAAATGTCGACCTGGACTCACATCAAAACTTCAGACGTGATGTTTGAAGCTTTCACTGAGCGGTTTTTGATGCGACGCACAGACTCAGAGTTGAGTCACAAACTTTCAGGAATAAAGTTCCTCGTAGAGATGTTCACGTGCTGGACATTCTCCCTTCAGGGGGCGCCATCAACTCAAAAGGATGCAGCATGTTTTGTGACATCGTGCTGACACGGTCCACGCCGACAGTCTGGTGAAATCTATTGTTATGATGTAACTGTGCAGAGTCTGAAGTCAAAGGACTGAGGAGAGCTGCTCACACTCACCCTGAGCGCTGACCGTGTCCTCAGAGCAGACGCTGTCGTCGTTGAACCGTTTCACATCTGTTGCCAGGTTGGACATCTGGACGGAGAGCGAGTCAAGCTTCCTGTTCACTTCAGCACCGCATCACCTGAGGGATGAAGACCATGACCGTGCTGACCAATGAGAGGATCCCACAGTGCTGGCAAATCTGGTGAGGTTCCAGTCAAGGGGTCCCACTGCTCACCTGGTGCAAAGCGGCACGCAGCACACCTGTCAGTTAGCGTCAGACCGACACAGTCGTCACTTTCATGGACAGCGTCCACGCTGAGTAAGTAGCAAACGCACTTGCACCCAGCTGTGCACGCATGGGTGTGTAGGTGTTCAAATGAGGTGTGGTCAGGTGTATTGTTGGTGTGTTGCTATTCTGAGGCAGCAGAAAGAGACTGATCCACCGAGCAACAAAAAACCTGGTGTGAAGTCAGAGTGCTGCAGCATTTTACTGAGCACTGTTCAGATAACAAGCTGCTCCTGCATACACACACACACACACACACACACACAGTGATGAGGAAGATATGACTGACTGTGTAAAATGTGAACGTAGCAGAGATCAGAGCTGCAGAGACACTCGGTGCACATTAACACTCGAGGAGCAGCGTAACTTCACTGATCATTTTGGAAGCTTAGAGTTTAGTCGTGTTTCCTCTGTCGAGCTCAGAACTACAGTTTTTAGAGGGGATGGACGATAACATCAACACGTCATCAGCAGCTGCCGATATCAGCTTTAAAATGAGACGTGTGAACAGGCCAACACACTGATTTCTGCAGATATGACAAACTGACAAAGCAAACATGTAGAAAACATCATGTCAGTGACGCAGCACAGGTAACGAGACAACATGTCTGGGACATGCACAGGTGTGTATGAAGAATATCAATGACAAAAATCAAAACAGACAGATACACTGATGAGAAAATAAATCCTGATCATAATAATAGGATTTATGATAATAGAATATCAGGAGTTTTTATTAAAATTTAATGTGAGGTCATTTGAGCAGATTTTACCTTTAAATAAACTGTGCAGTAAAACTACATGAAAGTTGACAGGCATCACAATCAGCACCGCGGCTGGCTGTTTTCTAAAATGGCGGCTCACCAGACGCAGCTGTCAGAGTGTGTGTGGTGTGGACGGTGGAGCTGAGGAGTCCGTCAGTAACTTACGACACCGTCCTGACCGGTGAATCCAGAGGTCGCTGCCTGACGAGCTCCTTCACAGCATAAATAAAAACTGTTTAAATCCAAAGGACAAAAAACACAAAGTCCAAAGATGAGTCCAAAGATGAGTCCTGCAGCGCGGCGTCCTCCTCTGATGAACCGTTGTCCTCTCCTGATCCCCAGAACCATGTAAACTCAGCTGCTAAGCTAGCTAACGGTTAGCGGGCTAAAGTCCACGCTAGCTAAAAGTTGCTAAGTAGCTAGCTAGGTGCTAACAGGCTAAATCGTACATACAGTTCTTCCAGTTTATGCCACAGTCAGTGAACAGAAGCTCTGTGCGCTCCGTGTTCACAGTCTGTTTGTCTGTTCTCCTGCTGACTGTTATCCTTCACGATATGACTAATTCGTTTTTAAAAGTTATATATAATTAGTTTAAGACAACACGATTGTAACAGTGATGTTGTTTCACAGTTTACTTCAAATCTTCAGTAAAAAATAAAATGACCTCTCATGTCTTTAGTTTGTGAACAACAACAGTAACTCTTCTTCAACATTAATAGTTCAACTAAATCACATTTAACAAATGTCTCCTGGGATCTATACGGGCCATTCTACAGAATTGGTGCAAAGTCAGAGTTGGAAACATCGTGAAATAAATGTGTCTTTTCCCCAAAACTTTTTATGTATGTTAGTTGTATAATATCCAAGGTACACATTTCTAGTAGTTGTGCAGTTAATTAGGGTCCGGGCTGCTAAGCAGCCAAGGACCCTATTTTAATCGGAAGAATTCTTTCTTTCTTTCTTTCTTTCTTCTTCCGAGGAAATCATACTTCCCATGGGCAAAAACTCACCAAACTTTACAGAAATGTCCGACCCCATGCCAGATTTACTCAACTCCAAGGACATGTGCCCAATAAACGTTTAAATTTAAAAACTTTAAAAATTCCTACCAAACCAACGATACATGCTACAGTTTTGAAACTTCACCACAATGTAGCCCCAGTACTGCAGAAACTTTTGTCCATTTAGACTCATTACAAATTATGAAGTCCATCACTCTGTTTTTTTCAGAAACTGTAAAACTTATAAAACGTATCTCCTCCCACAATTTTTGCTCAATTGTCACCAGACTTGCTAGAGAGCATCTCCAGACTGTCCTCCACAAAACTTGTTTCTCAGATTTTTGATTGATCAAAAATTGAGCCTACAGTGCATGAAAACGTTTGACTGTAAACACTACTGTAAACATATACCATCCAATTCTTGCTAAATACATTTTCAATCTTCCTGAAAAAAATTGACAATATTTTGGAGTCGTGGTTGATGAAGTTTGGCAAATATCAGAATTTTATCTCCAAAACTGAATTTTCTAGAACATTTTGAATTCTGCTCTCATGGGAACAACTGGAGTCAATGTAAAAGTGGCATTTTTAAACATCACATTTTCTCTTGTGAAGCAAAACACTTATCATTAAAAACAAATCACCAACATGTCCATGCTGTCTACATGCAATTTATGTATTGTCACATTTTTGTTTAGATGATAGAATTTGTGACATTTTGACTATTTTTGAAATCTGCCACAACAACTGCAGCCCAGTCGGTGACTTCCTGAGTCTATTTGAGAAGCCACACACCAGGTGTCACCTCCAGACAATTAGCTCAGTGAGTTAGGAGCTGGATCACAGTGTCAGGGACTCTGGGTTCAAGACCCAACAAGGGGGATGAGTGTGACACATCAAAACTACAAAGAGTCTTTGAGAAACATGTATTAAATTTTAGAGTCATGGTAGATGATGTTTGACGAATACATATCAGAATCAATGCAAGAATGGTATTTTATTTACCTATGAAGCAAATCAATCATTCTTAAAAATCAAACATGGAGGTGGTGTTTAGCTCAGTTGGTAGAGCAGCCGCTCCATGAAAGAAAATACAGCCCTCAATGCAGGCGGCTGCGGATTGAATCCTGTGTTGGAAGGCCCTTTCCTGTGTGTCATCCCCCTCTCTGTCTCTCCATTTCCTGACTCTCGTGACGCTCACTTTCCATTAAAGGCAAAAAGCCCCAAAAATATATTAAAAAAACATCTCAATGCTGTCTAGATGCAATATGTATATTTTCAGAACAACTGCAGTCACTTGACAAATCACCAACATTTATTTATTTATTTATTATTATTATTGTGTGGTGATTTCCACTGATACAAAAGTGTACTTTGCAAATTTATTCCAATATTCAACCACTTTTACTTTTCAATTGCTGCAGTACAATTTCCAGATGATGCAACCTGCAAAGTGACTCAGCTGATGCTAAATGCAGATTGTAATATCAGCTTCCTTGATGTCTTCCTATTCTTCTGCTTGTTGCTCAGAGTTGCCTAAAAATGCCCGGACCCGACCCATCGCTGCGCAGCAGCTATAATTCTCATTTTGTATTTTCATACAGTTTTGGAATATTTTTCCTCTCCCAAAATTTGTCACTACCGAAACACAATGAAATATCACATGAAATAAAGGGTTATATTGATCTATTAAAATTTTGTTTACATCTACCTTGTAAATATATTTTTTTGAAATTTTATTTTTCAAAATTCACAGGTAAATTATAAAGTATATAATTTTAACACATTTTTTTAAGCGTGATTTATCTGAATCATTTGATTCTGAATCCAATTTTTCTTTGAAAAGGGCATAAAGTTGTTCATAATGATTACAAACTTAAGGATTCATTAGTTTTAATACACACTGAACCAAACACCATCACAATATCTTAGCTGATAATTCAATATACTTTATTTTTGACAAAACATCCCATGTTTCGGTAGTGACCACAATATCTTGTTTGTCACGGCTGAATAAGACTGCCATCATTTTATGTTAATAAAAATAACTAATAACTCATAAATGTTGAACACATGTACATCAGACACACAGCTGACATTAAATATCTGAAAATAGCATAACAGTGCTTGAATTTCAGAGTACACCTCACTGAAGAGGTGTTGGATAGTTTTGGTCTTGACGAGACTGCAAATGAGAAAAAGAAAACATCTCACAATATAAACTGTTTAAGAATCACTTTGTTTTATTATGAACAGCAACATAGACACTGAAACAACATAATAATTATGCTCATCACTACAAGCAGCACCTTCCACATTACATCTCATCTGATCTGTTATCTGTAAAGATAACTGACATATTGCAAATTCAAGGTTTTTTACCAATGTAACAACACTGAAATATAGTGCTTTCATTTCATCTGGTTCTATGAGCACACAGTTGGATTTCATTTCTAAAAGTCAAAGTCAACAAAACAGCATCACCACAGTGAGGCTTCTGTTCCAGTCTCCACCGCTCCTCTTCTTCTTCAACAACAGGATAAAGCCACAGTGTGTATTTCATCAGCATGATGTTCTCTCTTATGCGTGTGTGTGTGTGTGAGTGAGAGTTTCAATGTGTATCGCAGGTTAAAAAGATGAGAACACCTGCTTCACAAAAGCCTACAGAACATGAACACAGAAATGACTCAGTGTGTGTGTGTGTGTGCAGCTCAGAAGTCTGTTCAGTAGTCTAACTTTTCACACACAGGTTTATTTGGACGTGCCTGCTCGTGACCTGTTTAGGTGGACAGATCAGGGTTACGATCTTGTCCTCAACTAGTGGCCAATAAAATCTGTTTCGTCCAATGTTGTGTATTACTTTGACCTCCACTACACCTGAAGACAAATAAAGGGCAAAGGACACGACTGGTTATGTTACTTGTTCGAGTGTTATGTAATATTAGAATGGAAAATAGCTTATGGGAGAAATAAAGTGTTTGTATATTATAAATGAAAATGAAAATGAAAATATCTCACCTTCATCCACATCTTCAATAATCCCAGGATATGGATCATTTCCATACGTGACCACGCACCATTTGCCAACAAGGTCTTCTGAGATGTCGTCAACTGGACACAGAGTTTTGATGTTCGGTTGTGAGAGATCTTCTGAATGAATGTTTGTCTTTGTAGCTTGCAGACTTGTATTTTTCTTTAATTTGATGCATGAGTGTGTTGTGAAAAAGCAGGGTCTTTGTCACATGTTTAGGAAATCTGTACTTCTGTGCGTCCATCTGTGTTTTCGATCTTGGAGATTTCGATTTTTCTGAGGTTATCTTCTGCCTTAATCTTTGACATCGCTTTTTATATCTTTCTTTCTTCCTCTGCATTTCTGCTATCTTCTCTTCCAATTTCTTTAATTTTCTGTATTTGCTGATTGTTGTTCTTGTGGTCCCTTTCTTCCCCTCACTCTCACTGGAAGTGCTGGGTGGCATGTCCCTGCAAACAGCTACTTCTTTCTGTCTTTTCATCATCCTGTCATCCATTCCTTTCTTTGCTGTCTTGCAGATAATTCAGTGACACTCTTCAGCTTTCCCTCTTCCCTTCATTTGTTATTTCTTTCTCTTTCCTTTTTTAAGTTCTCTTCGTACTTCACAGGGTCATCCCTCAACCTTTTTCTGTACTCCCTCAGTCTCTCTGCTCTGGTTATTTGGCATACTATCTCTCTCCCTGTTTAAGTTAACCATAGAAATTAACATTACTGACACATTTTACGAAGTCAGTAATTAGAGAGCAGTGTCAATCTGAGCCTGACCAATGGAACTAATGGAACATGCTGACTTAAAGGTGCAGTCTTCATTTGTAATCCAATACACTGTTGGTCAATTTCACTAAATATCTCTTCACATTCCTTGATGACTGTTCTGTGTGTGCACTCAAAAACATACTGGTGTTCACACACAGTAGGTAAAGGTAAAGGCAAGTAAAGGGGAGTATCCACCAACAGAGGGAGGAGTTTCCATTTTGTCACTACCGAAACGTCACCACACGTTTCGGTAGTGACAATTTTAGATAACTTTAGATAACTTTGAGCCTAGCTTAAAGAGGCTGATCAGCACATGGTTAGCTAGCACTTTTCTGAACTATTGCACACACATAAAAACTATTTTTTCTGCCATAAAACCAAAAAAAGTTTAAGTGCAGAAAATAGGTGTTTGGTAGTGACGTCTCTTAAAGTTACACACTGATTTTCAGACTTTTGAACACCTTTTCTTCAACATGATGAGACCTAGCTGTTCACCATGCAGCCAAAACATGAGAGGGACAAAGGAATACTTCCTGATAAAAAAATCAGTCTTAGCCGATAGACTAAAACCTACAATGTTCGGTAGTGACAAGAAAATGAGGGACAAGATTTTTTACATACATTTTCATGATTTACAAAAAATATATAAAATCAATTTACTTTTTTACACTTCACTTTCAAATAAATCAAAAAGACCCTTTTAAAAACAACAATAGAAAATGTTATAAAAATCATTTCACTATCATTTTCATGAATTGAAATTTAGAAGTTGGGGTTGGGGCAGCTACCTCCCAATGTAAAGTACCCTATAAATGATGATTTTATATATATTGAGCATACTGATATCTTAAATATCATTTTGGGTTTCAATAGATAATTACAGGATCTTAGTAAACATTCAAAATTTGCATACTTAAATGTTTTTTAAATTTGTTTTTTTGTTTGGGGACAGCAGTTTGCACCGATTCAGTAGAATGGCCCATGTATATAACTCATCTCTAATCATCAGGCTGTAACCTGTGACAGGCTGTGAGGACACACGATCACTGTGCTGCTGCCAGAGGAGCCGCTGAACGAGTTCCCTCTGAGCGGACGCCACACTTTATTCACCACTGCTGAAGCTCCTCCCCTTTTTACTGGAACCACCGATACTGTCGAGTATCACGATGTGAATTTTTCATATATTACACCTGTATCATTGTGAACGAGATATGACACAGCCCTAACCGCCGCCAAGTAAAACAAACCAAAGGATATAAATTATTATTTTCAAATTTTACAGGAAACATTCTTTATAAATCAGAGAATGAAATAACAGTGCTACAAAATGCAAATCAAAGTAATCCTATGAGAGCCCTAATGTATGTATATATAAACAGTTTTCCTGCTTTGTGTCTGAGCGTTGGTGAAAGTCGCGCTCACTACAGTTTCTCTTGATGTTTATGGATTTATATTTCCTCTAAGACATTCACAGCAATATTTTACATCAATACCATCACATAAACCCCTTTTTTTGGTTTTCAGTGTTTATTATCGTCGTGCACTCTGCAGGTACTGTGAGCTGGACGCCATTCAAACCTTGTTTGGTGGAGCTCTGCCTCCATCTGTTGGTGTGGGGGGGTCATTACACCCTAAATCGGATTGTTTTGGGGGTTTTTTTTTGTTTAAATCTGAGTCATGCTTAGACGAGGTCAGGAACAATAAGAACTGCATTCTATAACGTCAGGACTACAGTATATCAAAATATGTGGTTATAATTGGAGTCTATAGACCTACTTGGTACATGAGGATCACGCATGCATCGCTGCATGCGACTCTGTTGATGTATTGAAAAGTTCCAGGCCAAGTTTCATACAATTAAACTGACCGATATATTTATATTTAAATGTACAGTCACATGTACACACATTAATATCTCTACGCCCATCTGTTTAAAAAGGGTTTAAAATGTTTAAAAAGGGTTTAAAAAGCGACAGATGCTAACGGGCTAAATGGGAGGACAGGACGTCATCGTTAAAGACGGGAATCAAGAACCAGTTCCAGGTGAGAATCGACAGCAGAATGGAATCGTGCCTCTGAACTTACCAGTTTCTTTTTTTAAATGCCGACACGTCTTTTTGGAAATTATGTAATGCAAAACAAAAACCTCAAATGTCTTTGATGCTGAAAAGTCATGACGGAGACGAGGAAATGGACCGTGTCTTTTTATCTGCTCTGTTCATGCTGTGTTCAGAATCAATAAAGGAATCAATGAATAATCAGACTGATCAGCAGAATGGAGAATGACACTGGTGTCAATAACGTCTCACTGATATCATCCCTGTGTTTGACCTGTCCTTACCAAATTAGAATCAAAACTCAGAATCGCTAAGAAACAGAATCGATCAGCAGATTCAGAATCAGTAAAGTGGATACTTAACCGCAGTCGTCACGCTGAATGCGACTTTACAGCCTGGTCGTGGTGGTGACGATAAGTCATGTGACTGTGGTGTAGCTTGTTCTAACGTTAGCTTTTTACTTCTGCTGATTGAATTTATTCTTCAATAATCAATAAGTGGTGTTGATTAGTGAAGATTGTCTCACTGATCAAAACCTGGAAGGATCAGAAACATCTGTTTTCTGCAAGAATCCAAAGTCAATTTCTGCCGAGTGAGCCAGGGCGACGCTAACGTCCACATCGGCCTAGAGAAGAACAAAACCATGAACTGATTAACTGAGAAAACAACAGGTTGATTAATCAACAATGAAAATGATTTAGTCGCAGCTCTAATAAAAAGAAAATGTGTAAGGACATGAAAAATATTGTGAAAAGGGTTTTTTGTTCAAACAAGAACTGTTTCAAACCGTATCAAAGTACGGAGGTTGAAGGTTCGACTCCCAGCCAAACACAAGGTCTAAAAAAGAACTACAACAACAGATAAACAAAAAAATAAACAGAGCCGGACGTGTCATTAGTTTCTTTAATAATTCTTTTTCCAGTACAAGATGCTGCATCACTTTTCTCTTTTTTTTTTTGCTGCTGTTTTTTTTTAAGTTTTATTGACTTTTATTAGGAATGACATAATCAATAAAGATTTGTACACAGTGAGCGATCTGGACTGTCGGGGGAGGGGAACTGTTGGGTTCCTTTGTGCTGATGTTTTTGGTCCTATGGATCCCAACGAGTCTGAAAACTGAGTTTAAACTGGAACAATTTTTATTCTGCTACAAAAACCAAAACGGAATGTCGTATCAGCAGATTATCATCATGTCCTGATCAATCAATACTGGTCCATAAAAAATATCAAAATGATATCATCAGGTTTTTAACAATACAGTAACAGAGTGTACCTGCGAGTACCCACACCTGTCAGGAAAATACTCGTAAACTGGCAGCAAGTTCTCAAAAAGCGAGAACTCTCGAGGTTGGCAAAAAGACTGAAACGTACGCTAAGTACTTTTACTGCTGTCAACACGAACTGAGGACTCTGAACCAGAACCACGTTTACTGAGTGTCTAAAATAATCTTCAGATAAAACTAATTAAGATAAAAATGTCTGACTTCAGACAATCTCAGAAATAATCGTAAACAAACGGTTCGTCCTAAAGAACCTTCATGAACGCTGGTACTCGCTGTGATGTCATATCTGATGTCAAAGAAGAGATAAAAAGTAAATTGGAAAATAAAACCAAACACATACATTGTGTTGTTTTGTCACATTAAAGTAAACGATCTTTACCTTCAAGCTAACGTGTCAATCTCCTCTGGCAACAACTAACTGATGGTTTCTGTCACCAACACGCGACACTAACTTCGTCTGGTGTGAGCTGCAGAGTGTCAGAGATATCGTCTGTAGAGACGTCGACCTTCTCGCTAATATAATGGAACTAGATGGAACTCGGCTTGTGGTCCTCAAATGTCTCTTTCCAGAAATCATGACCCTGTTTCTCAGGATAATCCACAGAGCTTGTTAGCAGTTTGATGTAGGAACTATTTTCTATCAAACTACACCTGCTGATCGGATCACTGCGCAGGAGGAAGCACGTAGCTGCTCATGGAGGAGACGCTGGTGACAGCGTGAGATGTAAACATTAATGGCGTCCTCCTCGGCTTATGCTGATTATGCAACGTATATAACAACTTATTTGACCGTTAACCAACATCGATATATCCACTGAAGAACACTGATTGGTGGAACACACACTTGCAGCGTTCCACACTTCCGTGCCAGTGTGGCTGCAAACTTTATTTCATTTCTACAAGCTTCACTTGGTTTGTGTTTTGATCATTTAGAAAATGGAGCAAAAGAAGAGAAGCTACGAGAAGTGGACGGACGACGAGGTCCGGGCTCTTTGGAGCGTATTTGCCCAGGAAGATAATCAGCGGGATTTTGAGTCGATGACTCCTGATTATCTTCCTGGGCAAATACGCTCCAAAGAGCCTGGACCTCGTCGTCCGTCTATGGAAGAATAGCCGACAAGCTGGCGGAGCTAAATATAGGGCACACGCTGAAACACATTCGTGAAAAGTTGAAGGAACTTAAGCAAGATTATAAGAAGCTGAAGGAGCACAACAGTCGCAATGGGTCCGACCGCCATACTGACAAGCCTTCAGCTTCTTCTTACCGCCACCTACTTGACTGGGGGTGTAGTGCAGTTTCTTTTACAACTCCCCCATACGTCATCAGCCTGATCTGAATAAACTCTGAGGTGGAAACACAAACCACACATATTACCAGGAATTATTTCACCCAGGTAAATAAATTCCTGGAAATGTTGGTGTTAAAGGAGCTAATGTGTGTTTTTGATTTTGGGGTGGACTGTCCCTTTAAGGACAAAATGTGAGAAAAATAAATAAAATGTGGAAAAAGAGAAAATAACAGAGGGTAGTTTTAATTTGGGAAAAACAGCGTGATGTGATCGTCACACTGAGTCCAAAGGCGTCAGCACTACGACGCCACTTCATCTTACCCTGGATATCTGTACGCCATCTGGTCTGACTGACATCTGGTCTGATGACCAGTTACAGCTGGTTTCAACCAGTTCAGACAGCTCTGGGTTTCCTCTCAGCCATGAGGGCGTTCATGTGAAAGAGGCGGAGCTGTTAATTACGGGTGACATCATCAGAACCATGAGTGAATGAAGGAGGGGCTTCATGTGAGATGAAACCAAAGTGTCACAGTTTAACATCTGACATCACAGGAGCTCCTTAATGAGCGTTTCTCTATCGGCTGCCATGTTTTTGTTGATTACTAATCATTACCTGAAGTGGAGACACCTAGTGTCCACACTAAGGAGAACTGACACTGCAGCAGCTGTTTGATACGGTGACGTGTCACAGGAAGTATCTGGGTCACAAGTCTTCAAATAAAGAGACGTGTGTGTTCAGACTGAGCCGACGCTGATCGACATGACGAGCAGAAAACAGACTCGCTGTGATCTGATGTGTGATTGAAAGAGTTTTAAATCACGTCTGGATTTGATCCAGATCAGAGATTTTAAAACGACATAAACACCAGCTGATTATTAAATGACTCAACACATTCTGATCATATTCTGAACGCAGCTTACAGACACGCCGCTTTACTCTGAAGTATTCTCATCGCTCTCGGGTACGAGTACTGGCCCTGAAGGACTGGATCTGAAGGACTGGATCTGAAGGACAGGCCCTGAAGGACTGGATCTGAAGGACTGGATCTGAAGGACAGGCCCTGAAGGACTGGATCTGAAGGACTGGAACTGAAGGACTGACTCTAGACTTGAAATGTGTGCTGTGACGGTCAGTGAACGGGGTCCTGGTTCAGGAGCTGCTGGTCTGGTTCAGTTAAAAAACAAAAACTAAATGAAGTACTTAAAGTTGGTCACTGAAGTTTTTGTGCTTGTGTATCAGTAAGTACTCCAAAATAAGAACTGGGAGCTGGTCCTCACTGCAGTTCAGACCAGTTCAAAGATTATCTACAAGCCCCTGGTGATCACACCCACCCACAGACACACAGTACATGAACACACACACACAGACACTTGCATAAGAGCAAATGAGTCAGAGTCCACCCTGCCCACAGATATAATGCAAAAGAGCACAAAAGGTATGAAAAAGTAAGAAAAATTCATAAGGAAAAAACTTTATATATAGTATTTATAAAAAAGAGGAATAATACTTTGTTTTTCCGAGAGGTTAAAGGGTGTTGGAGTTTCTTTTAGCTACTGTCGCTGCCCACCGTGCTGCTGCTGCTGCTGCTGCTGCTGCTGCTGCTGCTGCTGCTCGCCGTGTCCACGCGCTCTCGTTTGTGGATCTGCTCGTGTGCTTTGAGGTGACCCGACTGGCTGAAAGTCTTCCCACAGTGGGGGCAGGCGTACGGCCGCTCCCCCGTGTGGATCTGCTGGTGAGCCTTCAGGTGGCCGAGGCGGCCGAAGCTCTTCCCGCACTGCGTGCAGCCGAATGGCCGCTCGCCCGAGTGGATCTTCTCGTGGGTTTTTAACACGCCCGAGTTGCTGAAAGTCTTCCCGCACTGCGAGCAGGTGAAGGGTTTCTCCCCCGTGTGGATCTGCACGTGGTTGCGGTAGCTGGTCTCCTTGGTGAAGCTCTTGCCGCAGTGTTGGCAGCAGTACGGCCTCTCGCCCGTGTGGCTCAGCTGATGAGCCTTCAGCTCCTTGGATTGGCCGAAGCTCTTCCCGCAGGTGACGCAGATGAATGGGCGCTCGCCGGTGTGCAGCCGCTGGTGCGACCGCAGGTCGTCGGCCTTGGTGAAGCCTTTGGGACAGTGAGCGCACACGTACGGCTTCTGGCCCGTGTGGATCAGCTGGTGACGTTTGAGGTTTCCCGCCTGGCCGAAGCTCTTGCCGCACTGCGAGCAGGTGTAGGGCCGCTCGCCGGTGTGGATGCGCTGGTGCGTCTTCAGGTTTCCCAGCGTGCTGAAGTTCTTCCCGCACTGCGTGCAGGAGAAAGGCTTCTCCCCCTGCATGTTACGAGGTTTCCTCACCGTCGGGCTCTGGGTTTTGGTCGTGACCAGACTACCGCCTCCCCCCTGCCCGGCTGGCACCGCCGCCTCCGCCGTCTTCCCCTGCTCGGCCGGCTGCAGCTCGTACAGCGCCCCCCCTCCGAACTCAGGGTCCAGTTTGCCCATGCCGTCCATCAGCAGGGCGTCGGGCCGCAGCTTGTTGAGCTCGGTGCGCAGCTCGGCCATGTGGATGGACTCCAGGCCGTTGTGCTGCAGGTGGGTGGACATGGTGTTGGACTCTGGGTACTCACACTTCAGGGAGCTCAGCTCGGTGGTGTAGTAACACTGCAGGTCCACGTGGTGGTCCGACTTGATGTACTCCAGAGTGTCCGTCACCTGCAGCGCACACACACACACACACACAGGGTCAGTCAGGACACACACACACAGAGCACACTCTCTGATCTGATCAATGAGCAGAGAGGACACGGACACACACACACACACACACACACACACACACACACACAGCAGTTTGATGACGACACACTGACTTCAGACAACAAGCGTTTTATTGTGAAACAACTCTGCTGCGTCGCATCACGTCGCCATGTCTCAGCAAAAAGATGTGAACCAACAACTAAATGAGAAGGCTCCAGATTTGACCCCTGACCTTGACCTTGACCTGCTGCTGATGATGATGATGTTTCAAAGTGTCACATTAAACCTTGAATGATGATTATTTCAGTCACAGTAGCTCCACAGTGACTTGGCTTGGGAACCAGAGGGTCGCCGGTTCAAGTCCCTGCCTGGGCCAAAATATGGAGCGTGGCCTGGTAACTGGAGAGGTGCCCTTGAGCAAGGCACCGAACCCCGACGAGACGGTTCACTTGATCAGCAGCGAGCGCTGAGCGCTTTTTGTTAACAATGTTGCCTGCTGAGGAAAACACACGCTCTGATCTAACAGACATAGCGGGTACAGTAAGGCTGCCTCACACTGCCCGTCTCTTTCCACCATAGCAGTGGATCAGTGTCGGCTGGCAGCAGTGTTATCTCATGTGTATTAATCTCTGTTGGTGCAAACTGCGTTGGCGTTGCTCACAACTTTCCCTTCTACTGACCACAATTTAAAATATCGCCACACATTACTTCTCAGATGATCCGGTTTAGTAATAACTCTGTCTGGTGTGGAGTCGTTGGCTTCCCCGGAGTCCCCGGGTTCTTTTTCGGGCTCGCTTGGTTGTTTTTCAGCCATGTTAATGTGTTCTCCTCCTCACTGCTTATTGCTGTGTGTTATGCAGGTGGTTTGTTATGACACGTGACCGCAAGCGCTCAACTACATAGGCCAGTTAAGGACACACACACACACACTGGGACACAGTCAGCAGCGCTCCCCGTGCTCTGAGCGACGCCCACGCTCACTAATCGAATATTAAATTTCACAATTGAATGTCCATTTTTTTCCATATTCGATGGTTATTGGACTTCTGAATATTATTTTACCAGCCCTACTGTATGTGCACTGTGTGTGTACGTGTGTGTGTGTATTCACACCTGTGTGTTGAATTTCCCCTGCAGGACTAATAAAGTATAAACAATCCCTCTGAATCAAACCACAGACTGACGGACTACATTTCCCCCTGAGGTCAGGTCAAAGCTGTCAGCTGTTATCTTTTAAGGTCTAAATGCTGAATGTGTGATCTGGAAATTCAAGCAGTGAGATCACTGATTGGATTGTCTGTTACCATGACAACCGTAAACCTGCTGACAGGATTAGAGTCAAACTGAGCAGCTACGAGTCAATCGACTCGTCAGCATGCATCGTCTCTGTCCCCAACCTTCGTTCACTCTGTCACCACTATGAACACGTCATGTGACGCTGTGTGTTTATAGTGCTGTTTGTGTGTCTCTGAACACCATGAAAGTGCTCCTTAAATAACATCATCATTACTTAGCTCTGTCTCATGCTGCTGTGTTTTATGATTCTATCCACAACGGTTTTCAACAACACACTGACTGATCTCACACCTGTGTGTGTGTGTGTGGGTGTGTGTGTGTGTGTGTGTGACACTGCCACCTGCTGGTTTAACACAACATCACAGTGCATTATAAACAGACTCCAGTTCGTTGGGGGTGGGTTAACGTCACACAACACAAACACTGACCTGAGGCCTGTAGTACGACGCCAGGATATCCTCTCACTATCTGGTCTGACTAACCCGTCACATCAGACGTCTGATAACCAGTACTATGAAGCTGGTTTCAACCAGTTCAGTCAGCTCTGGGTTTTCATGTCAGCCACGAGTGTGTTCATGTGAAAGAGGCGGGGCTGTTGATGATGAGTGACATCATCAGAGCCATGAATGAAGGAGGTGCTTCATATAATGAGATGAAACAGTAGGAGTGTCAGAGTGTGGCAGACAGTGACACGTCAGTGGCGTGGGAAGTAAACAATATTCTGTAATATCAGTGTGTGAAATGTAGAAACTCTGAACATACTCTCTGAAGTTCAACCTGCGTGAAGATGCCCCCCCCCATGTGATGAAAATATGGATGAAATTATTTCTATCTGTTTGTGCAGGCAAAATGAATATTTGTGTTTGACTGTGAGAGCACGCACAGGGCTTTACGATCGAGCTCTGTGACAGGCTGGCTGTGTGACTGCAGCACTGGAGCAACCAGGACTTGCGCAGGATTTCTGTATCAGAAGAACATGAGCGCACCTGGTGAGGCTGCTCCTCAGGCTGGGGAGGGGAGACGAATTTAGCACAGTCAGGTAGTTCAGTTTTACACAACATAACTCTCCGTCCACGCTGTGAAACCTTCGCTGAGCTCCTCTTTACCATCAGGGCGCTGTAACCATGGCAACATTACAGGATATTATGGTCTGTAATAGACAGTCAGCGGGTCAAAGACTAACTCTGAACCGTGGCCTGTTTCTCAGTCGTCTGATGAAGACTGTTTTCTGTCTGTTTTTATTTATTCAGCAACTGTTTGTTGGTTTTTAATCTTTATAAATGCTACAGGCTGTTTTCATCAGCTTTAAACACTCAGCCTGCAGCAACTTTGATATTAATGAGGTTATTATGGGGTGTTCACACTGAGCGAGGACATTCAGAGTCCATGCAGACGCTAAGAGACACAAGTCTGTGCTCAGTGACATGAATGACACAAACGTGACGTTAGTGCAAGTTGAACCTTTTAAACCTGAGCGACATGCTGTGGTCAGATCTGGTCGAGTCTCTCTGACGTCACCCAGAATCAGAAACACAGGACGGACTTGTCTCTGCCGTCTGTGGACACACGGAGCTCTACGACTCAGCGTCAGTACAGAGACAGAACATATCAGGACAGAGCTCGGAGACCAGAGTGATGTCACAGGACCACATGATGTGACTTATGTTAGCTCTGAGGAGTTGAAGTTGGTCTTTTATTGTGAAAGGTGGCGGTGGTGACGCTCTGCTGTGGACAGACTGAAACATACCAGTGCTGTCTTCTTGAGTCACTCTGTTCAGAGCTGAGAGCGTCTGTGTTCACACCACCTGACGGCTGCACTTCACTACAAACCAGGTTAGCCGTTAGCTGCCTGTCTTACAGATGTATAAAGAGACCTGGATACAGCGTCAGAGGAGACACCACTTCATTCCTACAGAGGCTGCTCAGTGGAACATGAAGGTCCAACTGCCATGTAGAAAACTACCTGGATGATCGGCGCTGATTTCACACTGTGCAGCCCACAGAGCAGGAGCACTAGAGACCACCGCTGGCTGGGGCGGCTACTTCCTGTTTAGCACTCTGCTAACTTTAATGGGGATAAAATGATTTAATCATGTGGCTCTTCTAGACTTTCCAAACGCTGTCAAAATGAACAGCTCACATCCTGATAGTGAAGCAGGTCATTTTGAGGAGGTTATGACACTCAGAGAAAGTATCCGCTGATTTACAGGTGTCTCTTTCATCATCAAAGTCACCTGGACCTTTTAGGGCTGCAGGACATCACGTGACGGACGTAACTCCAGTGTTTGGAAACTGTTAAAATTGGCTTTAAAGCCTGACACACTTTCTGGATGCCTGGAGTTCCCCTGTTAGTTCACACAGCCTTTCCAAAAACACTCCAGCAGCCGTGTTCACGTAAGAACCAGGAGGCTAATGTTCACTCTCTGTTGAGTGTGAACACCACGAGCTGTTTGTTGGCCGTTGTGTGTGTTTCCTTAGACAGCAGGAGTTTTACAGGAACAGCTCAACCCCAAAGCAGTTTAACCTGTCCCAGAGTCCTGAACCAGGTCGGGTACCTGACCAGTAACCCACGGGTCGCAGGGCTTAACAGGTGTGGCTTTGACTCAGACATGACGACAGGTAGAGCTGGGCCGTGTAACGACTATGTGCGATATATTTTCAAGCAAGATATAAATCTAAACAGCATTTCTATCGACATAGGGTCAAGTTGTGTTACATGACGTATACCAGTGTGCATCTCTCCGCACAGCTCCGCCCCCTCACTCACTCACAACTTCTCCATCAACACTTGTTAGAGCCGTAGCCTAACGTGCACCTCCCCCGAGATGTGACTCCACGTCACAGTGACGCAGACCTCCTGTCTGTCTCTGTGAGCTGAAACCATTTCCCTCAGTGGAAACTAAACTTTGATTGACTTTAATTTCACAGATAAGAAACAATAAACTGTGAAGACAATAAAGCCTCCACACACTGTGTGTGATTTATCCTGGCTGAAATATGAGCAGAGGAAATCTCTGCTAGCTGCTAGGCTCATTTATACAATGGAAAATGCCATAGGCTTGTGCTAATAACATTAGCATGTTGTATTTGTGGGGAAAATGTGTCCAGATAAAGACAAGTGTTTGTCTGTGAATGCTGCCAGTTATAGTGAAGCTGATTGGTGTTTGAAACTGTCTCTATGAAGCCATGTTTAATGTGTGTTTAATCTGTGTGTTTAATGTGTGTTTAATGTGTGTTTAACGTGTGTTTACTGTGTGTTTACTGTGTGTTTTGAATCAACTAAACTTTACAGCACCTCTGCTGCTAACCAGTGTTCTGTATGTTGTGCAGCTACATTTTTTCAAACAGGAATAAAATCTGTCTTTTCATTTTATTTTGATCACAGTCTGTTTTTATAAAACTACTCAGACGTCTCAGATGTGACTTTGACCTGCAGCTCAAAACGTGCCGCCCATTGCGTACAAAACACCGGGATATATATCATGTATCACCCGTCAGACTGTGAATACCAAGATATTAATTTTCATCCATATCACCCCGCCCTAATGACAGGTAATGGGTCGGTTCTGGTACCGAGCTTCACAGTTTAAAGATGGAGCGGTGCAGGACTCTGACCTGTGTACAGCCGTCACCTCCTGACGCTCTCTGTGGTCACATGTTTTATTTTCAGTGTCATTTTCAGACATTTTATAACCTTTGTTATCGTCTTTCGTTAGATTCAGTTGGAGCACTGATACACTTATTTTCAGGCGCTCCGCAGTTTGATATAAAACATTTAGTGGACCACAGAGCGTCAGGAGGTGAGGACTGTGTGCAGGTTATATTAGTGTGTGAAGTGTTCTTTGAGTTTATGGATCAGAACGTAGTGTTAAGTTGTGATGCGTTCACTGACTCGATAGAACCTGTGTGACAGAGCTGATATTAAATGATTTAAATGTCAGACTGCTGACCTGAGTGCACATAATAGAAAAAAAAAACATTTTAAGTAAAGTGTGACTTCCTGTCTCGGCCCCGGTCTCGGAGCATCCCCCACCCTGTCAGAATCTACCTGTAGGCAGGTGTGAGCGGCCTCCATCTTTACCTGGGAGATGTAGTCGAACACGGAGCTGGGCTCGTAGTGCGACTTGTAGTCCAGCTCTGTGACGTCGCCGTGGTGGAAGTGGCCCAGGTGGTGGTCGCCGTGGTGACCGTGGTGCTCTGACTTGATGTAGTCGAGGCCACTGATCTCCATCTTGATCTGGTCCTGGCCCAGCTCGGCGGTGGACAGCGGCTGGATCTCCGACAGGTCCACGGTGCGGATGGGCTCCAGGTCGCCGTCCTCCGGCTCGCTCTTCACGCACGGCAGCATCACCAGTGGCTCGGCGATCTCTGCCGCCAGCGAGCCGAGCGTGGGCGTGGGGCAGTCGGGCCCAGCGCCGCAGTCCACCTGCAGGGCGGCGTCCAGAGGCGGGGGAGGGGAGCCGCACTCAGGGGGCAGGCCGAGGCTCAAACATTCAGCCTCTAAGTCTGTCATGGTGAGGGGCGGAGCTAATCCTCCTCACCTCACCTGAAGTATCGCTGAGGTCACCACAGTCCTTCTTCCTCTCCTCCTCCTCCTCCTCCTCCTCCTCCTCCTCCTGCCAGAGTCCTTCCTCCCTCCCACCTCTGTGGATATCTACCTGTCCTGAGAGGGGAGGAGCTTAGAGGTAGGGGGTGTGTCCCTGAGAGCGTCTCCTCCGGGAATCCAACAAGCGGTCGCCACAACGTCCTGCTGATGTCACCACCCACACCTAACTGGGCCCAGCCTGCAGAGACAGAGAGGAGACACGTTTCAAACTCAACACGTAAAAATGTTGTGTGAATGACATCAGCTGACAGGAAGTAACCATGGACCCAAGCTGTTGCCTAGCAACCAGGGACATCAGTTTCAGTTAGTGTTGCTTGTCTGCAAACTGGTTCATTTTAAAGAACCAGAAAAAAAACACTGTGAAATGAGAGCGGCGTCTCCTGTCAGTTCAGTGAGCGTTAGCGCCAAACTGAAGACATGTTTATGTTTTAACTTTTATTTTATTTTCTGTTGGCTGCGCTGACAGACAGCCGGCTAACTGCGTTAACATGTGGAAACGTAGCGCCCACTGCCCACCGTCTGGTCTACACAGGTTCATGGCCGCTCTGCAGGATGCATCACCTGTGACAGGAGGGAGCTAACGTTTGCTAGCTAGCGGCGCTGCTCATTCAGCATTTACAGCTGATAACACTTTGGGCAGAACATCGTGCCAGCACTTTCTTCTTCTTTGGTTTTTCTATGCTTTCTTGAAGAAATCTTTTGATTTGAACCCAAAACATGATCCTAAAGCTTCAGCAGTGTCTTCTGACGACAAACGTCTCCAAACAGCTGTAAAACAATCACTGAACACAAGAATCAGATTCAACTCAGTAAGAACTGTAACGAGGGTTCACACACTAAACTATTCTTTTTCTGGTGGTCACTCGTTGTTAGCTTTAGCATGTTTACGTTGTATAAATTAGCCTAGCAGCTAGCAGAGTTTTCCTCTACTCATGATGTAACTAATGACATGTATTATCTATCTTTGTCTTCCTCTCTGTTGGTTTCAGTCTCTGCGTCTCCTGACAGAGCAGCTCAGGTGAGATTCAGCCGTGTGAACGTTTTTCAGCCGCACGTTGTTGAAACAGCAGCTGATGTTCAGTTAGCGGAGCGAGATGTCCGAACAGGAAGCTAACGTTTTGTTGTGTTTTATCTTATAACGACACTGTTTACATATGACGTGTGTTGTCTGTTGGCCTGTATTTTCTCTGAAATCCAAACTTGCCCACACTGCTGATTTATTCCTGAGTCGTCTTCCTCACAGCTGCTCGCCATCTGCCCGCTGCTGTTTGACGGCCTGACCTAACTATGATGATACAGACCGATGTTTTCACTTTGCATTGATGATACTGAATCGACACATCAGTCAGGAGTGATGGATCATTACACCCCCACATATATGCAAAGACATTACAAATAATAATAATAATAATAATAATAATAATAATAATAATAATAATAAAAAACACTGTGCATTAAATGCAGATCTACACACACAGGACTGAGATTCACAAATATCTGTCTGTAAATGTCAGGACGATATTCACAAATGTTTATTTGTGTTTTTGCTGATAGAGTGGCAGAGATGTACCGTGATATATTAAAGTTGATGGTCATCATACCGTGTACATTTGCTTATTTAAAATTATATTAAAAAATAAATCTAACAGGTCATTGAATCTCTACTTTATTTGAGTTATTTTCTAAGAGGAGACTTTTTACACAAACTTCAATAACAAAATGTTTTAAGTTTCAGTTTTAGTAATAAAATGTTTGTTCAACCAACAGTAACTCTTCTGTGTTCATTCACTGCAGGCTAAAATAATAATAATAATAATAATAATAATAATAATAATAATAATAACTGTGTAACACCATGACACTGCCATACTTTCTGAGACGGTCATCATACAGTGAAAATCTCATACTGTTGCAGCCCTGTTTGATATCTGCAAAACATTTATGTGAGTTTCCAAATCTTTTCTGTATTAGTGCAAAGTGTTTGTTTTACACATCAACACACCGACTGTCCATCTGTTCACACAAATAATGTTCATATATATTAAACCCCATATTGTGGACACTGGGATGTGCGTGACACAAACGCTACCATTACTGAAGGTGGGTTATGCTTGTTATTATATTTTTATTAGGAAATATTGTATACAGATTATTAATATGACAAACCCACCAAAATAATATCATCAATTGATTTTCAGTCTGTCACACACATTCAGATGCTGAACAGACTGCAAACTGTTTTTCTTTGGGGACAAATTTACAGTTGAAAAAGGTAATAAATCACGGTATATGTTATCACAACACTCAGCACACATCACTGCATGTTGAACACTGCTGTGACACTGATGAGTCACGTCCTGTCACCATCAGGACACTGGGACATGGGACAGTTCAACATGAGGTGCTGTTTGTTACTGTGTGTGTCACTGCAGCTCAGACACACACACACACACACACACACACACACACACACACCTGTGTTACCTGCACAGAGTTACAGTAGTTTTCCTGCAGTGAGGATCAGAGCAGTGTGTGCGCACACACTCACTGTAAAGTTTGCAGGCTGGTATCAGCCGTTAACGTCAAACTACGACAAGTCTTCGCTGTGCTGATCAAACAGAGACCGTTCAGAGAGTGTTCGGTACCGGCTGCAGCCCCCGGTGAGCCCGGTGAGCCGTGTCCGTGCACAGCGGCCGTGTGAAGCGGATACCTGTCTGTTCAAACACTCAGGTAGCCTTTTCAAGTCGCCACGCAGCCTCCGCACCGAGCAGACCGACTCAAAGAATCTGGCGGTGATTTTCCTCTCTGAGGATGAGTCCACGTTAACGGCTCATCCTCCGGTTCACCCGCGGGGACTCGTAGTTTCGGTGGCTGTTCCTCTGCGGGGGGAAACTCCGCATGACAGGGGAGGGAAACGGATTAAAACCCGCTTTTCTGGCATACAAAGACAGGGCAAGATGCCATGTCTAGCTAGCTAGCAGAGCTAGCCAGTGGCCATCTTGTTTATCACACTAGGAGCCCGCTAAGCTAACTAGCGGGGCTAGCTGCTGCTAGCTGCTGTTAGCTGCTAGCTGTTAGCACGGGGGGAGAAAGTGAGAGTGAAGCGGGGAGCAGAGGCAGGCAGCGGGGGGGCAGCAGCTGCCTCCGCCGCTGCCTGCTGCACTTTCTCCGGGCAGCAGGCTGAGTGTGCGCGGCGGGGAGCGGCTGACAGCTGCGACACAAAAGAAGCCAACTGTGTCAAATTAGAAATCTGTGCGGCGACACGCGCGGCGCGGATCTGTCACCGAGCGGTACAAGAAGCAGGAAACCGAGCGGAGCGGAGCGGCAAGAAAGAAAAGGCGGCTCACCGGAGCCGAGCAGGCGGGGAGCTAACGGCGGGGTGAGCGCTACGTTACCTGCGGGTGGTCCGGTTCATGGCCGGCTGTCCTCGCCTCGGTCACTTGTAGCTGAACTCCGCCGGACCCGCCACGTCCACCTCGGCAGAACAACCCGCCGCCTCGCCTCCTCTCCTCCCCTCTATCACTGACTAATTCCGCTCCCTCCTTCCTTTCCTCCCTCCTTCCTCTCTCGCTTCTCTCCCCCTCCTTCCTTCCTTCCTTCCTTCCTTCCTTCCCTCCCTCCTTCCTGCCTGCCCACTGCTCGCTCGTGCGCACACCCGTTCAGGCGGGTATGGAGGTAACTACGGCAACGGTAGTAGGTGGGTACAGTTTGCGGCGTCGCGCGCAGTTGCACGAGCGGGTACGCGCGCGGTACATTGTTACAACATCATCATCATCATCATCGTCATCGTCACCTCGCGCTCGTGTTGTTGTTGTTTTGATCTCCACGCGCCTGTTTGATGAATGAATGAATGAAGGTGAGCAGCACGCGCCCCGCGGGTCCGAGTCACTGCGGTCAAGTGGCGATTCAGTGACGTCACTTCAGAACAATTAACATGCTCATTAAATATCCAATGACGTCATAAAAACAATACAGCCCACATGACGTCACAAAATAAAACATAAACATATTTAATGTATTTATTGTTTATTTATTTGATTTAATTATGATTCATTATTATTGTATCAATATTATTATCAATAATATTGATTTCATTATTTTTTAGACTGAAACTTAAAGTTCAGAAAATGTTGACGTCTTTCACTTCAGTAAAACTGTAAAAAATATCACATTACAGCTCCTGCACTGAAACATCGATCATGTAAAGTATGTTCGTTTAATCAGGGGAAAATATTGCAAGTAAAAATGCTCAGTGCAGAAACATCTGATAAAAAAATATATGTATATATATTATTATCTAAAATATTTACATTTTTATATGAAATTTTAAAAATAATTATAAAGAAAAGCTGCAAATTCTGACATTAGTGAAGGTGAAACACTTTAGACATTTTTGTATGAAAAATTATTATTATAATTATTAAAATAGTGGTTTCTGTCAATCGCCTGATTAATGAGCTAATAATATCAGCTGTATACATATATATGTGTGTGTGTGTGTGTGTGTGTGTGTGTGTATATATATATATATATATATATACAGTACAGGCCAAAAGTTTGGACACACCTTCTCATTCAATGCGTTTTCTTTATTTTCATGACTATTTACATTGTAGATTCTCACTGAAGGCATCAAAACTATGAATGAACACATGTGGAGTTATGTACTTAACAAAAAAAGGTGAAATAACTGAAAACATGTTTTATATTCTAGTTTCTTCAAAATAGCCACCCTTTGCTCTGATTACTGCTTTGCACACTCTTGGCATTCTCTCCATGAGCTTCAAGAGGTAGTCACCTGAAATGGTTTTCCAACAGTCTTGAAGGAGTTCCCAGAGGTGTTTAGCACTTGTTGGCCCCTTTGCCTTCACTCTGCGGTCCAGCTCACCCCAAACCATCTCGATTGGGTTCAGGTCCGGTGACTGTGGAGGCCAGGTCATCTGCCGCAGCACTCCATCACTCTCCTTCTTGGTCAAATAGCCCTTACACAGCCTGGAGGTGTGTTTGGGGTCATTGTCCTGTTGAAAAATAAATGATCGTCCAACTAAATGCAAACCGGATGGGATGGCATGTCGCTGCAGGATGCTGTGGTAGCCATGCTGGTTCAGTGTGCCTTCAATTTTGAATAAATCCCCAACAGTGTCACCAGCAAAACACCCCCACACCATCACACCTCCTCCTCCATGCTTCACAGTGGGAACCAGGCATGTGGAATCCATCCGTTCACCTTTTCTGCGTCTCACAAAGACACGGCGGTTGGAACCAAAGATCTCAAATTTGGACTCATCAGACCAAAGCACAGATTTCCACTGGTCTAATGTCCATTCCTTGTGTTTCTTGGCCCAAACAAATCTCTTCTGCTTGTTGCCTCTCCTTAGCAGTGGTTTCCTAGCAGCTATTTGACCATGAAGGCCTGATTCGCACAGTCTCCTCTTAACAGTTGTTCTAGAGATGGGTCTGCTGCTAGAACTCTGTGTAGCATTCATCTGGTCTCTGATCTGAGCTGCTGTTAACTTGTGATTTCTGAGGCTGGTGACTCGGATGAACTTATCCTCAGAAGCAGAGGTGACTCTTGGTCTTCCTTTCCTGGGTCGGTCCTCATGTGTGCCAGTTTCATTGTAGCGCTTGATGGTTTTTGCGACTCCACTTGGGGACACATTTAAAGTTTTTGCAATTTTCCAGGATGACTGACCTTCATTTCTTAAAGTAATGGTGGCCACTGGTTTTTCTTTAGTTAGCTGATTGGTTCTTGCCATAATATGAATTTTAACAGTTGTCCAATAGGGCTGTCGGCTGTGTATTAACCTGACTTCTGCACAACACAACTGATGGTCCCAACCCCATTGATAAAGCAAGAAATTCCACTAATTAACCCTGATAAGGCACACCTGTGAAGTGAAAACCATTTCAGGTGACTACCTCTTGAAGCTCATGGAGAGAATGCCAAGAGTGTGCAAAGCAGTAATCAGAGCCAAGGGTGGCTATTTTGAAGAAACTAGAATATAAAACATGTTTTCAGTTATTTCACCTTTTTTTGTTAAGTACATAACTCCACATTTGGCCTGTACTGTTTATATACATATATATATATACACACATATCAGCTGACTGACTTAATCAGATCATTTATTTATTTTCTTTTTACACATTAATCATTTTGGGATTTTTGTCTTCCCCAGAAACATCTGAATCCAAAGTGACGACACTTTCTGTCTTGAGGTTCATGACACAGTAAACTTAATATTTCAGGGTTTGGACAAAACAAATCATGTAAAGGACATTTATCACTGTTTTCAGATTGATTATTTGTTTAGACCAAATGATTAGCCAACTAAATACAGGGTGTCTACAGGTCCTTAAAAAGTCTTAAATTGTCTTAAATTCAATTTAGTGGGTCTTAAATATTTTTGGTCACATCACTGTGGAAATGTCTGACAGACGTGATGACTGTTAACACTGAACACATCAATGAATTTCAATCATAAATAACATGAATGACATTTGGTTTTCTTTTTACATTAAACACATTAAACTTCAACTCACCAAGTGTCGTCATTTTTCCTTACTGTTCACTTTGAACTGGCTCAGTGTGCTTACTGGGAAAGAATATTTCCCAGTTTGGGATCAATAAAGTGCTGTCTGTCTATCTGTCTATTTATCTATTTACACGTGTGTCACACACATTGTACATATATATATGTATATACATATAGTGTATTTAGGTATTTAGGTACACAGAGAGACCACCGAGAAGCAGTGCAATGACTTCATGTCTTTCTTCAGAACTAAGGTTGATGGCATTCGCTTCTCCTCCCTGGCTCCTCTACTCCCCCTGCTCCAGCTGTCGTCCCGCAGCTTGAAGTCTCCGAGCCTCTCTGCTGTTTCTACAACACCTCACAGCAAGAGGTACAGCGCATCATCGGGAGGATGAAGAGCTCTACCTGTGCCCTGGATCCCTTCCCCACAGCCCTGGTGAAGGCTAACATCGGTGCCATTGGTCCCCTGATCACCAATGTCATCAACCTCTCCCTACAGGCTGGCCATGTTCCGCCAGCTCTCAAAACTGCCATCATCACTCCCCTCCTGAAGAGCCCAACTCTGGACCCGGAAGCCCTTGGTAGCTACAGGCCCATCTCCAACCTCCCGTTCCTTTCCAAGGTGCTGGAGAAGGTAGTTGCCGCACAGCTCCAAACCCACCTCAAAGACAACAACATCTTTGAGAAGTTCCAGTCTGGGTTTCGGTCAGCTCACAGCACTGAGACAGCCCTAGTAAGGGTCACCAATGATCTGTTGATGGCGGCGGATGCTGGATGTCTATCCCTTCTTGTCCTCCTCGACCTATCGGCAGCGTTTGACACAGTGGATCACGCCATCCTCCTGGATCGTCTGTACTCCACCGTTGGTCTCTGTGACTTGGCCCTGAGCTGGTTCCAGTCCTATTTGGCTGGACGGACCGAGTGCGTCTCCCTTGGAGGCGCTAAATCATCAACCCAGCCTGTCACCTGTGGTGTCCCACAGGGATCTGTCCTTGGCCCCCTCTTATTCACCCTATACATGCTCCCCCTCGGCCGTGTCATCAGCAGGCACGGTGTGTCATTTCACTGCTATGCCGACGACACGCAGCTCTACATAAGGACGGAGCCGACGCCTCCTACAGCCCTGTCATCATCTCCATCACCAGCCGCACTGTCAGCCTGTCTGGAGGAGACTAAGGCGTGGATGAACCACAACTTCCTTTGACTCAACAGCTCCAAAACCGAAGCCATACTTATTGTGTACTCCACACCAAGTACGATCATCCCCCATAACCTCTATCACCTTTGCTGGTCAGGTCATTCCACTCTCTACAGCAGTCACCAACCTGGGCGTGAGAATGGACCCCCACTTGACATTTGACACCCACATCAAGCATCTGTGTAAGACCTCCTTCTACCACCTTAGGAACATTGCCAAGCTCCGCCCCACACTCTCTCTGTCCGAAGCTGAAAAACTGGTACACGCCTTTGTCTCCTCCAGGCTGGATTATTGTAATGCGCTCCTCATCGGGATCCCTAGCAAGAGCATTCACAAGCTCCAATACATACAGAACAGCGCTGCTAGGATCCTGATGAGGGTGCGGAAATACGACCACATCACCCCCATCCTGGAATCACTGCACTGGCTCCCTGTGGAACTCAGGATCGAATATAAGATCTCCCTCCTCACCCACCAGTGCGTACACGGTAACGCTGCAGCCTACCTAAAGGAACTCCTCGTCCCCCAGACCTCCTCACGCACCCTCCGCTCCAGCACAGCCAACCTCCTCAGGGTCCCCAGAACCAAGTTGCACAGCATGGGTGATCGAGCCTTCTGCTCGGCTGCTCCCAGTCTGTGGAATGCTCTCCCTGACCATCTGAGAGCACCACAGACTGTGGATTCTTTTAAACGTAGCCTAAAGACTCACCTTTTTAAAAAGGCCTTTCCTTAGCCTTTTATATATGCCTTATTGTTGGGTTGTGTTGTTTTATTAGTTTGCTTCACCATAGGTTTTATGCTTTCTTTGTCTTTGTAGCACTTTGAGATTTTCGTAATGTAAAGTGCAATATAAATAAAATTTATTATTATTATTATTATTATTACTCTCACTCTAAGGTGTCACTCTAAGGTGTGTTTGTCTTGATTTTTTTATCGCATTCATCTAAAATGTGTTTGACATTTTTATCTCTCATTAATAACAACACTTTAACTTTTAATTTACTGGTCAAAGGTTAAGTTTAGCCAACACGACTGTTAACGTTAACGTTAGTCGGACCTGCAGTGAGATGTTGCTGCTGGTAACAGTAGATTTGGTTTATCAGCGTCAGACTGGTCAGACCTCAGTATTTAATTATAAATCTTTAAATGTTTCCCTCTGAAAATGAGAACAGAAATAAACATTTGTAAAAGTTTCTCATTTCACTGCAATTCAAATCAACGGTCAATTTTTTACCCACAGGTGATTGTTGTTGGTGTGACTGTCACATAGATTTGGTCTCAACAAAACAATGTTAACGCAAAACTTTTCCAAAACATTGTGTTGACTTCAAACCATTTCCAGGCCTGGAATATTTTAGAACTTAACTTTGTGTTCATGGGTCGTTCGTCCGTCCGTCCGACCTATTTTCTTGAACGTTACATTTCAAGAACATCTTATGGGAATTTCTTCAGTTTTGGCACAAACGTCCACCTGGACTCATGAATAAATGGATTAGATTTTGGTGGTCAAAGGTCAAGGTCACTCTGACCTCACATCTGTCCCAGTCTGGTGAATGCTATATCTCAGTAAGGAGCTTTCCTCAAATTGGACACCAACATCCACTCAGACTAGAGAAAACTTGCCAGTTTTGACTTGAACTTGATTCAGGTCTTGAGTGCAAAGACTTGAAAAGCACTTGTGACTTGCATAACAGTGACTTGTTCTCACCTGTGTTGGATGTAATGACCAGGTAAGTGTTTGATCTACAGGCTGAGGTTTAGTTGAGATGTCAGTCTGATGCTGCCGTACGATCTGACTGTGACCTTACTGCAGCAGCCTGCTGTTAAAGCTTACGGACTAGCTTTAGGTGGTCAAAGGACAAAGGTCACCATGACCTTGCTTCCGTCTCATTCTCATGAGTGAACCTTCAGGGAATTTTCTCAAATTTGGCACAAATTAATTTATTTTCTTGTACTATTTTCATTGTGGCCAGTCAGCACCAAAACACCCAGGCACCACTTTAACTTTCACTTCTTTATTTTGCTGATTAAATACTTGTACTTAAGTCAGGTTTTGAATGCAGGGCTATAACCTGTATTTGAAATTTGATAAGGGTTATATTCGTACTTTCACAAAGAATCCAAGGCTGTGTTTACACCTGGTTCAGTTCAGTCTAACTCAGGTTGGTTCCTTTGTGCAGGTGTGAACACACTAAAACAACCAGACCGAGACCTTCTTGAAGAGGTGGTCTGGGTCTGGCTCCAAAGGAACTCTGGTGCGGTTGGTTTGTGGTGAGAACGTGTTCCGACCTGGATCTGAAGCAACTGCAGTCACATGACACATTGTTTGGGTTAAACATGAGCATGTTACAGTCCTGGAGGATTATTAATGTGCGCCTCCTCCTGTACTGCCTTAATATGCACATTCAGCACATCCAATGCATCAAAACATTGTTTTCTAGTTGGAGCCGCGCCTCGTTTTCAAACTGTATGCTTTGACTCAAATGAACAATGACAGCAATATAGTCCACGATGAGCAGCGCTAAAATCAACCTGCGTAGTTGTCCCTCCATTGTGACATTAGAAAGTGTCACATTTATCTTGACAGTGTACTCTTCTTCAACGTTTGCTTTACTTCCTGGATTTTTCCCACATGGAAATTCTGACCAATCAAGAGCAGCTTTCTCACACAAGGCATTTGATCTGGTCCGCTTGTAAATGCTGCCGTGAGAACACCAACCAACTCTAGGCAATTATACAACCTTGGAACAACATGAGTCCCTGATTCAGACCAAAGGAGACACCACAGGGCTGACAGCAGCTGAAAGTTCTTCCTTCACCACTGAAATTTGATGACAGTAAGAAAAATACAGAGTACCACCAGGTTTAATCATGTGACAACTCCTCCATGTGACTTTGTAGTCATGCTGTTAAAGACTGTCTGACAGCAGCAGCAGATTTAGTAAAACATCTCCCATAAAACACTGATGTTTTAATGTTTGTTTGTCAGGAGGTGGTTAGTAAATCAGACTCGTCAGGCCCGGCTGGTCATTGTGAACATTTATTGGTTTTGTTTGAATTTAAACACTAAAAAGTACCCGGTCTTATCGACTAAAACAGGTAATAATAAAAATTAAAAAACAAAAACACACCATCACCATCGCCTTCATCATCACATCATCATCATCATCATCATCATCATGGCAGACAGTTTGTAACTTGGCATAAGTGACATTCAGACGGTGCTGCTGTGATCAACACGGGGCACAAAACAGCCAAACACACAGTGAGTATTCTGCTTCACTGGTTCAAAGATGGAAAACGTTGGCAAAAATTCACTCAAAACTGACATTGGTCACATAAAGGTCAAAGGTCGTATCAATTCTGAGTTAATTCACATTGACGGACGGTGGAAACGTCCACGTCCTGACTGAAGGTTGAACTGTCCGTCACTCATCTCCAGCACTTTTGACATTTCATTATTAAACAGCAAACTCTGTTAGATTTGGTTTTATTAGACTGCTGAATTACAAAAAAGGGCACATTTTATTTTTATCAAAAGTATTGCATTAAATCCAAACACTGAGATGAACAAGTCATTTCATAGAGATTATACAGGGAGTAGAAATCGATATTTCAAACAATAAAAAGGCTTTAAACATCAGCTTCCCTGTGTCGTTACAAACATACAGTCTGCTCAAAGTAAAACAGTTTAAACAGTTTCAAACAATAAAACTTAAAAACGTCCCTTTCATCCCCTCACATTTTCCCACGTTTGCATCAAACAATAGGAGGACCTCAGATCGTTCCCTGAGGAACCCCCGCGTGAAGTTCTCTAAACTCCAGCTCTACTTCTACGACCTAGCATGAAGGGTTTTATTTAAGGAACCCTTTATTTTAAAGATCCAGGTCCCTCTGGGCTCTTTGTACTGCAGAGTTTATTCCCTTCTTTTGCTCGTTTCTCAGCCTGCGTTTTAACAAAGAGGCTGAACTCAAACATCATCTTCTCTCCACATGGGAACCACACAACCACTTTTCAGAAAACTTTGAAGTAAAACTCACAGGAGTAGAGATGTGCTCTGTGATATGTACACATGAATGCCGTCTGAATGCGTCTCAGTGCTGAAAATAAAATGAAGTGTGACCTTTTATACAGAATTTCTCCAGCGTCCTCCTTTAAAGTAACGTTTGGAGAAAAATGCGTCTGGTGGAAATTAGTATTCTTAATGAAGATAATCACATCCTGCTGTAAAGAGATTAAATATAAGTGCATTCATCAAAGGCGTCTGATCACTCTGGAAGTCAAGTCTCAAATTTTTCTGTCGTAAAAAAAACGACTTAGTGTCCCTTAATAACAAAAAGATCTCATTAACAGTGCAGTAACTCAGTTAGTACGTAAAGGCTGTGAGATTATCTCGTCAGGATTATTTTAGCATCACTGACATACAAGAGAAGTTCTCATAATTAACATGACATGGTTAGAATTATTATTATTGTCTCACAATGAAGTGAAGTGTAAAATATTTTTGAAAGATATTATAAATCTTAGTCGCGAGTTTTTTTTTTCATATCTGAATCGTATAATTATTAGAGTTGAGCCAGATACTCAGATTAAACGAGTATAAACGAGTACGGATAACGTACTTCATACAAATAAAAAGACTTTACGAGTTCAACGTGTCGATATCTGTACTTGTGAAGGAAAATCCTCATTTGGGAAACTGTTACGGTTTTCCACTAAATAATAAATATAGCAACTTCTAACCCTCTGATCAACTCTCATTAATTTCAGGGGTTAGGTAAGAACTTCTGATTAGGCCCCGCCCACTTAACAGTGTAGCCCCGCCCACTCTGAGTACAGGCACAGGTAATGTTGTACTCGCTCATCCCTCATAATTCTGTTTCTTCTTATTACAAGAAAAAATCTCATAATTTGTAACCCGTAAAAAAAATCTTTTTTTTTTTTTTTTTTAAATTACAAAATCTTTTCTCATAATTATCAGATTACAAGAAAACAGCTGTGACACAAGATTTTCAGATTTATTTTACTGACAGTATCTTAAACTTTATAGTTTTGTAATCTGAAGACAGTGATGACACAATAACAAGTATTTTTGTGTCGACGACACCGTTCTGTTTCTTATAATGAAAAAAGATGTCAAAAATTAATCTTAACCGCAACATGCCAACAGTCCAACACATTTATATCAGCATTAATTAATCGGGTCCCTTTATTGTATTAATTATATTAATTATATTTTTGTTCGACAGACTTTGATGTTGAAATCAGTTCAGATTCTACAGACGTCTCATTTCCTGATGTTTGTTTTCATTTGTTCATTATTTTCCCTTTTTTTAAATTATTTTCAACCAGACACACTTTTCTCTTCTTCTATGGCTTTGTAAACAACAACAGGAGGAGCGCTGATTGGTTAAACAGGTCACATGATAATGAGGCTGTCAGGAGGAAAACCTCGTAACCACCACAGGTGTCGGATGGATTTTGTTGTGTGTGCTGCAGGTGTGTGTTTCACCTGGTTCACCTGGTTCAGTGCAGCGTTCACACCAGGCAGCAGTACGAGGAGATACGAGTTCTTCCTCTGACACTAAGCATTTTCTAATCTGCACAGTGCAGCGAAGCAGCTGCTGTCCTGTAAAAAACACGTAACTGCAGATGTGTTGTGCGTTTTTGGTTCAGAAGGAAAAACATCTGGAATCGGCTGATTTTTCTTTTGCATGATTTCATTTGATGTTTTTGTGCATATTTTATTTTCTGTCATTTTATTCTCACAATTTTATATTTTCATCTGATTTTGTAGTTTTTATTTGCATCTTCCCTCAAAGTTAGCATTTAGTTTGTTTCTTCTCTGTGAAGTGCTTCGCGTCTTAATTTGAAAAGTGCTCCACGAAGTTGTAACGAAGAATTCAAAGAGTTAAAACACCAAATCTTTGTTTGTGTTTCGACAAATAATCAGAAAAATCAGCCAGATGTTTACAGTTCAGTATGGAAGCCCATTAATGCCAGGTAAATTAAACTAAATAAGAGTGTTGGAATTGACGAAATCAAAACAGGTTTCCCACAAATTTTCATGGACAAAATTAAATAAAACTTTTCCAGGACTTTTCAAGTATCCATAATAACTTTCTTGTCTTGCCCTACTTGCACGGCGTTTTCCAAATGTTCCAGATAGAAACATAATTTTAGCCTGCAGGCAAACATGGCAGAAGAGACGGAGCGCAGGGAGAAACTAAAAGAAACGTACATGATGGTAAATTAAATCCTGTCACACATGGACACAAGTTAAAGCTGCGTTATATCGACAGCGACTAAAAATAAATTTGCTGTTATGTTACGCTACGTGGAAAGTTATTCATGAGTCATTCAGTTTCATCACAACTAAATTTAATGACTTTTCCAAAACTTTAAACGCTATCTAACATGATGAGTATTTTGATTTTTAATATTCCTTTTTTTCCATAGATTCTCCTTGTCTTGGCAGAAATGGCTTCCATACCTCGGGGCATCCTGTTGGGCTCTTATAAACCTGTTAAACTTCCTGTGTTGGTCCTGAAAGATCATAGTTTTTATTTAAATAAAAAATTATCATCTTAACAGCCTTTATTTTTAAACCTGAGACGTTTGTGTTTTTGCAGTTTTGTGGTTTTTTCCGCAACAGCTTCTTTTTTTTTTTTAAAGCTGAGACGCATCCAAAATGAAAACAGAAAAAATAAAAACACATTATTGTAGTCAAATATCAATGCCGTACATCTACTGAGGTAATGAGGTCCGTGTGGAAAGTAACAAGGAAAACACTTGAAATGTTTTACAAGAGAAATAAAATGAGGTATGTGAACACGTGTGGAGGCTGAAAGTGCAACACATCAGATCAACGCCAGGCGCTCGGCGGTTGCAGAAAAGTGGTTGGGTAATTCAGATGTTAGCGAAGCAGACAGTTAGCTTTAGTTATTGAAGCAGCGTTCAGCGGCAGGACATTAAACAGTTCATTATTAATCATCAAATCACCATGCACCAAAATCAAACCCACCTTTTTCATCATTCCTGATATTTCTAATCGGTGGTCTGATTTTTGTTTCACGTCTCTCCTCCACAGCGAATCAAACTCCGGCCGCTCGGCAGAGTTTTGGCTTCATATTGCTTCAATTTTTTTTGTTCAAACAAAGTAAAAACAGAATCACTAGAAAAAGTTTCAGTTTGCACATTTACAAAGTGTAAAAACGATGGAGACGTGTGATTGTTCATGCTGAAGCATCGCGGAGCAGAAACAACATGGACACATGGATATTCTGACATTGATCCGTTCTCTGATCCTTCTGTTCATCACCATCCCTCCATCGCCTCCTGCACCACCCATGCTACCAAGAGTAAGAGCGACAGAAACTCTGAACACAAACACGAAGGTCGGAATGATTCAATAAAAACCAGTCAGAATATGTATGGAGTCCCGAGAGTGTCGGATCGGCCAGATTCATGTTTTATTATTTCAGCTTTTCTGTGTTTAATGTGAGTCTCTGGACAGAATGAGTGACGCGTTCAAAGACATCAGTTATCATTATTTTAATTGTCCTGTTTAAGCTCAATGGAAGCTCATTTCAGTCACATGAAACGTTAGAAACGATAAAAAATATTAAACAACTAAGGTGGGGAAAAAAATCGACACAGCATAACATCACTATATTTTGAATGGCAATATTGTGTCCACACAAATATATATTTCTTTTGTATAAATTATTAATGTTGCTCATAAAAGTTTTTTTGGTAGAAACATTTTCTGGAAATAAAAATTATTGCAGTGAACAAACTGACAATTTATTATTTTTTATCAAGAAAACATAAATCATGATGAACAGAATAGTTTGCCCCGCTGTTCAGATTTTTGCAAAATTTAAGAACTTTTGGGAGAAAAACTTTTATCTGATGTTTAACGAACGTTGACTAAGTTTTGCTTTGGGGACAAAATTTGCAGCTGAAAAAAGGTAATTTAAAACAAAATGAGTTTTCACAATACTCAGCATCACGGAAAAAGTTTGAAATGACAGTAATATTGTATCGTGACTCAAGAATCGTGATCGTGTGGTATCGTTGGGGAAAAAATAGAGCTAGAGGTCACTTCTCATAATTAAATCTTTTTATTTCATTTTATTATTTACTTCAAGCTCTTTATGTTTTTATGACTCCATTTATTACTCATAATACTGAGAAAAAATATTTGAAAAAAAAATATCACAAATTTGATGTAGTTTGACATATTTCTGACTTACAATGAAGATTTATATTTTTTGTCATTTTTGACGTGTCTTTTATTGACAGTAATGGGCTTCCATACAGATCAGATTCATTTACGTAAAGAAAAAAAAAATCAAACTGAAGCCGGAGAAAAATTGGTCGGATATTAAGAAAACAGATCGCTAGATGTGTTTTTGTGTTTTGTCTTTATGAAATTAATTTCTTTTTTGTTTTGTTTTCCGTACAGAATGAACAAACAGTTTGATTCCGAGACCTAAACACAGATATTTGTTTATGTCCGCTACATCGATGGAGGCTGATAAAAAAAAAAAATTAAGAACCACACAAACAAAAAAATACTTTCCGTAAATCAAAACGATGAAATAAATAAAAATGTTAATTTGTTACCTCATGATTATTTTTATTCTAAAAAAAATGTAATAATTTGGAGAAAAATATCTAAAAAAAATTTCAAACTTTTTGACTCATAATTACACGACATGAGGTCCGTATCAACATCTAAAACTTTTATTTAATAAATCTGTGTAACTTAAGTTTATGGTCGCGGAGTGTTTTTCACATCACTCTACATTTGTTTGTTTATCTGGCAGTAACAGGCTTCCATACAGATCAGAATAAATAATGTAAAACATTAATTAGTTTGAGCCAGAGAAACAAATAAAAACGTGTACGCGGTTGTGTTTGTGTTTTTCGGAGGTATCTGTGTGTCGACGTGAGGTTACTGAACCGAGGGATGAAGGAAGGAGGGAAGGATGTAGGTAAAGAAAGAAGGAGGCAGAGGAGTAAACCGTCACAGATTTAAAAACCTTCCTCTTTCTCTTTGCTCTTGTTTCGTCATCATCATCATCATCAGTTGTGTCTGAAAGTAAAAACTGTACAAACGTAACAAGGATACAAACAGATGCTCAGATTCACATTCAACAAGTCCAAAAACAAAATATATCGATGCCACTGTCAAAGTTTTTTTTCTCCTTTGTTTGTGTTTGTACGGAGTCGTGACGCGAGGACAGGATCCTCAGATGTCGTCCGAAAAATGTAAAATCTGACGACAAAAATGTGCCTGACCACGAGCTACGGAAGCCCAGAGGGGCCGCATGTGCAGTTATTTTTTATGCAGGTATCAGGAAGGGGTTAATGCATGTTGATTCTCGAGGAAACAAAAGGCCGACGTGTCGACGTGACGAGAGCGAGTTTTGTTTTTTAAGTGAGATCATGAGGTCACAGGGTTTCTGCAAACGACGGCTCACCTGACCGCGGCGTAATCATCCGTGGTCGTCAGATAAATCATTTAGTTATCTTGACAAATCTTACTTTAGTTTCCTCAAAAATCAACGTAAATTAATCCAATATCACCAGGAAATAAGCTTTGTTACCTCGAGATGACCAAATACTTGACTCATGATCCTGAGACTCTAAAAACAAACTGCAGCGTGGCCTCTCTGGGCTTCCGTATCAATCCAAGAATGGTTTCCAATAATAAAAAAGAGAAATAATCTGTTTGTTGAGAGAAAACAATAAAAGGGCACTTTAAAAACAAACAGGTAGAAAAGTTGATCTTCCTGCGAGTCCACGTTTTACAGATCCAACACGAGAAACAAAAACCACGATCATCACCACCAGAGAGGAAACAGGAAACAGGAAACAGGAAACGATGCTCCGACCGTCCCACTGCTGCGGCCGCCACCTCGCCGTGAAACAAAAACCTCACCTGCAGCAGCTGGAGCGCGTTCCCTCTCCACGAGGATATTTTACAGGAGGAAGAGGAGTCTGTCGTGTTTTCCCTTCGATGTGACACGCCCCCTCGTCAGTCCTTCCTCCAATCAGCTTCTTTTTTCACCATCTTTACTTGTTGTGTAGAATCCACTCAGACGAGTTGATCCGCTCCAGAGTCGGGATTCAAAATATTTTATCAACATTTATAATTAAAGTTTAACTTATTTTAATGAACCTGAAAACTCTGAAATCTAAAATTAAAAGAGCAACATCACAGTGAGTCAAACTCACAGCTCCTCATATTAATTAGTTTGAACTCATCATTATGAGCTGCTGAGTAATTTTACAAGAAAATGTCGCCAATTTCTTTTTCTTCAGGATAAATAATAATCTGACTCACAATCAGAGTTTAGATTTATTTTCCTCCCTGGCATCACTGGGCTTCCGTACACATCAGACTCTCGGGAGGAAAACAGCTGTTTGTTTTTGTTTGTTGTTTTTCTGCTTTTGTTTCCTCATCAAATCAGTTTTGGGGTTTTGATTTGTAACCGCTTCATTCGTGGATCCAGTTTCAAACCAGAAAAGAAAAAAACAACAAAAAAAAAGAATCGCAGAAATAAAAATAATTTAGGAAAAGAACAAAATTATGAACTAATGAGTATAAATTTGGACTTTCTCTGAGAAATTCAGGAAAAAAAACGTTCCTAATTATTATTTTCTGACAGTTTCAAACGGAGCTGATGAGCTTTGATCTGATTGGTCGACAGCAAACTGACGTCACATTTGAATTTGCTGCGTCTGGTGAAGTGAGCGAATGTGTTCTGTTTCAAATTAACGTCACAAACTGAATGTTTTGATCCTGAAAATCAAAGTTAAGTCAGAGATTCATCAGCGTCTGAACTTTGGAACTGGACCCAGATGAGAGGCGGCGGTCAGCCCGAGGATGATGGTGATGATGATCATGCGACAGATTCTAGACTTTAATGTGAAGCCGTAATTTAATCTGGACTAAAGTTTGTTTTTGCTTTGAAATCTTTCATTTTACATCTTTTAATTTCCTCTTTTTGTTTTCAGGTTCTTTCTCAAACATTTTATTGATCCGTGTTTATTTTTGTTCCAGTTTTCGTCCTGTTTCATGAAGAAAATGAATTTCTTCTGTTAACTGAAATGTTTTCAGAAATAAAACATCATTTTAATGAATCTCTCTCTGTGTTCGTCGTGTTAGTTAGCGCTGTTACTCTGAAACTATTTGGACGATAATGATGATGAGGATATTTTCAGTTCCTGGAGTTATTGAATAACGTGGAGCTGAAACAATCAGTCGACTGATCAATAACCGATCGTTAGATTCTATCATTAATCTCTCTCAGAGAATCTGTCCTCTCACGCTGACTGATTCATAATTCAGCTGACGGAAACGTGACTGAAGATTAAAGGAAATTCATGAGTTTCAGCCCTGATGACGACGTTCTGCCTGGAGTCCACTTCCTGTTGTGTTTCAGAGTAAAAGCATCTTTGAGTCTAAAACTGATCTGACATCTGTGTGTTCGATTCCTCCTCATGGTCAGTGGACCTGATCTGACCTCAGGTCAGTGGACTCGTCTGGGTCTTTGTTCAGATTTGTTGTTGGACTTTGTTGAAGCTTCTTTGTTCCCATTTCTATTTCCAGTTCAGCCCAGGTGACCCCGACCGCCCACTCCGTCCCCGCTGGCTTCAGGACCGGCTCAGGACCTGTTCTCGGGGTGCTGGGTCCGGGCGTGGCTGTGGAGGCGGGTCGCTGAGGAGAACCTCTTCCCGCAGTCCGAACAGCGTAAAGCCGAGGTGGTGCTGCTGGGTGGAGACGAAGGGGAC
The DNA here is from genome assembly GCA_019142605.1 of Cephalopholis sonnerati. Classification (NCBI taxonomy): domain Eukaryota; kingdom Metazoa; phylum Chordata; class Actinopteri; order Perciformes; family Serranidae; genus Cephalopholis; species Cephalopholis sonnerati. The sequence goes on along the minus strand of JAGQAX010000016.1, from coordinate 41,691,299 downwards.
GAGGTTTCTGCTGCGGCGTTCTCGGCCACGTGAGTCTGACGATGAGCCTTCAGCAGAGACATCCGACTGAACCGCCGACCGCACTCCTCACACTCTGACCACACCCTCCGCCTCTTCTTCTGCACACACAGGACACAACACGTCATCTACAACAACATTGTGATTTATCCTGGCTGAAATATGAGCAGAGGAAATCTCTGCTAGCTGCTAGGCTCATTTATACAATGTAAAATGCCATAGGCTTGTGCTAATAACGTTAGCATGTTGTATTTGTGGGGAAAATGTGTCCAGATAAAGACAAGTGTTTGTCTGTGAATGCTGCCAGTTATAGTGAAGCTGATTGGTGTTTGAAACTGTCTCTATGAAGCCATGTTTAATGTGTGTTTAATGTGTGTTTAATGAGTGTTTACTGTGTGTTTAATGTATGTTTAATGTGTGTTTAATGTGTGTTTACTGTGTGTTTTGAATCAACTAAATTTTACAGCACTTCTGCTGCTAACCAGTGTTCTGTAACTGTTGTGCAGCTGCATATTTTCAAACAGGAATAAAATCTGTCTTTTCATTTTATTTTGATCACAGTCTGTTTTTATAAAACTACTCAGACGTCTCAGATGTGACTTTCACTTGTAACTGAACATGTCGCCTGTTTCATAGAAGACACACAGACACACATCGTGTATCATCAGTCAGCCTGAAAATACCGAGATATGAATTTCTGTCCGCATCGCCCCGCCCTGTCTGAGAGCAGACACCTGAACAACTGATGCAACAACTGGTTTAAACAACCAATGATATTCTGCACAGTCCATCCTCACCAGGGTTCAACCTGCCAGCAGTGTGTCATCATAACAGAAGCGTGTGGTTGGTTGGATGTACCGTCAAATTAACAGAAACACCACTGGAGACGTCTGAGCTGGAAACACACCTGTGTGTCATGTGATGTGTGTCAAAGTCGCGCTGCAGCTCGTCCACGTCAAGTTATCACGACTGTTACTGACAGATATGAACTTCACGTCTGCGTCAGCTTCAGATCACGTGTGGACAGCTGCTAATTAAAGTTGGTCTCTCACCTGTAGAGCTGTGACTCAACAGGAAGTGTCTCTGTGGACACTGTCTTCATATTGACGGGACTGACTCTTTGTGTTGGTGTGATTTCTTGTCAAAATAAAGGCTCTCATTAATAAACTTCAACAGTTTGTTCTCAGAAAACTGAATTAAGTTTCGATTGAAGCCAACAGGAAATAGAAGACGATCCAGAGCTGTTTCTGCTGCATTAACTGGATTAATGTTATTTTTATATGAATTATTTTAATGACTCATGAATGACTCGTAAAACTGTTAACAATCAGTAATAATAATGAGACACTTTATTTATTCATAGGTTTATTTATCCTTCCTCACCTTCCTCCCTTTGTCCTCCTCCTCCTCTTCTTCCTCCTCCTCATCCCCATCCTCCTCCCTGGTTGCCGGGGGCGATGGGCAGGTCCGGCCGGGCGGCTCAACACCGTCTCTGCGCTCGATGGCACCTTCGAGCGCCAGAGCAGCCAGCGTTTCCTTGGCGGCGGCGTCCTCATCATCGTCCTCCAGCAGCTGAGACGGCAGAGTCAGGAGACGATGAAGCATCGAGGCAGAGGAGCGACGACCTGAAGGACCTGAACACAGACAGACGAGTCAGATGAGTCAGGACACTGATCCCACAGGTCACCTCGTTAACTGATCCACAGTCAGCGGTGGAGGAATTCCTCTGATCCTCTGCTGCAGTGAACGTTCTGACTTCACAGCATTGAAACTCTCTGATACAAGTTACAGTCCTGCGTTTAAAACCTGACGCAAGTTGAAATGTACTGAAGTAGATAAAAGTATTAAAGTCAAAGTATTAAAGTCATAGTATTAAACTGTCCGCTCCCTGGTTAACAAGATGGACGAGATGAAACTACGGGATGTTAACAACCGGATAGACAGTTGTATCATGGTGATAACAGAGACCTGGCTGCATGAAAACGTGAAGGGAGAGATATGCCTGGCAAGATGGCGCCAGTGTGTGTGGCTGGCCGTCTGCTGCTCCTGCAATGCCTGGTGTTTTTATTGTTTTTAACCATTGGCACCAAACAGATTGAGTCTCTGCTGGTGTATGATCGCCAGTCTCTTTTGTTTCTCCGGGAAAATGTCAGAGATCTACGTGTGTTCAATCACGGTGGACAGAATACTTTGCCGCCGCTCCTGGCGGGGATTCCGCCTCACCTGTACCGGGCCTCGGCCCTACCTTCCCGGCGGAAGCGTCCCCGTCGCCGCGGCAGACGCGGCGGTCGGCTGGTGAAGCTGAAACTCCGGCTGGCAAGCTCTTCGTCCATTTCCCGGACAGGACATGGATTATTCCCTCTTTTTGCTGTGCCCCGGCGCTTCCTGGATCCCATCGGCGCCTGCCTGGTACCTGTCACCGGCTCATCTGAGGGACTCCTGCCCCGCCGCCTCTGCCCTCTTCGGCTCTCTCAGCGCGGGGTAAACCACCGGCTCCTGAGGGCACTGCCCCGGGCTCCCCGATCCACCGGACCACAGGCCCCAGCTGCCACCAGGATTGGCTTGGTGAACGCTAGATCTCTGGCGAACAAAACTTTCATCCTGAGGGATTTCTTCAGCTCCCGTGGCCTGGATTTCCTCTGTGTGACAGAGACTTGGCTCGGTGCCGGTGAGTGCAGCGCTCTGGTCGAACTTTTACCTGCTGACTGTTCGTACTTTAACTCCCCGCGGACGTCGGGTCGTGGTGGAGGAACGGCAGCGGTTTACAGAAACTATTTCAAATGTAAGCAGCGCACCTTCTTATCCTCATTTTCCAGCTTTGAGGTGACTTTATTTGAGGTGGGTCGCTCCGACCTGGTGCTGTGCCCTGTCATTTACCGACCCCCCAGATATAATAAGGACTTTGTGAATGACTTTTCTGGTCTTCTGGCTGAAATTATGCCCAAGTATGACCGTGTCCTTTTTCTCGGGGATTTTAACATACATGTGTGTTGTCCTGATAAGCCGTTGGTGAAGGACTTTTTAAGCCTTATTGACTCTTTTAATTTGGTGCAGTGTGTGTCTGGTCCCACACACGAACATGGACACACATTAGACCTCGTCCTCTCTCATGGGTTATCTGTGTCTAATTTGGAAATCTGTGACGATGTGATTTCCGATCATATGCCTGTGTTGTTTGAAGTTGCTTTCTCCTGTGCTGAGGTTAAATCTGGCGCTCCTGTTCAGAGACGTCGGATTTTTAACTCTTGTACTGCCGGTCAGTTCTCTGTGGCTTTTGATGAGCTCTGTGTCTGTCCTGCCTCTGTTGACACAGAGGAGCTCAGCTCCTGGTTCCACTCCTCCTGCCGAACCATATTGGACTCTGTGGCTCCATTAAAAACTGTGCAGCCCAAAGTTAAACCTGAGCCCTGGTTTAACGAAAGGACTCGCGCAGCCAGACAGGAGTGCCGCAAAGCTGAGCGGAAGTGGAAGAAGGACAAGCTGCAGGTCTCCCTCCAAATCCTAAAGGACTGTTGGCGCTGCTACCAGAGCACCGTTAAAGAGACCAAAAGACAATACCTGACAAACATCATTGACAGCAATCGTCACAATCCACGTGTGTTATTTAAAACCATCAACACTGTTCTTAATGCCCCACAGCCTGTCAGCTTGGAGGCATCTCCTGAAATCTGTAATAGCTTCCTGCACTTTTTTATTGATAAGGTTGCTACTGCAAGGGCTCTCATCTCAGCTCCTGCATCTGACCCGTCTGACCATGTTCCTTGTTCTGTAGCTCTTGATAAGTTTGAGCCTGTGTCTCTGTCGTTTTTAGAAGATCTGGTTGGCCATATTAAGCCATCAGGTTCTCCCTGTGACGCTGTCTCTCCTCGTTTCTTTAAAGAGGTTTTCCCTAGTATAGGGCAGTCTGTTTTAGCTATCATTAACAGCAGTCTGTCCTCTGGTGTTGTTCCTCTTAGTTTTAAACATGCAGTGGTGCAGCCCCTACTTAAGAAACCTGGCCTTGATCGCAGCGTGCTGGCCAATTTTAGGCCCATCTCCAAGCTGCCTTTTATTTCTAAAATCTTGGAGAAAGTTGTCCATGCTCAGTTAAAGTCTTTTCTGGATGAGCATGATGTCCTGGAGGTCTTTCAATCTGGCTTTAAAACTCTGCATAGCACTGAGTCAGCTTTGTTAAGAGTTTTTAACGATATTCTCCTGGCCAATGACTCAGGTGACCATGTAATTCTTGTTTTGTTGGACCTTACTGCAGCGTTTGACACTGTGGACCACAACACCCTAGTGGCTCGGTTACGTGACCTAGTGGGCATCTGTGGTACTGCACTGGAGTGGGTCAAATCTTATCTGGTCGACAGGAGTATGACTGTAAGCCTGGGAAATTCAGAGTCCATCTCTGCTCCACTGTTGTATGGGGTTCCACAGGGGTCGATTTTAGGGCCCCTGCTTTTCTCTTTGTACTTACTGCCCCTGGGCTCCATCCTGAGAAAGCATGGCATTTCTTTCCATTGTTATGCTGATGACAGCCAGATATATGTGCCACTGAATAAGAAAAATGCTTTCTCCCTCACACCACTTCTGTCATGTCTTGAAGACATCAAAGCCTGGATGGCCTTAAACTTTTTAAATTTCAATGAGAAAAAAACAGAAGTGATGGTGTTTGGCCCCAGTGGCCAAGTTGACTTGGGTCCTTTGGCAGACTATGAAAAGCCAATAGTCTCAAACTTGGGTTTTAAGATGGACAGTGATTTTAAATTGGATCGGCAAATTAGTGCTGTAGTAAAGTCCAGCTTTTTTCAGATGAGGCAGCTGGCAAAGGTGAAGCCTTTCCTCGCACAACAGCACTTTGAAACAGTAATCCATGCCTTTATCACATCTCGGCTGGATTACTGTAATGCACTTTATTTTGGAGTCAGCCAGTCCTCCCTCGCACGTCTCCAGTTAGTGCAAAACGCAGCCGCTCGCCTCCTAACTGGAGCACGTAAGAGGGAGCACATAACTCCCATCCTGGCTTCCCTCCACTGGCTGCCTGTGCACTTTAGAGTCCATTTTAAGATTCTTTTATTTGTTTTTAAATCTTTAAATGGTCTCGCCCCTCCTTACCTCTCTGAGCTCCTCCATCCTTATGCTCCTGCTCGGTGCCTCAGGTCAGCTGATCTGCTGCTCCTGGAGGTACCGAGGTCTAAACGGAAGCTCAGAGGGGACAGAGCTTTCTCTGTTGCGGCTCCTAAATTATGGAATGAGCTACCATTGCACATCAGACAAGCCTCCTCACTGTCCATTTTTAAAACTCGTCTTAAAACCCATTTTTATTCCCTGGCTTTCAACCCTGCATGAGACTGCTCTTGTTTTAGTGTTTTATGGTTTGTTTTTATTTGTTGTTTTATTGTTTTTGATTGTTTTTAAAAACAGTAAAATTATTATTTTACTGTTTATTCCTGTTTTATCTTATTTATTTTAATGTTGTTTTAATTGTTTTAAGTCTCTGTTGTTTTGCCTATTTATGTACAGCACTTTGTTTCAGCTGTGGTTGTTTTTAAAGTGCTATATAAATAAAGTTGAGTTGAGTTGAGTTGAGAAAACATCCTGGACCTAGCCGTGGAGCTAGCAGGACGTACAATCTTCTGGGCGGATCGCACATCGGACTCCGGTAAGAGGAGAGGAGGAGGTGTGTGCATCTATATTAACAACAGTTGGTGCACGGACACTGCTGTTATTGAGAGACACTGCTGTCCAGACCTGGAGTTTCTAATGTTGAAGTGCAGACCTTTTTATTTGCCCAGGGAAATAACCCAAGTGTTTGTAACTGCTGTGTATATCCACCCGCGAGCTAATGCTAACGTAGCTATGAGCAGGCTGCATGATAGCATCACCAGGCAACAAAACAAACACCCAGAGGGCTTCTTCATCGTGGCTGGAGACTTTAATCACACCAACTTAAAGGCTGTGCTCCCCAGATTTTACAAGAATGTTGACATTCAAACAAGGAAGGGCAGAACACTAGACCAGGTCTACACCAACATCTCTGGAGCCTACAGAGCCCGCCACTCCCCTCACCTCGGACACTCAGACCATCTTTCCCTGTTCCTGACACCAGCTTACAAGCCCCTCATCTGCAGGTCTAAGCCACAGTACAAGTCAGTGCAGCGCTGGACTGAGGAGGCCACACTATCCTTGCAGGACTGTTTTGAGGACACCATATGGGAGCTCTTTGAAGACCCAGACATTGAACTCCACACCTCCTCTGTACTATCATACATCAGTTTCTGCATGGATAATGTAACATCAAGGAAACAGGTGAAAACATTTCCCAACCAAAAACCCTGGTTTGACGCCAATTTCAGAGCACTACTCCAGGCCAGAGATTCAGCACTGAGGTCAAGGGACAGGGAAGCCTACAGGAGGGCTAGAGTGGACCTGAACAGAGGCATCAAGGCTGCTAAAACAAAGTACAGAGAGCAGATAGAGGCCAACTTCAGGGAGAACAACCCCCGCTCCGTGTGGAAAGGCATACAGAATATAACTGACTACAAACAATGCCACAACACCCCCCCCTCCACCGACACTTCTCTCCCAGACCAGCTTAACACCTTTTTCTCCCGCTTTGAAGAGGACAACAGACAGGCAGAGGACACACAGCTGACATCATCAGAGCATGACCAGCCCCCCACCATCCAACAACATCAGGTACTGCGAGTCCTGCGTGGCATCGACTCAACTCAACTCAACTCAACTTTATTTATATAGCACTTTAAAAACAACCACAGCCGAAACAAAGTGCTGTACATAAATAGGCAAAACAACACAGACATTAAAACAATTAAAACAACAATAAAATAAATAAGGTAAAACAGGCATAAGCACTAAAATAATTGTCTTATAGTTTTTAAAAACAATCAAAAACAATAAAACAATAAATAAAAGCAAACCATAAAACACTAAAACAAGAGCAGAGTCTCATGCAGGGGTTGAAAGCCAGGGAATAAAAATGGGTTTTAAGACGAGTTTTAAAAATGGACAGTGAGGAGGCTTGTCTAATGTGCAACGGTAGCTCATTCCATAATTTAGGAGCTGCAACAGAGAAAGCTCTGTCCCCTCTGAGCTTCCGTTTTGACCTCGGTACCTCCAGGAGCCGCAGATCAGCTGACCTGAGGCACCGAGCAGGAGTGTAGGGATGAAGGAGCTCAGAGAGGTAAGGCGGGGCGAGACCATTTAAAGATTTAAAAACAAATAAAAGAATCTTAAAATGGACTAACTAAAGAGTAAAGCAGGGGCCCTAAAATCGACCCCTGTGGAACCCCATACAACAGTGGAGCAGAGATGGACTCCGAATTTCCCAGGCTTACGCTCATACTCCTGTCGGCCAGATAAGATTTGACCCACTCCAGTGCAGTACCACAGATGCCCACTAGGTCACGTAACCGAGCCAATAGGGTGTTGTGGTCCACAGTGTCAAACGCTGCAGTAAGGTCCAACAAAACAAGAATAACATGGTCACCAGAGTCATTGGCCAGGAGGATATCATTAAAAACTTTTAACAAAGCTGACTCAGTGCTATGAAGAGTTTTGAAGCCAGATTGAAAGACCTCCAGAACATCATGCTCATCCAGAAAAGACTTTAACTGAGCATGGACAACTTTCTCCAAGATTTTAGAAATAAAAGGCAGCTTGGAGATGGGCCTAAAATTGGCCAGCACGCTGCGATCAAGGCCAGGTTTCTTAAGTAGGGGCTGCACCACTGCATGTTTAAAATTTAGAGGAACAACACCAGAGAACAGACTGCTGTTAATGATAGCTAAAACAGACTGCCCTATACTAGGGAAAACCTCTTTAAAGAAGCGTGGAGAGACAGCATCAGAAGGAGAACCTGATGGCTTAATATGGCCAACCAGATCTTCTAAAAACGACAGAGACACAGGCTCAAACTTATCAAGAGCTACAGAACAAGGAACATGGTCAGACGGGTCAGATGCAGGAGCTGAGATGAGAGCCCTTGCAGCAGCAATCTTACCAATAAAAAAGTGCAGGAAGCTATTACACATTTCAGGAGATGCCTCCAAGCTGACAGGCTGTGGGGCATTAAGAACAGTGTCAATGGTTTTAAATAACACACGTGGATTGTGACGATTGCACTCAATGATGTTTGTCAGATACTGTCTTTTGGTCTCTTTAACGGTGCTGTGGTAGCAGCGCCAACAGTCCTTTAGGATTTGGAGGGAGACCTGCAGCTTGTCCTTCTTCCACTTCCGCTCAGCTTTGCGGCACTCCTGTCTGGCTGCGCGAGTCCTTTCATTAAACCAGGGCTCAGGTTTAGCTTTGGGCTGCACAGTTTTTAATGGAGCCACAGAGTCCAGTATGGTTCGGCAGGAGGAGTGGAACCAGGAGCTGAGCTCCTCTGTGTCAACAGAGGCAGGACAGACACAGAGCTCATCAAAAGCCACAGAGAACTGACCAGCAGTACAAGAGTTAAAAATCCGACGTCTCTGAGCAGGAGCGCCAGATTTAACCTGAGCACAGGAGAAAGCAACTTCAAACAACACAGGCATATGATCGGAAATCACATCGTCACAGATCTCCAAATTAGACACAGATAAACCATGAGAGAGGACGAGGTCTAATATGTGTCCATGTTCGTGTGTGGGACCAGACACACACTGCACCAAGTTAAAAGAGTCAATAAGGCTTAGAAAGTCCTTCACCAGCGGCTTATCAGGACAACACACATGTATGTTAAAATCCCCGAGAAAAAGGACACGGTCATACTTGGGCATAATTTCAGCCAGAAGACCAGAAAAGTCATTCACAAAGTCCTTATTATATCTGGGGGGTCGGTAAATGACAACGCACAGCACCAGGTCGGAGCGACCCACCTCAAATAAAGTCACCTCAAAGCTGGAGAATGAGGATGAGACGGTGCGCTGCTTGCATTTAAAATTGTTTTTGTAAACCGCCGCCGTTCCTCCTCCACGACCCGACGTCCGCGGGGAGTTTAAGTACGAACAGTCAGCAGGTAAAAGTTCGACCAGAGCGCTGCACTCACCGGCACCGAGCCAAGTCTCTGTCACACAGAGGAAATCCAGGCCACGGGAGCTGAAGAAATCCCTCAGGATGAAAGTTTTGTTCGCCAGAGATCTAGCGTTCACCAAGCCGATCCTGGTGGCAGCTGGGGCCTGTGGTCCGGTGGATCGGGGAGCCCGGGGCAGCATCCTCAGGAGCCGGTGGTTTACCCCGCGCTGAGAGAGCCGAAGAGGGCAGAGGCGGCGGGGCAGGAGTCCCTCAGAAGAGCCGGTGACAGGAACCAGGCAGGCGTCGATGGGATCCAAGAAGCGCCGGGGCATAGCAAAAGGGGGGAATAATCCATGTCCTGTCCGGGAAATGGACGAAGAGCGTGCCAGCCAGAGTTTAAGCTTCACCAGCCGACCGCCGCGTCTGCCGCGGCGACGGGGACGCTTCCGCCGGGAAGGTAGGGCCGAGGCCCGGTACAGGTGAGTCGGAATCCCCGCCAGGAGCGGGGGCAAAGTATTCTGTCCATCGTAATCAAACGCACCTAGATCTCTGACATTCTGCCGGAGAAACAACAGAGATTGGCGATCATACACCAGCAGAGACTCGATCTGCTTAGTGCCGATGGTTAACAACAACAAAAATACCAAGAATCGCAGGAGCAGCAGACGGCCAGCCACACACACTGGCGCCATCTTGCATTCTTCCATCTTGAAAACTCCTTGAAAACACCAAGAAAGCATCAGGACCGGATGGAGTACCAGGGAGGGTGCTGAAATCATGTGCTCACCAGCTTGCTGCAGTATTCACTAACATCTTCAACCGTTCACTGCAGCAAGCTACAGTCCCCACCTGCCTGAAAACTGCCACCATAATCCCTGTGCCCAAATCCTCTGCCATCACAGGGTTGAATGATTACCGGCCTGTGGCCCTGACACCGGTGATCATGAAATGTATGGAGAGACTGGTGTTACAGCATGTCAAGGCCCACATCCCACCTGGCTTTGATCAACATCAGTTCGCCTACAGGTCCAACAGATCCACAGACGACGCCATCTCCATTGCCCTCCACACCGCTCTCAGCCACATTGAAAGCCCCAACACATATATCAGGATGCTGTTTGTTGACTTCAGCTCGGCATTTAACTCCATCAGCCCCAGCAGACTCATCAACAAACTGCAGACACTACAACATGGAACCTCCCTCTGTCTGTGGATCAAGGACTTCCTGACTAACAGACCCCAGCATGTCAGAATGGGCACCTCCACATGCTCCACCATCGTCCTCAATACTGGTGTTCTTCAGGGCTGTGTGCTGAGTCCAGTCTTGTACACACTGTACACTTATGACTGTGTCGCTACTCATGGCTCCAACACCTTCATCAAATTTGCGGATGATAAAGTCATAGTCAAAGTAGTTAAAGTCAAAGGAGTTAAAGTCAAAGTATTAAAATCAAAGTAGTTAAACTCATAGTATTAAAGTCAAAGTAGTTAAAGTCATAGTATTAAAGTCAAAGTAGTTAAAGTCAAAGTAGTTAAAGTCATAGTATTAAAGTCAAAGTATTAAAGTCAAAGTAGTTAAAGTCATAGTATTAAAGTCAAAGTATTAAAGTCAAAGTAGTTAAAGTCAAAGTAGTTAAAGTCATAGTATTAAAGTCAAAGTATTAAAGTCAAAGTAGTTAAAGTCATAGTATTAAAGTCAAAGTAGTTAAAGTCAAAGTAGTTAAAGTCATAGTATTAAAGTCAAAGTAGTTAAAGTCAAAGTAGTTAAAGTCATAGTATTAAAGTCAAAGTAGTTAAAATCATAGTATTAAAGTCAAAGTATTAAAGTCAAAGTAGTTAAAGTCAAAGTATTAAAGTCAAAGTAGTTAAAGTCATAGTATTAAAGCCATAGTATTAAAGTCAAAGTATTAAAGTCAAAGTAGTTAAAGTCATAGTATTAAAGTCAAAGTACTTAAAGTCAAAGTAGTTAAAGTCATAGTATTAAAGTCAAAGTAGTTAAAGTCATAGTATTAAAGTCAAAGTATTAAAGTCATAGTATTAAAGTCAAAGTAGTTAAAGTCAAAGTATTAAAGTCAAAGTAGTTAAAGTCATACTATTAAAGTCAAAGTATTAAAGTCAAAGTAGTTAAAGTCATAGTATTACAGTCAAAGTATTAAAGTCATAGTATTAAAGTCAAAGTAGTTAAAGTCATATTTTTAAAGTCAAAGTATTAAAGTCAAAGTATTAAAGTCATAGTATTAAAGTCAAAGTATTAAAGTCATAGTATTAAAGTCAAAATATTAAAGTCAAAGTATTAAAGTCAAAGTATTAAAGTCATAGTATTAAAGTCAAAGTATTAAAGTCATAGTATTAAAGTCAAAGTAGTTAAAGTCATAGTATTAAAGTCAAAGTATTAAAGTCAAAGTAGTTAAAGTCATAGTATTAAAGTCAAAGTATTAAAGTCATAGTATTAAAGTCAAAGGAGTTAAAGTCATAGGATTAAAGTCAAAGTATTAAAGTCATAGTATTAAAGTCAAAGTAGTTAAAGTCATAGTATTAAAGTCATAGTATTAAAGTCAAAGTATTAAAGTCATAGTATTAAAGTCAAAGTAGTTAAAGTCATAGTATTAAAGTCAAAGTATTAAAGTCATAGTATTAAAGTCAAAGTAGTTAAAGTCATAGTATTAAAGTCAAAGTAGTTAAAGTCAAAGTAGTTAAAGTCATAGTATTAAAGTCAAAGTAGTTAAAGTCATAGTATTAAAGTCAAAGTAGTTAAAGTCATAGAATTAAAGTCAAAGTATTAAAATCATAGTATTACAGTCAAAGTAGTTAAAGTCAAAGTATTAAAGTCATAGTATTAAAGTCAAAGTAGTTAAAGTCATAGTATTAAAGTCAAAGTATTAAAGTCAAAGTATTTAAAGTCACAGTATTAAAGTCAAAGTATTAATATCAAAGTATTAAAGTCATAGTATTAAAATCAAAGTAGTTAAAGTCATAGTATTAAAGTCAAAGTACTAAAGTCAAAGTATTAAAGTCATAGTATTAAAGTCAAAGTATTAAAGTCATAGTATTAAAGTCAAAGTAGTTAAAGTCATAGTATTAAAGTCAAAGTATTAAAGTCAAAGTAGTTAAAGTCATAGTATTAAAGTCATAGTATTAAAGTCAAAGTATTAAAGTCATAGTATTAAAGTCATAGTATTAAAGTCAAAGTAGTTAAAGTCATAGTATTAAAGTCAAAGTATTAAAGTCAAAGTATTAAAGTCAAAGTAGTTAAAGTCATAGTATTAAAGTCATAGTATTAAAGTCATAGTATTAAAGTCAAAGTATTAAAGTCGAAGTAGTTAAAGTCATAGTATTAAAGTCAAAGTAGTTAAAGTCAAAGTAGTTAAAGTCATAGTATTAAAGTCAAAGTAGTTAAAGTCAAAGTAGTTAAAGTCATAGTATTAAAGTCAAAGTAGTTAAAGCAATAGTATTAAATTCAAAGTAGTTAAAGTCAAAGTAGTTAAAGTCATAGTATTAAAGTCAAAGTAGTTAAAGTCAAAGTAGTTAAAGTCATAGTATTAAAGTCATAGTATTAAAGTCAAAGTAGTTAAAGTCATAGTATTAAAGTCAAAGTATTAAAGTCATAGTATTAAAGTCAAAGTAGTTAAAGTCATAGTATTAAAGTCAAAGTAGTTAAAGTCAAAGTAGTTAAAGTCATTAGTATTAAAGTCAAAGTATTAAAGTCAAAGTAGTTAAAGTGATAGTATTAAAGTCAAAGTATTAAAGTCAAAGTAGTTAAAGTCAAAGTATTAAAGTCAAAGTATTAAAGTCATAGTATTAAAGTCAAAGTAGTTAAAGTGAAAGTATTAAAGTCAAAGTAGTTAAAGTCAAAGTAGTTAAAGTCAAAGTATTAAAGTCATAGTATTAAAGTCAAAGTATTAAAGTCAAAGTAGTTAAAGTCATAGTATTAAAGTCAAAGTATTAAAGTCAAAGTAGTTAAAGTGAAAGTATTAAAGTCAAAGTAGTTAAAGTGAAAGTAGTTAAAGTCAAAGTATTAAAGTCATAGTATTAAAGTCAAAGTATTAAAGTCAAAGTATTAAAGTCAAAGTAGTTAAAGTCATAGTATTAAAGTCAAAGTATTAAAGTCAAAGTAGTTAAAGTCATAGTATTAAAGTCAAAGTAGTTAAAGTCAAAGTATTAAAGTCAAAGTAGTTAAAGTCATAGTATTAAAGTCAAAGTAGTTAGTCAAAGTAGTTAGTCAAAGTATCAAAGTCAAAGTATTAAAGTCAAAGTAGTTAAAGTCAAAGTAGTTAAAGTCAAAGTAGTTAAAGTGAAAGTATTAAAGTCAAAGTAGTTAAAGTCATAGTATCAAAGTCAAAGTATTAAAGTCAAAGTAGTTAAAGTCATAGTATTAAAGTCAAAGTAGTTAAAGTCATAGTATTAAAGTCAAAGTAGTTAAAGTCAAAGTATTAAAGTCAAAGTATTAAAGTCAAAGTAGTTAAAGTCAAAGTATTAAAGTCAAAGTATTAAAGTCAAAGTAGTTAAAGTCAAAGTATTAAAGTCAAAGTAGTTAAAGTCAAAGTATTAAAGTCAAAGTATTAAAGTCATAGTATTAAAGTCAAAGTAGTTAAAGTCATAGTATTAAAGTCATAGTATTAAAGTCAAAGTAGTTAAAGTCAAAGTATTAAAGTCATAGTATTAAAGTCAAAGTAGTTAAAGTCAAAGTATTAAAGTCAAAGTACTTAAAGTCAAAGTATTAAAGTCAAAGTATTAAAGTCATAGTATTAAAGTCAAAGTAGTTAAAGTCAAAGTATTAAAGTCAAAGTATTAAAGTCATAGTATTAAAGTCAAAGTAGTTAAAGTCAAAGTATTAAAGTCAAAGTACTTAAAGTCAAAGTATTAAAGTCAAAGTAGTTAAAGTCAAAGTAGTTAAAGTCAAAGTATTAAAGTCAAAGTAGTTAAAGTCAAAGTAGTTAAAGTCAAAGTATTAAAGTCACAGTATTAAAGTCATAGTATTAAAGTCAAAGTAGTTAAAGTCAAAGTATTAAAAACAAAGTATTAAAGTCAAAGTAGTTAAAGTTATAGTATTAAAGTCAAAGTATTAAAGTCAAAGTAGTTAAAGTCAAAGTAGTTAAAGTCATAGTATTAAAGTCAAAGTAGTTAAAGTCAAAGTAGTTAAAGTGAAAGTATTAAAGTCAAAGTATTAAAGTCATAGTATTAAAGTCATAGTATTAAAGTCAAAGTATTAAAGTCATAGTATTAAAGTCAAAGTATTAAAGTCATAGTATTAAAGTCAAAGTAGTTAAAGTCATAGTATCAAAGCCAAAGTAGTTAAAGTCGAAGTATTAAAGTCAAAGTAGTTAAAGTCAAAGTAGTTAAAGTCATAGTATTAAAGTCAAAGTAGTTAAAGTCATAGTATTAAAGTCAAGGTAGTTAAAGTCAAAGTAGTTAAAGTCATAGTATTAAAGTCAAAGTATTAAAGTCAAAGTAGTTAAAGTCATGGTATGAAAGTCAAGGTAGTTAAAGTCAAAGTAGTTAAAGTCAAAGCATTAAAGTCAAAGTATTAAAGTCATAGTATTAAAGTCAAAGTAGTTAAAGTCATAGTATTAAAGTCAAAGTATTAAAGTCAAAGTAGTTAAAGTCATTAGTATTAAAGTCAAAGTAGTTAAAGTCAAAGTATTAAAGTCAAAGTATTAAAGTCAAAGTAGTTAAAGTCAAAGTATTAAAGTCAAAGTATTAAAGTCAAAGTAGTTAAAGTCATAGTATTAAAGTCATAGTATTAAAGTCAAAGTAGTAAAAGTCAAAGTAGTAAAAGTCAAAGTATTAAAGTCATAATATTAAAGTCAAAGTATTAAAGTCATAGTATTAAAGTCAAAGTATTAAAGTCAAAGTAGTTAAAGTCATAGTATTAAAGTCAAAGTAGTTAAAGTCAAAGTAGTTAAAGTCATAGTATTAAAGTCAAGTAGTTAAAGTCAAAGTAGTTAAAGTCATAGTATTAAAGTCAAAGTAGTTAAAGTCAAAGTAGTTAAAGTCATGGTATGAAAGTCAAGGTAGTTAAAGTCAAAGTAGTTAAAGTCATAGTATTAAAGTCAAAGTATTAAAGGCAAAGTAGTTAAAGTCATGGTATGAAAGTCAAGGTAGTTAAAGTCAAAGTAGTTAAAGTCAAAGCATTAAAGTCAAAGTATTAAAGTCAAAGTAGTTAAAGTCAAAGTAGTTAAAATCATAGTATTAAAGTCAAAGTAGTTAAGTGAAAGTATTAAAGTCATAGTATTAAAGTCAAAGTAGTTAAAGTCAAAGTATTAAAGTCAAAGTATTAAAGTCATAGTATTAAAGTCAAAGTATTAAAGTCAAAGTATTAAAGTCATAGTATTAAAGTCAAAGTATTAAAGTCATAGGATTAAAGTCAAAGTATTAAAGTCAAAGTATTAAAGTCAAAGTCGTTAAAGTCAAAGTATTAAAGTCATAGTATTAAAGTCAAAGTATTAAAGTCAAAGTAGTGACAGATGAAATGTTCCTGCTGTTTATTTTCATTCCTTCATGTTCAGTTTGGTAGTGTCATGTTCAAAGTGTCCAGCAGAGGGCGGTGAACAGCAAACACTCAGCAGCTGTTCTTTAACGACACATTTATATTTTACACACATCTGTTCAAGTCGTAATATTTAATCCGTGACTGTTTGCACCTCGTCTGATCAAACATCAGGAAGATTTTATTGACAGTGGATAATAAGTGACGTAATTTTCATACATGAATTAATATTTATGTTTTTATTCTATCTTTCTGTGTATTTCATATATTTTTGTTTTATCTGTATTTTAAAATCTGGTTGTTTTTTACATATATTAATCTATATATGATTAAAAATAATTTATCTTGGTAGCTGATTATACATTTTTTGTTTTTATTAGTTTCCTTGATTTTGTTCAGCACTAATGTCTGTATTCTACTGTCTCCCATTTTGTTTTATTTTTTTCTAAATTTAATTTTGTATATTTTTTAAGCTCTTCTGTATTTTTTTTTCAATGTGTATATCTTACTTTTTTCTCCACATTTTTAAATCAAGTTTTTTTTTCATTTTGTTTTTTTTAAATAAATATGCTTATAAATAATTTAGAGTTCGGTAGCTTGTTTAGAGTTTTTGTTTTTGTTTTTAACATTTTTACTTTATGATGCGCTATTGTCTGTAATCTAGTAAATCTATTTTTTTCTATAATTTCATTTTCTATTTTTCAGCTCTTTTATAATTTTGTAATGTTCACATTTTAAACACATATTTTTATATTCTCAAATTGATCTGTTTTTTTTGTTTTATAAATATACTTATAATTTATTTTCATTTTGGTAGCAATATATATATTTTTGTGTGTTTGTTTTTAATACTACTGTTCTTTAATTCTAGGTTGTTTTGATTCTGATTTTTTTTTTTTTGCGTTATGTTTTCAGCTCTATCATCTGTATTCTGCCGTCGCCTGTCATGTTATATATATTTTTCAAATTTCCATTTTCTATTTTTTTCAGCTTTTATATTTTTGTGTATATTTTAAATGTATTTATAGTATTTAAAACATTATTCTTTTCATATTTAATTTTTTAATCTTCGGCTCCATAACAATTTTTTTACAGCACGTTTTTTTAATATATATTTCTACCAATATTTTTTTTTTCTCTTATTTGTTTACATGTTTATTCCAGTTTGTTTATTTGCAGTTTCATTTTATGTTTTTCAGTTGTTTCATTAAACTTTACTTTTTAAGTACATTTTTTAATTTTAATAATTTCACCGTCAGCTGTGTTTTTATTTTAAATTTGATCTGAAATCTGCTCCCAGCTGATCTCAGGTCAGTTTTAACTTGTTAATAAAGTGAAGGAGTCACCTGTGGGGCTGAGGGGGGGTCCAGGTGGGGGTCTCGTGGCGGCGGCGGCGTCCCCGTGACTGTCTGCTGCCTCTTCGTCAGGAGAAAACACCTCCATGTCCTCCAGAGGAGTCCAGCGAGGGTCCTGCTGGGGGGAGGAGGGGGACGGCTCCAGGGTCACAGAGGACGTGGACAGAGGCGCCACCTGCTCTGCCCCGCCCTCTCCCAGACTCCGCCCAACACCTCCTCCTCCTCCCCCGAGCTCCTTGATCTGCCAGACATCGCTGCACCACTTCTGACCGAAGACTTTGTCCAGGATGGGGACCCAGTCCTGAGAGACGGAGAGGACGGGGGGACGCTCCGAGTCTGAGGAGGGGATGAAGGAGAGGAGGCAGGAAGACAAGGAGGAAGAGAGGAGAAGATGGAGACGGGGAAAAAGGTGAGAAAGGAAAAATTTAGGAAAGGAGAGGATGTAGGAGAGAGGGAAGGAAAAGAGGATGAAGGGGGTAAGGAGAGGAAAACAACAAGAGGAGGGAAGGAGGGAACAAGGAGGAGAATTAAGGAGGTGAAGGAGGAGAGAGGAAACATTAAGGAGAAGAGGGAGGATATGAGGTCACATAAGCTCCACCAATTTTCACCTGGAGCTGTGATGTCACAGCGTCCTGCGGTCCACCTGTCCCTCACCGCAGCCAGGTGAGACGTCACAGGACAACAGTCGTCTCTTTACTCACCGTCTGTCTCGGCCGTCTCTTTGGACACGGTGACCTCAGTGAGCTCCTCCCGGGCGTCCTCGGAGCCGCTGGGGGACACCGAGTCGTTCTCCGAGCCTCTCCTCCTCCCCCCAGCTCCTCCTCCTCCTCTGCCCTTCTCCCCTCCCCCTCCTCCTCCTCCTCTGTCGGAGCTCCTGTCCAGCCTCTCCTCCAGGAGGCGCTGCTCCCTCTCCATCTTGGTGATCTCCAGCAGGAGGTCGTCAAACGAAGCCTCGACGATCTTCGTCAGCTCGTGAACCGCAAAGTCCAGGACCTGCTCCATCACCGACTTCAGCTGGTCTGAAGGAGACAGAGAGACAACCACCACCATCATCATCATCGTCATCAGTCAGTGATGTCACCTCAACATTAAAACACATGCAGCGTCCTGAGCGTCCCCTTTAGAGGTGGAGGAGGTGCTGTGACGTGTCGCTGCAGTAACAGTCATAATAACTCTGGGACAAACAAGCAAAGTCTTCAGATTCCGAGGTTTTTGTGGGTTCATGAACGCATCGCAGGCAGAACAGCAGTTTGAGTCATGTGACTGATAACTGATCAGATGACATCAATGGACGAGAGCAGCAGCTCAGCGTGGCGTCCTGATGCTCCGCCGGCAGCGTGAAGCAGTAACTAACAGCACACATGCTCCATCAGCGCCTCTCATGAACGCCGCCACTCCAGAAACAGAAACTCAAATAAACGTTCTTACCTTTAAGTGAATATCATTATTGTGTTTATAATTAATGACACGTGTGTGTATCTGTTCGCTCACGTGTGGGGAAGTGACATTCTGGGCTGATTTTGTTGTTGTTTATTTCTCCTCTCGTTGCCATGGAAACAAAGAGGACATCAGCTGATGACTTGGAGCGTCTCTACTGACGCCCGTTTCTTTTTGTTGAAACTGTGTTTTCATGCACAGATGAGACGTGTGTTCATCACCTGTTGTAAAAGGGTTGTTCAGTAAAACTGATGTTTACAGCCGCACTGGGACACACACACACACACACACACATACACACACACACACACACACACACACACACACACACACACACACACACACACACACACACAGGTACTCAGAGACAAGGAACACATATATATGTACATGTCTAACACGGCGCCTCCAGAGGAGCAGATGGCCTCATGGTCACATGACAAACAACAATAACAATAATCTGAAACAGAGCTCTGCTCACGTCTGTGGGAAAATATGTGTGTTGGCGTTTGGGGTGATCTGACCCTTTAAATATAACTACTGTCAGCCCACTACATCCTGACACACACACACACACACACACACACACACACACACACACACACACACACACACACACTCGGCCCAGTGGGCTCATAAACGTACAGCTGTGATTTCCATACGTCCTCTGACAGACGTACGTCCCCTAAAACGTCTCTGTGACTGTAAAGACTTCATCTGGTCACATTAAATATTAAGAAAACTAACAATGTGTGTTTTAATGACGAGACACACACACACACACACACACAGCTCGTCCATCTGTCCTCTGATCAAACATGTGACCTCTGCGTCATGTGACCTGCTGCCACACAGGATGACCCACTTTCTGCTTCACAAATAAACAAATAAATAAATAAAGGAGGCATTAATCCGTTTACACACACACACACACACACACACAGTCTGATCTGCTGTCTGAATACACACAGTGTGTGTGTGTGGCCACGCCCACATGACTTCATTGATAAGACGGTTTATCCTCAGACTCACATGTTGCAGCAGAGCAACATGCACACACACACACACACACACACACACACACACACACACACACACATTAGATGTGACACGTCAGGACTGATGAGTAAGGAACATTAGGGCGGTCACTGTGTGACATCACAGAGTCAAACCTTGGTGAGGTGAGTCGTCTCAGAGACGTGACAGTCTACACTTTAGTCTCGACCAATCAGAGCTCAGCGTCACAGTGACCACAGGTGTGTGTGTCACGTAGCGTGGTTAGACAGATTTTTAGATGTAGAAACATGAACAAAACATTTCTTCAGACTGATTCAATTGTTTAGTTTTTGAGATGTGATCATTTTTATGAGCAGAGTGAAGGTGGACTGATGACTCTCCTCTGGTGCCACCGCACCTTTCTACACCACAGGTAACGCAGCAAAGTGACGTCACTACGAGCGTGCAGCGTGATGACGCCTGAGCTTCGTGATGGAGGAGGAATAAATGCTGCAGCTGATACCGTTTTTATCTTAGACTGATATATAGAGGATGATGTCATCAGCATCTCCTCTGTTTGTGTCATGTTTAGACCTGGGGGGTATTCCATCAAAGTCGCTAATGATAGCGGCGCTTAAGTGATGAAGCCTCGTTTGAATTAGCGTCAGCTTCCACCTCAGGCTGAAGCCGTTCCACTAACACATTTCAGCCGCGCCTCATCAGCGTTAACTTCAGCCAGGCTTATCAAATCTTTCATTAGGCGCGCGCACAGGGTGCATGAGAAGCCCAGAATATGAGATTGTCAAAAACGCGATCGTGTCGAAAAAAGACAAGAAAACTAGGGCTGATTTCTTCAACAGCGCGGAGCAACAGCTCCTTGTGGAGCTTTACTAAGAGTATAGAAACGCAAAAGGAAATACTGTTGCTACTGTCAAGGCAAGAGATATGGCGTGGCAGAAGATTGACGACCGCTTAAATGCATAAGTTAACTTTTACATCAGTGTTTAATGTCTTATGTTTAGACTGTGTTGATCATATACAGTATGTCCTGTCAGTAGCAGAGAGGAATTACCACCGTCATTAACGTGGGAGACCCGTGTTTGAGGCTCAATACCTGCACAGTATTATTTAATGGAAATTAAATTCTGCAAGGAAATGTTATTAGGTTTACAATTTGTTTTTAAATGTGTAGTGTACTTTGCACCAACTAATATGCCAAATAGTGTTATCTCTGCACAGGAGGAGTGTCAACAATGTTAAACACACGGCTGTGCAGGTGTTACTTACTTACTGAATTCGACGAAACTAACCAAAAATGTGCTGTGAATTCATTTTTGCTGAAGTTGTTAACTTCGTTTTCGGACAACACGGATAACCAAGCGAAAAGTGTGAGGAACTGTTTGTCTGAGACTCTGTTTACTACAGGTACATATTCTTTGTAACACCGATTCATTAAGCCTGATAGTTAACCTGCCACGGAGCAGGTTAGTTCAGGAGCATATGTTACCCCAGTAACTCAGCTGAGGTTCCTGTTAGCGAGAGTCATGGAACCGAACTCTCTCTAAAACTAGCGCGGCTTATCGAAGTTAGCCGGGATTTGCGGTTAGCTGGTTTGATGGAATACCCCCCCGGTCAAATGTCGAGTTGGTTAGAAGTGGAGGTTCTGATGTTCTTTCAGCAGTGAGCCGTGCTCAGCTTCATACTGACTGTGTGTCAGAGCACAGGTGTAAGTTACTGACGACAGGTGTGATGCTGTCAGGTGTTCAGTGCACATGACAAAATGAGACTGTTGATGACATCGTGCATTAAGTCGACATGAAGTAAGTAGTCAGGTTTCCATCCGAATGTCTCAATTTTTGAGCGAATTTAGTGAAAATGCGCAAAAAGAAAATGCAACTTTATGCCCATTTCCATTTGTTATTATTTTGTGATTATTGAGAGGAGCGTGCACCATGAGATGACGTCATCAGAGAGCGTCTCTCCGCCACAAAACAAACAACACACTCGGCTGACAGTCAACAACTGATCATGGACAGATTCCTGATTCCTGATCGACCTGTCGGCGTTTGGAAGAACTCTGGTCACCATTTTGTCAGCATTCACCGTGTACCGAGCCATCCTGAAGAAGAGACGACAAGGAAGAATTTTAATGTTAAGAGTACTGTCGGAAATAGCTGGAAGGAGACCACCGCGTACCACCAACGTATACGTGTGACGTGGTATCCGGTCCAGTCATCGTTTATCCGCAAAACCTGTTTCCATAGCAAAAAGTCGTACTTTCCTTTTATCGATACGCAGACAAATCCACCCCCTCCAAGCGTAAAAACGTTTTTGCGAATTTTCGGCCTTTTTTCGAATTTCTAGTGTTTCCATTAATGTTTATTTTCGCTATTTTTGAAAATTTGAATAAGAATAGGGGGATGGAAACCCTATTAGTGTTGGTTTGGATTGTATCAAGGTACTGACGTGTCACACAGAGTTTGGGGATGAACATGACTCATTGTCTTAACAACTAATTGTCCGGCTTCAAAGGGCTCTTAATGCACAACACATGTTTTGGGACAATGTTTCAAATACTGAACAATAAACTGGGCTAAATGTTGTTTTCCAAGTGTTTCCCTTTTTTAGACGAGTCTTTATTAAATGTTCATTTAGTCCCCAGCACAGTTAAAGTGAGTAATAACGAGTGCAGTGAGAACATACAGATGGAGTTTGGTACGACGCGTCACTCTGAAGGACTTGGTTGAAGTTTCTTTTTCAATATTCTCAGTGAACCTTGGTCAACTTTTCCCCGCCTCATGTGAGACCTGTGGATCCACACTGAAGGAACACGAGTCAGAACTGAGACACCTGCAGAGTAGACGGCTGACGAACTTTGGTACGTTGAAACAGCCACGATACGCCGCGTGTAAGGTAACGTAACATGGCGAGGAGGACAGAGGCCTCAGGAATCATTTAGATTTATTAAAACAACGACCTCCTGCCGCCGTCCACAGAACGTCTGTTTTCAAAGGGTTAACACTGATACCACCTCAACACTTCCTGCTTCACAATAAAAGCCTTTTAATAAGAAGACCTGACAGACCTTTACTGTGAAGGGTCCCAGCTGTCAGCAGGATCTACCTGCTCACACTGTTTCACTGAACCACAGCTGCCCCTGGATCAGTTTACACCTGTTCACGTGTCACTTCCTGTCACAGAAACCACCAACGACTGAAGGAGACTGAACCCACCAGAGTCCTGATCACACACTGACCTGTGACTGTCTGAACCCTGCTGCTCCACACGCCACATCACACACAGTTATTAATGTTAATGACACTTTACAGAGGACAACAAACACAGATGACATCATCAGTAAGAAGGGACACGACGCAGAGAGGAAGAACACAGGTCGTAGAAATTAATTCACACACGTGTCATTAAAGTTTTCTTTGTTCAGACTCAAACGCTCCCAGTTTGTTAAACAGCTCAGTAAATATGTCTGTTAATGTGGAGAACGTGTTCTATGTAGTTTTTTGGGGAGTGTTTCCTGATCAGCTGTGAGGACAGACGGATGTCGTGAAGCCTCTGAGACAAACTGTGATTCGTGATGTTGAGCTTATAAATTAAACTGAACTGAACTTTATTCATTCAGAGAGAAACTGTCGCAGGAGAAAAGAGGACAGAGTGTCTGCATCATGACCACACTACACCTGCTGTGCAGAGTAGGCGGAGTCTACACACCATCTGACAGGTACTGTAGTCAGCAGATGCTCCAGATCTGCTGCTGTTTGAGCGGCGATTCGTCACCACGACCGCATGACTCACACAAACACACACAAGTCAAAGGAGACTGATGAAACAGAGACCTGATGATGTCACTCAGTTATTGTGAACAGGCAGGTATCTGTCAGCTGGTAACGGCGTTTCACCTGTGGGTCCACACTGAGGTTTGTTTGGTCAGCTGACAGATCACAGCTCATTTAAACAGCTCTCCCTGCCCTCAGCGTTACGTGACTCACTGAAACAAAGCAGAGCCAGCACAATAACAAACTATAAACACAGTTCATCACTCAGGCCTGTGTGTCTGATATGACACAGAGTGAGCTCGTCTTCATTCACACAGTGCAGCTGGTTTGAACTGGAACATGTTGTGTGTGTGTGTGTGTGTGTGTGTGTGTGTGTGTGTGTGTGTGACAGGGTCAGTCATCAGCAGTGATGTGTGTGACAAAGCCAAATGTACATTTGTAATCTTGAGTGTTATAATTACACTAAATTAGTTTCAGCTGTTTCCTGACCCTCTCAGGCCTCCGTACTCAGTGTGTAGAGCGTTTGATAACCAGCTTTGTGCCCCTACCTTCACCTGTGGGGGGGTACTCCACCTGTAAAGAGGCTCCTCCCACCTTACCTCTCCACTCTTATTGTTGTACTCTGTGGCAGAGACACATCGCTCAGTGCCTCCACACAATCTCCATCTTGTAATGCAATCGCAATAATTAACGCAGAAGTCCACAATATTTGTGGGGGCGTGCATTTTTTAAAAAGTCCTGAGATTTTCCTGACAGGAAGTCGTCACATGTGACATCATTAGAGGCGTCATGAGCTGCGTCATCAAATGGCGCTAATGTCACTGCAGTATGGAGAAAGGCTCTGTGTTGACATAAGAATTGTCCCTTTGTTTAAATGCATACAATATGTGTTGAACTGATTCAGATGTTATGTTTACAGCAGATGTAGCTTACATGTTGTTTTACAGTCACATTGTCTGCTTTGAGAGCTACAATATTCACTGAAAACATTATTGGAGTCCATGTTTTGAAACTAATTCAATACAACTAAAGAAGAGAACTGAAACATTTGCAGCTGTTTTTGGAATATTCACTATGATTATTATAGCAAGTCGTTACATCACTTATTTTTGGAGACACTAGTTTTAAAAAAAAAAAAAAAAAAAAATCACATTTTTTCTTCTGACTTGTAATTTTTGTCATTAGCTGCAATTTCCTGCAAAAAAAAAAAATCACATGAAAATGCTGCAATTTTTATGTGATTTTTAACAAAACTGGCCACAGATTCAAGGTCCTGGAGGGACTGGTTGCTCTCATGGTAACATCTGTGTTTTCACACTGTTGAGATAAATTCATTTTAACATAATCTTGTGTCTGTGCAGTTGTGTGTGACGGAGGATTTTGTTTTACCACTTGCTGTCAGAAATAAAAGCGGTTCGATCCCCGGCTGTCAAAGTGTCCTTGAGCAAGATACTGAACCCCAAACTGCTCCTGATGGCTGTTCCATCAGTGTGTGAGGTGACACCTTGTACAGCCTCGACCACCAGTGTGTCAACGTGTGTGTGTGTGTGTGTGTGTGTGTGTGTGTGTGTGTGTGTGAATGGGTGAATGTGACTCGTAGTGTAACAAAAAAAGCAGATGACTAGAACAGCTCAGTACAAGTGCAGGTCCATTGATCAGTCACCACAAGGATCAGTTTTGGGACCTGCTCTGTTCACCCTCTACATGCTCCCCCTGGGACACATAACACGTCATCACAGCATCTCTCTCCGTAACTACGCTGACGACACACAGCTCTACGTGTCCTCTGAACCCTCTGACACCTGCACAGTAGCTTCTCTTCACAGTTACCTGTACGACATAAAGCTGGACGTCCCAAAACACGTCTGAACTGATTCAGCCCCCTCAGTCCCAACATAACATCAGGTGAACAAGCTCTGGGTGTTAACACAGTAATTTGAGCCTGGAGCAACATGTGAAGAATGTGGTCTGGTCCTGTTTTCACCAGCTGAGGATCATCTTTAAATGTAGGTCACTTCTGTCCTTACACAGCACAGAGAGCATCTTACCTGCTCTCATATCCTCCCACCTTGATCACTGTACCGCCTCGCTCACCTGTCGAAACAATCGAGCTACAGATAAACTCTAAATGGTTCAGAATTCAGCAGCTGACGCTCCTCACACATCATACCTGGACTGGCCTCCAGTCTCTTATAGGATCTGTTCTTTTAACCCTTTGTGACCTGCACCAGAGCAGATCTTCACATGATGACATGCTGTAGTTTCATTCTTGGAGAAGTTTAATATGCTATCCATCAATACAACCCTCACATCCCAAATGTTTAGTATCTCGTCTGGACTCATGTTCGTACTAATGAAAAGATAAAATACTACAAAGAACAATAAACTACAAAAAAATGAAAATTGGTTTTTTTACTCATAAATACATGTCAGAGAGTCAGTCCATGCTCACGACGTGATGACGCTTATTCCAACGTAGGAAGTGCTGTGAATACTCGCGGCCTGGATTATAAGGTTTTTGTTTATTGGATCTCTACACACCCATTAGTGCAGGGAGACAGCGCTCTGGGATACGATGACTGCGTGTTAGCTAGTGTGACTCCCTCAGTTTTATATGCAGAAAGAATTGAAAGACAAAGACTTGAAAGCGGAGGAAGCACACGGGCATCTGTGTGACACCATTTAGACAAACTACTTTTGGACAAAACACACCGTCACTGAGAGGAAATAAACTCTGGAACAGTCTGCCTGTCACAATAAAAGAGCGTCCCACAAACAGCATCTTTAAAACTCACTTAAACAGTGACTCTTAGAAAACCAGAGCTGTACACACACATTTCATCTTCAACCACACACTCCTGGTCATCATCCTGTGTCTTTGGTCCCCTTATCATTATTTTTCTCTCTTGTCTGTCACCATAACGTTTGTTTTATTTTCTTCTCCTTTGTCTTGTTGGATTTTTATCATGATTGTGACGCAGCATTCGGGCGCTGCAGGGGTGCAAGTTTTTTGTCTCTGTGTGACCTGGCGAGGGACTTAAACTCAAAACTCAAACTTTATTTATTTATATAGCACTTTTCATACATACAAGTGTAACACAAAGTGCTTTACAAAACAAACAAGATGAAATAAAACAAAACAAAATATATAGATAAAAATGAAAACCCATCCTTCCCACCCCCATCCAAACAAACACACATACACGCACGCACAAATGCACACACACGCAAACACGCACACACACACACGCACACACATACACACACAAAGATAAAATGTTGATATTGATATGGCTCGACACCGAGGGTCCAGGTGAGGACAACGTGAGGGGGCCGTCCGCAACAAGAGGCGCCACAGCTCTCATCCACAGGGAGCACCGCCCCAGGGACCCCCACCTGGGCCGAGGTACACACTGAGGGGTCCCCAGGACAGCGCCCCCCCATGGAGAGCAGGCATAACTACCGCTGCGGAGGGCCCCCATGAGGAAACACTGGAGCTAAAAACTAAGATATGCATCAGTCTAGAAATTGTAAAAAGAGAAGAGAGAAGATTTAAGAAAATTTAAAGGTAATATAAATAAATAAAAATCATTAGAAACATTGAGGATTAAATATTAATAAAAGAAATAAATAGCTATAAGGAAATAAATCAAGTAGGTCAACTAAAAGCTAAACTAAAAAGGTGGGTCTTGACCCTCCTTTTAAAAATATCAACAGTCTCTGCGGCCCTGAGGTTCTCCGGCAGGCTGTTCCACAAACAGGGGCCGTAATGGCTGAATGCTGCCTCACCGTGGGTTTTGGTTTTAACTCGTGGAACAATAAAAAGGCCAGTGCCAGAGGACCTCAGGGTCCGCGAGGGCTGATATGGTAAAAGCAGGTCGGATAGATAAGAGGGCCCAAGGCCGTTAACACATTTAAAAACCAGTAAAAGAACCTTAAAATCAATCCTGAAACGGACGGGGAGCCAATGCAGCGATTTTAAAACAGGTGTAATGTGCTCCCGCCCTCTGGTCCTCGTCAGCACGCGAGCGGCTGAGTTCTGTAGTAATTGTAGATTATTAATACTCTTTTTGGGAAGACCAGAGAGCAGGGCATTACAGTAATCTAGCCGACTAGAGATAAAAGCATGCATCAGCACCTCCGTACTGGCCTGAGAGAGAAATGGGCGGACCCTGGCTATGTTCTTAAGATGGTAAAAACCAATCTTAGTAATGTTCTTTATGTGTTGAATAAAAGTGAGCTCAGGGTCAAAAATAACGCCCAGGTTCTTTACAGATTGTGCTGGTTTAAAATCCTGTAGTTTTGGTAAAAGTTTCTCTCTCTGACCTTCAGGACCGATAACTAAAACCTCAGTTTTGTCCTGGTTGAGCTGTAGGAAATTTTCTGCCATCCATGACTTAATATCTAAAATGCAGTTAAAAAGGGCATCAAGTGGCCCTGAGTCATCAGGAGACACGGCGATGTACAGCTGTGTATCATCAGCGTAACTATGGAAACTGATGCCGTGTCTCCTGATGACATCCCCCAGGGGAAGCATGTATAGATTAAAAAGAAGTGGACCTAAAATTGACCCTTGGGGGACCCCACACCTGATTTCATGTATTCTGGAGGAGCATGTATCCATACTTACAAAGAAAGATCGATCTGTGAGATAGGAGTTGAACCAGTTAAAAACAGTACCAGAGAGGCCGACCAGGTGCTTCAGCCGATTTAGTAAAATGTGATGGTCTACTGTATCGAAGGCAGCGCTAAGATCCAGCAGAACCAAGACTGTGAGTTTATGATTATCTAAATTGCACCTGATGTCATTTAAAATTTTTACAAGAGCTGTCTCGGTACTGTGGTTCATCCTAAAACCAGATTGAAACTTCTCTAAAATACGGTTTCTCTTTAAAAAATAATTTACTTGGTTAAAAACCAGTTTTTCTAAAATTTTACTTAAAAACGGTAAGTTGGATACAGGTCTGTAGTTATTAAAAATGCTGTAGTCTAAATTGCTCTTCTTCAGAAGGGGCTTCACCACTGACGTTTTATAGGCAGTGGGGAAGACACCCGTCTGAAGAGAGCAATTTACTATGTTTAAAATCTGTTCCTCAAAGAATTCATAAGATGTCTTTAAAAGTGATGTGGGAATTGGGTCTAAAAGGCAGGTTGTTGGGTTTACCTGGGAGAAAACTCGACCAAGAGTCCTCGCATCAACCAGGGCAAAACTCTCCAGTGTCTCCTCAGGTAAAAGCACTGATCCAGGTGTGTTAAAAACAACATTCTGGTAGGGTAAAAGACTGGATCTGATGTTATCAATCTTACCTCTGAAGTGGTCTGCAAAGTCCTCACAGAGGGCTCCAGATGGAGCCAAGGAGGACTTATTAAAATCAGTATTAGTTAAAAGATCGAAGGTGGAGAATAGGAACCTGGGTTTGTCTTTATTGTTTATTATGAGGTTTGAAAAATAGGTTCTTCTTGCCAGTTTGATTGTGTTATTGTAGTTTTTGAGTATGTCCCAGTATATTTCAAAATGAACTGTCAGTTTTGTTTTTCTCCACCTTCTCTCTGCACTCCTGCATTTTCGTTTTAATATTCTTGTATTCTCGTTTTTCCATGGACATATTTTCTTGCTTTTACAGTTTTTGTTAAAAATGGAGCAACTGCATCCAGTGACGACATAAGTTTGTTATTAAAATCATTTACAATAAAATCACATGGTGCAGGTAAAGTCTCAGCAGGAGTGCTTTTTAAAATCTCAATAAAATTTGCAGCCGCTGGGGCGCTGGTGGCTTAGTGGTAGAGCAGGCGCCCGAAGGCTATTGCCGCAGCGGCCCGGGTTCGAGTCCGGCTTGTGGTCCTTTGCTGCATGTCACTCCCTCACTCTCTCTCCCCCTTCACGCTTGACTTTCCTATCCAGTAAAGGCAAAAATGCCCAAAAAATAATCTTTAAAAAAGAAAAAAAATAAATAAATTTGCAGCCGCTTCAGAGGTAAGACAACGTTTCCTCACTGTTTTCACTGAGGCCTCCTGGTGACTAAGACTGGAATTAAAACCGGTGAGATTAAAAAACACACAGTAGTGGTCGGACACAGCCAGGTCAACAACAGAGGACACACCAGTGGACAGGCCATAGGTTATGACCAGGTCCAGGGTGTGTCCTCTGTTGTGAGTTGGCTGTGTGACGTGCTGCTTAAAATCCATACAGTTTAAGATATTTAAAAATTCAGCTGTTGTTGAATCTTAATCCAAGTTATCAACTTGTAAGTTAAAATCACCAGTTATTAAAACCCTGTCATGTGTGGAATGTACCGTTGATAAAAGTTCAGTAAATTCACTGATAAAGGAGGAATTGTGTTTGGGTGGTCTGTAAATAGTAATGCATAAAATAGGAGGACTGCTAAAAACAAAGGCATGATGTTCAAATGAGTTGTAATGATTAAAATGAGTGTCCTTTGTTTTTATGGAGTTCGATATGATTGCAGCAGTCCCACCACCTCCTCCACCATTCCTGTTAAAAAATGAAAAACTAAAATTGGGTGGGGAAGCCTCAGTGAGAACTGCTGGAGCGTCAGTGCCGAGCCAGTTAAAAACAAACAGTCTAATTTGTTATCTAAAATCAGATCATTAATGATAAAAGACTTATTGGATAAAGAACGAACGTTAAAAAGTGCCATATTCAGGGTTGTTGGTGAGCTGGTTGGATGAGAGTCTCTGCTGAGAATGTTCACATGGACCAGGTTGTCACGGGACAGGCGGTAAGATGTGATGGGGCGGTGGATGTGTGGTGGTCTGTAGTGTGTTATTACTGAAATATGTGAGGGTTGTAAGGTGGGTGTGGATATGGTCTTGTGGCGTCAGTCTGTGTGGCTGGAGAGATGTGCAGAGAGGTGGGATGCAAGTTTCTTTTTACCTTTGGTGTTGAGATGGAAATTGTCCAGCCAGAATAGGTGAGGTTTTTTCCAGAAGATGTTAAAGTTGTTGATGAAACCATAACCACATGCTGAACAGAAGTCCGACAACCACTGATTGGCACTGTAGAGTCTGATAAAATTCTCTGACCCCAGTCTGAGGGACGGGATGAGGCCAGAGAAGATGCAAGCCTTCCCCAGTGACTCAATTAGTTCAGCCAGCTGCTCGTAATCACTGCAGAGTTTAGACGATTGCCTCAGACGCATGTCGTTCACTCCGCAGTGCAGCAAAACCGTGTGAGCAGAGGGGTGTCTGTCAACGACGGCCGGGATGTGTTCATACAGGTCCAGAATTTTTGCACCGGGGAAGGAGTATGTGATGGAATTCTGGAGGGCGACGGATCTGACCATGGAGTCCCCGACCAAGATGTATTGTGGAGGTGGGATGTGGAGGGCAGCGCTAGCATTAGCCTTCTTAGCATTGGCGGTGCTAGCAGCCGAAGTAACCGGAGCCGCCGGAGCCGTGAAGATAGCCGGAGCCGCTGAAGTAGCCGGAGTGGCCAAAGCACACGGAGCAGTGGAGATTTTCCCCGGCCGGTTTCCCTTCTGGCGTCCCTTATGACGTGCGGTGCGGACAGCCGTGGGCTTGCCACCAGCGCCAGCGGCTCGCGGGGGGCTGACGCGTCCACTCCCGGAGAGGTCCACTGCAGCAGTCGCCATGTGTACCGCCGGAGGAGGCGACTTGACCGTGGCCCGAGCGACGGTGGCTGGGTGCCCCGCCGTGACCACCGTGGCCCGAGGGACGGGGGCCGGAGGACCCATTGTGGCCACCGGAGCAGGAGCCGCCGATAGTGGAGGAAGTGGAGGTGCCGGCAGTGCAGCCGATACAGCCGGTTCGTTCAGAGGAGCCGCATTAGCCCCAGGCATGGCTGCATGATCGGGGTGCACGCTGACATCGGTCGGCAGGATGGAGAAGCGGTTGGTGATGTCGAGTGGCGGAGGAGAGACAGCTCGTGATATTCGTCTCCTACCTCTACACACCACCTCCGACCAGAGACTCCGTGAGCTGGGAGTGGAGACGGATGGACGGTTGCGGGCTGATGAGGGGTCCCAGAGGATCGTTTCGGCTGCTGTTGGTGAGTTAAGGATGTTAATTATTTCCGACTGTGTAGCCGCAGTGTCCATAAACTCACTTAAGAGGTGGTCTTTTTGTCGCAACTCCTCGGCGAGCCGCTTGAGCTTCTCCCGGAGATTGGACATGTCCTTCTGGGACTGTTTACAGCTCTCGCAGCAGGGCAACATGCTAGCACAGCGTTGACCAGCGTTGACTTCCGCCCGGAAACTCATGGGAGGGGTCGACAGGGGGGGACGACAGATGAAAGCAGCCATTGTGCTAATCCTGGTGGTGTATTTCCCACACTGACGTTCATACATCTGCATCGTCCATATCAAATCAAACAATTAAATAAAATCAAAAAATAAAATTGCTCTATCTTATGTGGTTGCAATTCTACCGGCATTTAAAAGTGGATATGCAATGCTGGCGTCAGTCTTACAGAGCTACGTCACCAAGAAGACTCTCAATGATGTGGCACTACATATCTGAGCTTCTCACACTGTCCCGTCCAAACTGTCCCCTCAGGTCTGCAGGTCTGGGTCCTCTGACTGGCCCAGAGCTCGGGTTAAAGACAAAGTTCCTGCTCCTCTGGATCAGCCTCCACTGAGGTCAGGTCAGCTGACTCTGTTCACGTCTTCAAATCTCGACTGACAACTCACTTTTATTAATAATAATAATTATAAATCAGATTTATATCGCTCTTTCCAGGACACTTAAAGATGGCCTTCCTGACAGCTGATAAGACTGACTGTGTGTGTGTGTGTGTGTGTGTGTGTGTGTGTGTGTGTGTGTGTGTGTGTGTTGAAAGTGTATGTATATGCTTATGTGTTTGTTTTGTATTTTCTTCACCTTGGAAAGTGTTTGACAAATAAAGTTATTATTATTATTATTATATATTCAGTAAAAACTAAAGAAAAATGATGATGTCATGTCTTTAGTTTGTGAACAACAACAGTAACTCAGTCAGATTCAGATTCAATATTAATATTCAACTAAATCAAATCGAACTCTAATGACACATTAAAACAAACTGTCCCCTGGGATCTATATATATATATTTATATATGACCGCAACTATCGCCGGCGTGGAGCCGTAAAAAGGTCAAACAAAATTAATGTGTAATAAAGTGAAAGAATTCTCCGTCCACATGTTGGGATGTATTTAATGACCTCACAGACCACCACCGTCAAAAGGAACAACATTACGACCTCCTCCACCGTCGCCTCGTTTGTTGTTGTGTAACCTTTTGACTCCGCCCCTAGTTCCATCTGTTGGCTGTATCTATGACATCATCAAGGACGCACGGAGGTACGAGGGCTGTGACCTTTACACTGTTTGAAATGGATGAATCTATTCCCGTATGTAAAGAGACAATAAAGGAGCTTTAAGTTGTCTTTTTACAGCGACACCTCATAATTCATGTTCTCACAGGATCTCAGAGGGTTCAAGACTGTGTGTGTGTGTGTGTGTGTGTGTGTGTGTGTGTGTGTGTCAGCAGCAGTTTGGTACATTAATAAAAAATTCTGACAGATTTGTGGTGAATTATTTTTTATAAGCAGCGTCTCTATGTGTGCGCACAGTGATGTTGAGCTGTGTGAAGTGTGAGAGAACAAACGTCCGTCTGTTCTCTGATCTTCATCCATTCATCACACATCAGAGGACACACTGGAGTTCCCCTTAATAACCTCGTTAGGAGCTGATGATTGTTAACGGAGATAAAACTCAGTCAGGACTTCATCACATGTCGTATTATCTATTCATTACGTCCTTTTATCTTCTGTCCTCGGCACATTTCTACGGTCTCGTATTAAAATAACTTCTCTGTTAATATTCATGATAAACAGGATGTGGACATAAAAACAGAAACGCTGGTGATGAGCGGGAAACATCCGAGACACCACAACAAACTGTTAGTGTACGAGTCCATCAGTGAATCCATCAGTCCGTCACATGGCTCGTTATATCTCAGCTCGCCTGCAGACAGATTTTAGAATTAATGTTTTAATGGAGACAAATTATATTTAGAAATAAATATGATCATTAGCGCTGTGACGGCTCAGTTCATCTGCAGATTCTTCTCTCACTTCACGGATTTATCAACTTTATTTTCTCACTGCGACGTCCTCACTTTGATCATTTTGACCAGAAGTCTAAAAGCTGAAACTACAGACACTTTAACTGTTAGAGAATGGTACAGTGTTTGTGGTGGGCGGGGCTTAGCTGGAGGCCAAACAGTCCTCCACAGACATTAGCTAGCGCTAGCTAACAAGTTGTGTTGTCTTGTTTTAGCCAATGGAGGAAGATGATGTGAGTGGTGCGTTCAGGAGCGCACTCTGACACAAACTGGAGCGTTGATAAATTGGGAGCGCTGTCTGAATGTAGCGTTGGGTTATCCAGAGCAGCGCACTCTCAGAGTGGCAGAGCGCACTCTGGACACTCTGTCTGTGGAGACGGAGCAGCAGAGCGCCGAGCGGAGTGAATGTGTGATTAACTTAAGCG
Source organism: Cephalopholis sonnerati (assembly GCA_019142605.1). Lineage (NCBI taxonomy): Eukaryota > Metazoa > Chordata > Actinopteri > Perciformes > Serranidae > Cephalopholis > Cephalopholis sonnerati. The sequence continues at coordinate 41,657,705 of JAGQAX010000016.1, read as the reverse complement.
TTGGTTCATTGATGTAGAAATATAAGGCTCCGTTTCTTCCACCAACAGGGCTCTCATTTTAGTGTAGAGCGTCAGACTGAATTTACCAACGCACCATGTCAGGTCACTCACTCTCCGGGACCGCCAGTGTTACTGGAAGAAGTAAACACTGACCAACGGGACCAGACTGGCCGACCCGTATGCTCTCACTCAGTGGATGGATGATGTCACAGGAAGCCAATCTTGTTTGTTTTGCTATGGAAGCTAACGTTAGCTAATGTGCTAAAAAGTTAGCGTTCCAGAGAAATCCAATCTTCCTCTTAATAGCTCCCCAGTTTCTGATGAGGTGGACATGATAACCCTTAATACACATAACGTTCTTCATCCCTACAACAGGAAATACTTTGTCCCTAACCTGATATGAAGGGTGCGCTGCACATGTGAGCATTTTTGATGATGGCCTCCGTCCAGTCCTTTGGTCTGATCACATTTAACCATAGTTGTCTTTGTTTTTGTTGACGGGCAGTGGCGGCTGGTTTTGAGCCATGACTCCTTCTATTCTGGCTCCCAATAACACAACAAGACCACATGTGAAGACTCCTATGTAGCCTACAGCCCTGTGGGGGAGAGGCAGCTTTTATGATGTTGGTCCTAAAGGGTCTATTCAATTTCTTTAAAAAAAAAAAAAAAAAGAGAGAGAAACAATCTGTCAAATCTGAGCGGCTGAAAAATGAACAATATTTGGTTTCATGCTTGAGAATTGACAATCATCAAATATTAAATTTACTGTAACAATCGGTCGATTAAACAATTAGATGATCATCAAAAGATCCCGTAATCCCGTATGTCACATTTGGAGTGATGGCTCCAGGTTCTCTGATGTGAACAGCTGCGTCTTCTCTTCGTCTTATATCAATAATGTCGACAAACAAGACATTTAAAGACTTGGACTCATTTTGGGTGGAAAAATTGTGACATTTAGGAAAATTTTTATGACCCAAAGGATCAACTGAGAAAATGCTCAGCAGATTCTTCATTACTTTGATTTATAAATTATTAGAGCAGTTTGTTAACTTTCTGCAGCAGCTCTGAGTCACAGACACACAGGTTCTGTTCCCACGTGGATCAGAGAGGAGCTGCAGACATGTTTAACAGATATAAATTTAAAACACTTCACGTGTGTTTTACACTGATGATCAGGTCTGAATGAACCAATCAGCAGCCGGCGTCTCTTTATAAAGAATAGAAGAGTTTCAGTTTGCAGCAGCTCACAACATCAAACTACACGTTTTCAAAATGGCTCCTGACTACAAAGACGAGGCGACAGTCGGAGCTGCAGATCAGAGACTTTAAATTATGAGCGCTCACACGCAGGCTGCACATCATCCTCACTGTTACACACTGACACACCTTACTGAGCACAGAGACAAACACAGTGTGTGAGCGTCGTCCTGCATCGTCGACATTACTACAAGACATTATTAAACTGTTTTCAGTGGGGTTACAGAGATCTCTACGGTGGCCCTGAGGGTCAAAACAAAATTCTTTGATCTGAGTCTCACCAAACACCGTTGGGTTTTCACTGTGTGAAACGTTGGAAAGAGTTAAGTTTTATGAGATGTATTTTGTGAAATGTTACATTTATGTTTTTACGTGTGGGGTTACGCTTTATAAAATGTGTTTTGGACAAACTGTAAATGATCTTTTTGTGCAGATCAAATGTTTCATCACGATGATATTATTCTGATTCTTTGGACGACAGTAAGATATCTGCTGACATCACAAAGTCCACCACGATATGATTTCAGCTTCACCTGATTCAGGGGTCTGTGATGGATAGAGGAAGAGATCAGTAAATGTCCTCATGCTGACCTGTCTCTGCCCGGTGCTGAGCTGCTAACACTGTCTGTTTAAGAAGGAGCTGAGTTTGGGAATTTAATGTTAAAGTCATATCTTGTATCTTTACATTGATAATATTGGATCAATATATCTTTGAATCAATATATTGATCCTGATTGATGTATCGTTGTATTCCTGCCGTACTGTCTCTGTAACATTCTAATATCTGATGATTTCAAACCGAACGTGTCTGTAGATCGACTAGGTGAACTGGTTCATCTGATAGCTTTTGAATTAAATCTGATTTTTGAAATTAAATCTCATTTAAAAACATTCTCACGCAGCAGCTTGACTTTGGAAAACTTTTAACATTTGTCTTCTTTTGCTCAGTGAAATCAAATGTTTCTTAACCTGGACACAGAGAGGGTTTGGAGCTGGGTATCAAACCTCGACGGTGGTCTTGGTGCAGACTGGAATTATTTTAGAAATATTTTATAAACTTAACTAAAAGCCAAATAAAACAGATTTTCCTCTGACAGACGGGGACTGTGGGAATCAGACCTGAGAGCTTCTGTTTTTGGGGGACTGACCCAACTCTTGTGTGATGATTCAGGGTCAGGCTCCCGGTCCACATGACCATATGTTCACATGTATGTCCATATGTGTACATACATGTGAACATATGGTCACATGGAGCGTTTCTCTTTGTGCATCGAGGCTGAAATACTGAAGGAAAACACACCCAGTAAAAATTCAGACCAATGCTCATTGTTTAAAGATGAACTTCAAACAGACGTCAGTCGTTTCATGTTCATTAATAACATGTGACCATCATTAAGAATTCACAGAACCATAGTTACATCTGTAACTCTCGTGTTAACGTCAGCGTGTCACTCCCACCTCCTGAAACATTTTATTTCCACATTTAAAGCCGCGCAGGTTGAAGAGCAGGTGGTCCACTGATCACAGGGCTGATGTGATTAATCGATCAGCTGATGGACAGACTGATCAGTTACTTTAAAATAAATCTTGGTTATAATCATTATGTGCTTATCGAAGCTAAATGCAGTCTGTTCCTCTGGTGTCTCTGATCTGTTGTTTAATGTCAGGATGAAGTGAATCTCAGAACAAAGACATTAACGAGGCCTCGAACAAACATTTTCATTCTTTAAATTGACTTTAACCCTTTCAGATGCACACAGGCCTCACTGTGACTTTTTCTTTCAGCAGGAACAGGTGATGTTTGTTTACAGCGTCTAAAGGCAGGAGCCTGAAGATTAATGTGAGGAGCAGCTCAGCGCTGTGTGTCAAGCTTTTACAGTCAGAAATCTGTAATTAACACTGTGATTTAGTCTGAAGCCTGTACAGAAAGTTTAGAGTGTTGAGGAGTTCAGAACTTTATGATGGACGTATGTGACCAACATTCATCTATCGTTTATGTCTTTTAAGTCACTGCTGCAGTTTTTGGGATGAAACCATTTGTTACACAGAGTTGGAGCTAAACTTTGGGATTTTTGACCACTGGAGAATTAATATAACATATATAAATGTATAATATAATATAATGGTTAAAAGTCCCTCCAGAGTTCCACATTAAGACACGCAGAGCTCGAGGAACACCACAAACAATCCATGCTGTGAATCCAGAAGAGTCAGAGCTGATTTATATCGTTCAGTCTGTTTATGGAGCCAGGCTGCAGAAATGTGACATACAATATGCAGACATAACACATTTAGACTGCACGGGACGAACATGAAGTGAACACGTCTGTAAAGGGGAGACTGGTAGGTTCCCACAGAACCCAGTTTCACTCCGATAGCTTGAGGTCAGAGGTCATGGGACCTCTGTGAAAATGACCATGCTGTTTTTGTGTCACCAAAATGGAGCCTAATTATGGGGTGTTATTTAGCTCCCTTCCTGAGAAGCTGGATTCTTTTGGTCTTTCAGTTTCATACAACACCAGTACCATCAGTCTAGATCTACAGCTCCCAGTAGCTCAGTGTTTGGAGCAGCCGTCCCGCGTTCAGAGGCTGCATGTCGTCCCCTCTCTCTGTCTCCCTCTTCACACTTTACTCTGTCCTGTCAAACAAAGGCAAGAAGCCAAGAATAAACTCTTGAAATAAAATAAACTCAGCCGTCTGCAGCCTCTTAGAGAACGACTGATAGCCAGGATCGCCCCACGAGCCTCCGAGTGTTACGGAGCAGATGACTGATGAAGACGATTATAAGGAGATGAATCACAGCAGAGAGGAGCCGTCACTTCAGCCTCACACCAACGTCTCAGACGTGTTTAGTTTCATCTCCACATAAAGAGGTTTGTGCTGCGTCTCCTGGAGGGCCTCATTTAATAACTTACACTAACACAAGCACTCCAGCTATTCTTCACCTCCTCCTCCTCCTCCTCCTCCTCAGTGAGCAGATATCAGAGTGAAAGCATAGCCTAGTTTTCATCCAGTCGACCCCCCACCAACACAAAGCAGAGTGACCTTTGACCTGAGCGTGTTGAGGCCGCGGCCTCATTATCTGGCTGTCTGTGTTCATCTGAGGCTGCACACACACACACACACACACACACACACACACACACACACACTGTTTATCTTAAAGAGCAGCAGCTCCATCACTTTAATGTGCTGCAGACAAAGTGGGTAATTCATCAACACTTCTATTACTTCCTCGGCGCGATGTGGGCGCGGCCGCACAGAGCAGAGCGCTGGAAGTCATCAAAACTAAAAACACCAGCGCCTGGAAGACGACTGAGGAACAGGAAGCTGCCTGTCAGATGATAAATCTTCCTTATCATCAGAATGAATCACCTCCTGGTTAACGGGAGGACGGCTGACGGACAGGGGATGCTACTGGTCGGACTGTGAACATATCTCACTGCACTTCAGTGAGTGTTTCAACGGTTTCTGGGACAGCAGACTTCTTTGGGGCGGTGGGTGTGGCCTCAAATCTAGATCACTGTCTGTTCTTTAAGCGTCAGTGTAGATCTTCTGAGGGATATAACACTGCTGCTTCTCCTGACTATAGGACTGAACATCTTTCACATATTACACACAGATGGAGCTCATTGTGCAAAACTACAGCAATAAATTAAAACTAGAAGCCCCGCCCCCTGTCTGTATGGCTCCGCCCACCAGATTCCATCCATGCCAGTGAAAACATGGACGCTTCACACACAGAAGATCTATACAATCAGCACAGCTTCAAGATTAGAGTCACCAATTCGGTATCTGACCAAATGTCTCCCCTTCTGTTCCTGAGATATGACGTTAAAACATGATGATGTCACAGTCAAGCTGACCTTTGACCTTCATTATTTTATCAGAATCAGAAACACTTGATTGGAAATTATGATTCGTTTCATCGCTCCAGTTTGAACAACAGAGCATTATAAGAAGTAAAAATAAGAGTATGAAATAGAAATGTAAATATTAGGGACGCACAGATAAACTGAGCACAAACAGTGAATGTGTGTTTGGTAGATTATTTCTTCGTTGTAACGATGCTTCTTGACAATAAATCTTATACTGTTGGAAACTCTGTTTATTTCCCTTTAAATGGAGCCACATCTGTGAGGAACATGTGTTTGTGGGAGGAGCAGCAGAGCTCAGTATGTGGGAGGAGCAGCAGAGCTCAGTATGTGGGAGGAGCAGCAGAGCTCAGTATGTGGGTTGCGCCCATAAAAAATTGGCCAAATCTTCTTTGCCGACGCCAAACAGCTTTTTGTTGCTGTTGACTCTTGTTCTGAGCTCCTGGTCCCCAGGTGCACCTGTGAGCATGAGCCCTGCTGCAGTGGTCAGTCTGTGTCTGCTCCAAGAATCAGCACGCCACGTTTGACTGCTCTGGGGCCCGTGTGATTGGACAACTCCAAGCTGGTGTTCCACTAAACCAAGTTGCATCATTATTTGGAGTGAGCCCTCGAACCATCTGCAAACTGAAGACCAAGTTCCATATAAGGGGGGACGTCCGAGTCAGGCCGCCAAGTGGGCGTCCCAAGAAGAGCGTTTCCTCATCCTGTCAGCACGCAGGAACCGTCGGCAGTCAAGGTTTGCAGGACAATATGGCCGACGGCTCTCTGCCCAGACAATCGGGAACACACTGCATGCAGCCAATCTCTGGTCTCATTGGGCTGCCATGACTGACCTTCACCGTCAGGCCCGTTTGCACTGGTGTCAGCAACACGTGAACTGGAACCCGAACATGTGGAGGAACGTTATGTTCAGCGATGAGTCCAGATTCTGCCTGCAGCAGTTAGGTCGTAGGGTCAAAGGGTGGAGGAGACGCAGAGAACGCTTTGCTGATTGCTGCACCGATACAGTCACATCTTTGGGTGGAGGCAGTGTGATGGTGGGGGGGCATCTCCCTCACTGGAAACACAAGGCTTGTCATCATTGGAGTCAATCTCAATGCAGAGAGATATGGAGATGAAATTCTGCAACCAGTGGCAGCCCCATATCTCCACAGTCTGGGACCAAACTCCATCCTTCAAGAGGACAGCGCTCGCCCCCACAGAGCAGGTTCATCAGAGACGACCTCCAGAATTTGGGGGTGGAGAGGATGGGATGGCGTGCCAGCAGTCCTGACCTCAAACCCACTGAACACTTGTGGGATCAGCTTGGCGTGCTGTTCGTGCCACAGTGACCAACACAACCATGTTGGAGGACTTGTGACAAATGCTGGTTGAAGAATGGGATGCCATCCCACAGCAGTGTGACCAGGCTGGTGACCAGCATGAGGGGGAGGGGCCAGGCTGGTGACCAGCATGAAGGGGAGGGGCCAGCGTGGCCCCCAGTGGTTATATACTCAGTGGTTATATCACCCGGCCCTGTTGTGTAATGTTCATTCATCGTGCAAAATACTCAGAAAGATGTCAGCTGATTCTGATGACGTGACGATATTATCGCGCATCCCTCATAAATATGAAGTGATAAGATAAATAAAATAGAAATAAGATCCATGTATCCTGGGGCAGATGCTGAACCCCAAATTGCTCCTGATGGCTGATTCATCACTCAGTGTGTTTACATGCAGGCAGTAGTGGAGCTAAGCTCATAGCTCGGCTAATCAGTCAGGTCGGACTTCTCGTCTTGTCTGAGTATACATGCAGAAGAGGAAATCGACTTTCTGACCAAGTACGTCTGACTCCGCCTCCATAGGTGGCGCTGTGTCCTTTTTAATATAGTGCGTATTGAACTAGTTCCTGTTGACCTGAAGAGGAAGCTAACGATGAATGACGATGGCGGAGCATAAGTCACCATTCAAGGCGTTCTTGAAGTATCACGTTGATGAGAATGGTTCATACGTCTCCTGCTGCTGTCCACTGGATGTCTGTTTTTAAAGGGTTAAAGGAAGCGTCCCTCTTCTTATGTATCCGCTCCTCTTCATCATGTGCAGCACTTTCAGTCAGTTTCTCATTTCCAAACGAAGCAACGAGAGCTCTCAAATCGTGAGACGATTCGGCGATGTAAGCTGATGATGACGAGTCCTGGAACTTTTTATTTGGTCAAAATAAAAGCAGGACTCTACTGGTCAGTGCGGTTCGTCTGGATTCTAACTGGTGTATTTCCTGTACCATTTAAAGTGTCCACTGTGACATACTGTGACCTGCTGAGTGTTTCCACTGATTCAGTGACGGCAGCTGACTGAGGACGAGTCACTCTGATTTGGTTTTATTTTTCTGTTTAATCTGTATTTATCGTGTGTTTCTGATCTTGACGCGTGCCGTCCCTAATAAACTGACTCACTGTTGATTGTTTATCATGTAGAAACACAAACTGATTCTGTGTGTTAGAATAAATCCAGCTGAGGTCAGAGCGTGATTCGCCGTCCCTGCATTGATGTCACTATCTGACCTGAGATCCTCTCTGGTCCTGATCGTGGCGTGTCATCTCAGTGGCCTGGTTTCCAGAGGGGGGGGCGGGGAGGCTTTGCGTGTCAGCCGTGTGTTTGCATTCGAGTGCGCAGATGTGTTCATGCATGCGTGAGAGCGCGGTGGCGTCCTCCTGTCAGTTTTTTCTTCTTCTCACGTGTCTCTGCATGTGGAGGTGTGTGTGTGTGTGTGTGTGTGTGTGTGTGTGTGTGTGTGTGTGTGTGTGTGTTGCTGCAGGCGTCCAGCTGAAACACACCCAAACAAACAAACACACACTCTCGCCTGACATCATTTGTGATGTCCTGTTCAGATGGATCAGATTCATCCTGATCAGCTGTCGTGTCTCTGAACACATTCACTCCTTCACTCATTAATTTATCCTTTCCTTTGTTCCTTTGTTCCTCGTCACATCTCTCACACTCCTGTGTTTATTTCTGCAGCTCACTGAATCCAGTTTACTCTGCGACCATTTTAATGTGTTGCTGTTGAACCGTCTCACTTCTCTTTTCTACATTAACCAAAAACTAGATCACCAGTTTTAGTGATCATTATTTTTATTAAACATTTATCACACATCACTGAACAGTCTGTGTTTACAGTAAATAAAATAAATCTGATTGATGACGCTCGCTGTTTTCAACAAATAAAAACAGACATGTTTTATGTTCCAAACTGTCTGGATAATAATCTGAATGATTCAGTTTCAGTTCAGGATGTGTCTGATCTCAGTTAGTATATTATTCAGAATCTTCAACAACTGATCAGTGTGTGTGTGTGTGTGTGTGTTATATCTCAGTAACTGATGACGTCATCGCGGACTTTAGGTTCAGCCTGCTGAGAACGTCCTGATGACATCAAGTCACCATCCTGTCTCACTCTCCGTATCAGTCTGGACTCACTGCTGCCTCAGTCACTGTCAGTGGGTGGGACTACTCGCCTTAAGGTCTTCAGCCGATCAGCGCAACAAAACACCGGGAACATCATCATCATCATCATCATCATCATCGTCATCGTCATCATCATCACCAGCTGATAAATCAAACTTTCACCAAAATCCTGTCAGAAGAACGGCGAGAGACTCAGTGAGGTCATGCTAACGACTTCACCTATCGCTGTGTTGGTCAGTGCTCGTTGCGTCAGGAGCCGCCGTCACTGTTCTGCAGGCTGCATTCTGTGTTTTACATCATCAGCTTCAACGCAGTCCCTGATTGGCTGCTGACGTTGTCAACTACAGTGCTGATCAGCGATCGGCCCCGAGTGGATTTTAAATTCTGGAGAGTGTGTGTGGCGGCAGCGAGTCCAGAACAGGATGTTGAGCTGACAGCATCAGGACGGTCGCACCGGGCCGTACTATACATTAAAAAAACATGTCCTCCTGAGACCCTGTGTCCTCATACGATGACATCACCGTTTGGGTTTATTTGACCTTACACTTCATTCAGCTGAACTCAGACCTGTTGTCCTCGTTCGTGGACACTGTTTGTGCCATCTAGTGGCAGTGAGAGCACATTACACTGATCCATGTAAAAACAAGATGGCTGCCATCTCTGTAGAGTCGGTCTGCAGCTGATCCTGAGACAAAAGTGGACACGGTCCAAAACTGATCACGTTATTGATTCAGTTTGTTTACTTATGATTAATAATGTTTGTAGTTTGATATGACAACACGTGAGGCCAGTGTTAGCCACAGGTAAGACCTGTTAATGAGGAACGACTCGTCTGAGGACATCTGGACTTTATTATCGTCTTGTTTGACAGTGTTTAGTTTTTTAAACCCATCAGGTCGCAGTGATCCCAAACAGCTGGAGGAAACTACAACTACATACTAATCAAAGGTTTGTGTCTCAGGAGGAAACTGACATGATTCTGACATGTTGTGATCTGAGCTTCAGTTTCAGTGGCAAATGCTAATTTTTGCATTTTATTCAGACATAATTATTAAAAAGAGGACGATGTGATTGTTGCCGGGGTCTGAACCTAACGAGCGTGCTCCCTCCACATGTGGAGTATGAACCAATCACATCTTCCTGTCGGGATCAATAAAGTGTTTCTGAAGGGTCATTAAGTTGTGACACATTTTAACTTCACTGAAACATCACAGCTCCTGTGAGTCTGTCTGCACTGGGCCACACTATGAGGTCAATAATATTTCCATTAATTCCACGGCCCTGCTTCAGGACATGTTTCAGCCTCCTCTCATATTTTATAAACCCCATAATAACTGAATAAAGACCTGGTGGTGCAGCATGTGTGTTGTGCTCTGCATGATCTTTGCTCTGTGATCTGTCTCCTTATCTCTGTCTTCAGCTTCGTGTCAGAGAGCTGAGGTGAAAGTTGACCAGCTGGTTAACAGCAGCACACGTGTCTCTATCACAACAACCTCCTCCCAGGAATCATGAACGTATTCTGATCCCGATTTATCAGCTTCAAAGGAAAAATAAATAAAAAGAAGCGTCTGTCAGTTTAACTGGAACTTCACGTCACATGGAAAACCAACATGTTGTCACCAGTTTATCGCCTGAAGCATCTCCGCCCCAACAACACATGCAGCCTGCAGAGTTATCAGCGTCACACACCAGGAATTAGACCGATCCGCTGGAACTGTGACATCACAGTCAGAGGTGGATGATTATCGGTGTATTCGCAGACTCAACAGCTGATCCATTAAACACATATATTCACTGATTCATTCATCAGTAATCAAACTGACTTGTTAGGTGCAGACATTTAAATCTACCTGCTGTCATGTGACTGAAATTTTAACCCTTTAAAAACATACGTCCTGCAGACGGCCGCAGGAGATCGCTGTTTGAATGATCCTGTTTAAATCTGTATGACATAAAAACCATAATAACCACAACATTTATTCTTTCTGCAGCAGAACATTAAAGCTTCAGTCCTCCCCGCCATCACATAGTGTGCTCACTGTGACATCACTGCACTGCGTCACATGTGGTGAAACAACGTGCGGTGGCGCCAGAGAAATAAACAATGAATTGCACACAACGTTTTTTCACGCTGCTCATAAGAACCATCACATGTCAAAAATTAAATTATGAACAGAGTTCAAATAACTTTAGGAAAGTTAGGAAATCTTTTGTTCATGTTTCTACATTTAAAATTAATTTTTATTTTGTAAAATCTGATTTTAAAAAAAGTCACATTTTTGTTTTGTTTTCAATACTTTCATCAAGTATTCTGGTTCACTGACTAACATGACTTTGAGCTCAGGTTGTTCAGATTTCAGGGAAATGAAGCGTTTGAGGATTCTTCCAGAAATTAAATCACAATAAGCAAAAATACTGATGAGGGCACTGGCGGACAGTTTCTACTGCAGAGTTCAAAGAGTTAAAATCTGAACATGATTTTCACTGCGGTTACATATTTTATGGACAAAACCATTTCAAAAATAATCAGCAGATGAATCAATACTATACATCAATGTCTATGTCGCCCTGCTGTGTCTAACTGTACTGTGTCATCCACTAAGTGTCCACTTTATTAGGTACACCTGATTTAACTGTAGTTATTATGAGAGCTGTTTGTGTTATTTGACATCAGTGAGGGTGGACAAAATAATAGAAACACCTCTCTGTGTGATAACACTCATCAGCAGCTGAATCACAAACTGAACACATTCATGTAGAGCGAGGTGTTCCTAATAAACTGGACACACGTTTCTGTTTTGTTTCACAGTTTTCTTTGATCTTATTGGTTCCAAACACAATAAAAAATACTATAATAACACTTTTAGAGCGTGACAAAAATAACTGTCAGTAATTTTCAGGATTATTCATTAAAGTCGTTCATTTACTTATTTATTATTTATTTATACAAAAACTCAGTCTGTGATTCTGAACTGAAACAAACTCATCAATGAAAATCATCAATGGATTAATCGAAAATAAAAATCTGTGTCACATGATCAGTTTCCTGTGTTTTTCAGAATAAAAGAGTCCCTTCTCAGGATTTTTGGAGTGTTTTTATGGAGAGCGTCGGCCATGTTGGAGCTGTGTGTGTTTACAGCTCAGCTCGTATCCTGAATGGAAGAGGAAGCCATATTGAAAAAGGCTCTCACGGGGCTGAGTAATATACGGGCAGGACGGAGGAGGCTGATTATTCCTCGCTCAGCACATTTCATCTGCCTGCCTGTGTCTGTCTGTCTGTGTGTCTGTCTGTGTGTCTGTCTGTCTGTCTGCCTGTCTGTCTGCCTGTCTGTCTGCCTGTGTGTCTGCCTGTCTCTCTGCCTGTCTGTCTGCCTGTCTGTCTGCCTGTCTGTGTGTCTGTCTGTGTGTCTGCCTGCCTGCCTGTCTGTCTGTCTGTGTGTGTGTCTGCCTGCCTGCCTGTCTGTCTGTGTGTCTGCCTGTCTGTCTGTGTGTCTGTCTGTCTGTCTGCCTGTGTGTCTGTCTGTGTGTCTGCCTGTCTGTCTGTCTGTCTGTCTGCCTGTCTGTCTGTCTGTGTGTCTGCCTGCCTGTCTGCCTGCCTGCCTGTCTGTCTGTCTGTGTGTCTGCCTGCCTGCCTGTCTGTCTGCCTGCCTGTCTGCCTGCCTGTCTGTGTGTCTGCCTGCCTGCCTGTCTGCCTGTCTGTTGTCCTTACTACATTTTAAACACCAACATTCCCTCCTGTCAGACAAAACTGATGAAAACACGCGTCAGATTTAATTCACATGATGGAAACATTTCAGATTTACAAACTAACACTTTCTTTTTTATGTATATATATATATATATAATACGTGATTTAATAAAGAGCCAGATTTTTGTTTTATAAAATACAGACACACAGACACACAGATGCAGGTTTCTAAGGATCGTAATGACATTGTCTCACAGTTGTTGTTTTTTTTTTGTTTGTTTGTTTTTTTTTTTACACATTTCATTGTTCTGTTAAAAATGTATTTATTTTTTTAAATATTTTGATATGTTTACATTTTGTCGTCCTTGTTTGTAGCTGTGCGTCGGTTTTGTACGTTGAAGTTAATTTCCTTGTGTCGTTGGCCAATAAAGCTAAAATTTACACTGAATGTATACATCACAAATATAAATGAGTTTTTCATTAAGTAGCAGAGCAGATTTATAACCGTCGACTTCTTTCTTTGATCGTTTCAGATTTAAAGCTTTTTTAAATAAATTTTAACTGTATTTCATTTAGAAACTGTTTTTTTTTGACGACGTTTAATTTTTGAATGAGAAAAAATATCTTCTATTAAAAAACTTCATATAGTTTGAATTTCGGCGTTCAGTATGGACACCTAGGCGTCCTCACAGAGAATCAAAAAGTGTTGGAGACCTGGCATCAAATGACTGAATACGAGAGTTCTGAAATGTTGGTTGGACAAAACAAAAGTTTTCCAATGTTTTGAGGAACTATCATTTATAAGAAGAAAAAAATACACAGATTAATCAATAACATTCATAATTGTTAGCTGCAGCTCTGGTCCATAGGACCAAATATCAAGAAGGACAAAAGGTTGTCGTCACATAACTGAAAAGTGACTGTTTTCATAATTAAGACAAAGTTACTGCCAATTCAAAGAAAATACTTTTTATAAAAACACTTTCATATTTCTCTAAATGGAAAATCACACATCAAGACTCTTTCAAGCAAAAATACCAAAAAAAAAAAGTGTAAACATTTCCAGGTTCTCAAATGTGACGATTTGCTGCTTTTTTTGATTTAACATAGTTCATTTAATATTTTTGGGTTTGTAAATGTTGCTTGGACAAAACAAACCTGTTTTCTAATATTTTGTAGAGCAAACAATTTATCGATTGAAAAAAAGAATTATTTACACATTAATCGCTAAAATACACAATCCTTAGCTGCAGCCCGAGTCCATAGCACCAAATATCAAAAAGTACCAAGAACGCTGTCGTCTCATGTCTGAATACTGAGTGTTTTCATAATTAAGACAAAGTTACTGTAAATCAAAGAAAATGATTTCTTGTAACAACTGACGTGTCCATAGCGGCTTGACAACAATTAGTCAATTAATCGATTTGATTGACAGAAAAATAAACAAAAACACCAAAAAACATATTTTCTGGTTCTCAGATTCAATGATTTTCTGTTTTCTTTGGTCTAACATTATACAGTTAATATTTGGGGTTTGGAAATTTGACAAAACAAGATTGTTTTGAGGAACAATTAACTAAATGACAAAATAATACACAGATTAATCAATAACCAACATAATGATTGGGTTGTAGCTCCTGTCCATAGCACCAAATATCAAAGATACCAAGAAAGTTGTCGTCACATGACTGAACACTGACTGTGTTCATGATCAAGACAAAATTCCTGCAATTCAAGGAACTTATCTTGTAGAAAGTCACTTTTATAATTCTCTATCAGAATAACAATTTATGACTCAACTAAGATATGTCCGTAGTGGAGCTGCAACCTTTAATCAATGGATTATTTGATCTACAGAAAATTAACCGACAACTATTTTGATAATCAACTGACTGTTTCGGTGATATTCCAGCAAAAAAATGCCAAAAAACAAAACTGTTGATGATCAAATGTTTAATCAACAAAATTGTGTATAGATGAATTGATAATAAAGATAACTGACAGTTACAACTCTGAAAAAATTGACTGAATATTGACTGTTTTCATAATCAGAGAAAAATCACTGCGATTCAAAAGATTTTTTTTTTTTTAACAGAGAAACACTTTTATATTTCTCTGTATGGAAGAAAAAATTGATTTCTATTGACACCAAACTGAATATCAGGCTGAAAATCAAACGTCAATACTTTTACTGTAACAAATAAAACGTGTCCAGAGTCAGGCTGCAACGATTAGTCAATTATCGATTATTTCTCCACAGAAAATTAACGAGCAACTATTTTGATTATCAATTGATTTTTTAAGACATTTTTTCCAAGCAAAAATGTGATTTTTTTTTTTTTTTTTTTGCTTTCTTTGGTCAAAAATGACAGTAAATGTTATATTTTGGGTTTGTAAAACAAAACAAAACGGTTTTCAAATGTTTCATAGAACATTATATTTCTCTGTATGGAAGTAAAAATTGATTTCTATTGATACCAAACAAGGCTGAAAATCAAACTTCAGTTCTTTTTCTGCAACAACTAAAAAGTACCCAGAGTCCAGCTGCAACGATTAGTCAACAACTGGTTATATTTCACAGAAAATCAATAAGCAACCATTTTGATAATCAACTGATTTTCTAAAGTAATTTTTTCAAGCGAAAATGTGATTTTCTGATTTTTTTGGTCAAACATCAGAGTTAATTAAATAGTTTTGGTTTGTAAATGTTGGACGGACAAAACCAAAGTGTTTTCTAATGTTTTACAGAGCGTTATATTTCTCTGTATGGAAGTGAAAATTGATTTGTATTGATACCAAACCAAATATCAGGCTGAAGATCGTTCTTTTCCGTAACAAATAAAACTTATTCAGAGTCAAGCTGCAACAATAAGTCAATAATTGCTTATTTTTCCATAGAACATTAGTCTGCAACTATTTCGATTGTCAATTGATTTTTTTTTAAGTTATTTTTTGAGAAAAAAAAAAAGCGATTAGCTGATTTCTTTGGTCAAATATTAGAGTAAATGTTATTTTTTGAAGTTAGTAAATGTTGGACGGACAAAACCAAACTGTTTTCTAATGTTTCATAGAGCGTTATATTTCTCTGTATGGAAGTGACAGTTGATTTGTATTGATACCAAACTGCACATCAGGCTGGAGATCACCCTTCAGTAACAATTTAAATGTGTCCAAAGCTCCAAATATTGAAAAATGTTGAATGTCTGATCAGATTTGACGAGTTTGTTCCCGATTTCGTTGATAATGTAGAATATTTCAGGAAGGGTTATTGGACAAACTTCTCGTGTTTACTGCTGTCGATGTTGTGCAGAGACTCGATAATCAATCCGTATTGGTCCTGACTGACACCAGACCCTGACCGGCCTTGACCTTTGCACCCCGTCCATTCGCTTCAGTCCAAAACTGATCTGACTTCCTACAGATTTTACGTAACGACGACTGAACCCTCCAGGTTTGGCTGGTCGAGCCGTCGACACATTCCTGTGCTCCTGCTGGAGATAAATCTGACCTGACACCCGTAAAGACACCTTCCTGAAAATCTGAATATTCCCCGCCTGCGCTATGTCTTTGTCGGCCCCCTTTGTCGCGCCTGGGCTCTTTTCTTCCCCAATGAAACGCTGATTAAAGCTCGCCGTGGTCCGCCTCGACGTGGGTGTACGGTCCTGTCGACCACAAGGCCGTCTCCTGCAGTCTGTTGCTTCTTTGTCCTGGTCCCCCACCCACCCACCAACCACCGACCACCACCGCCCTCCATTCCTGAAGGGGACATGTCAAGTAAAGCTGTAAATCTCATTTTATGACCTGGAGAGGCTTCTGCCGGGGAAGCCTCGTTTCCTTTGATTCAGAACTTTGCAGAGTCTTTGTTTTACAACCTGAGTTTCTCGATCGGCCGCTCACGATCCTGTTGAGTCACAAACTCCAAAGTAAATACATGAGATCTGACATGACACCCACACGTGTTATTTATGGAAGAGGAGGCCCGCAGCTCAGCACCCAGCCCCGGGCTCCCATTATAACCATTACATCCTGCTGCACCTCCATTCTGCTCCAATTAAAGCCCAATTAAAGAGTCGCCGTGACCCACGCGAGGCCTCCTGCAGCCTGGCGCCTCCTCTCGGAGCCTCCTTGCTCAGATGGAGCTCATCACCTGCAGGCCTCGCTTCACTCTCACCCCTTCAGTCGGCCTGCACGGTTACGCAACGCTGGCGTGCAGTGAGAGGCTGAGACAGAGGGAGGAGTGCCCACAACTGTTTGTTTGCGTGTCTATGTGTGAATGTGTGTGTGTGTGTGTGTGTGTGTGTTGTATAACGGGTGCCTACCCACGACTCGTCCCCGCTGCTCCAGGCGGCGTGTGTCGGTAGGGACGCCGGGCTCGGTGCCCTGCCCTCCGGGGGCGTGGAGGAGCTGCTGCTGCGGCGGCGGCTGCTCGGGCTTTGTCCTGCCGCTGTCCGCCTTCTCGTCGCCCGCTGCTTTGCCAGCCTTGTTCTTAGCAGCCACCGGGGACCCGCCGCCGCCGTCCGCGGGGTTGGCGCTGGCTCGGCCCCGGGTCTCCCGCGACTGCAGCTGCAGCCGGAGCCGGTGGTTTTCCTGCTCCTTCACGGCGGTCTCCAGCAGCAGCGTGTTGAGGCTGGAGCCCACCGTCTTGCTGATTTCCTGCACGGCGAGCTGAACGACCTGCTCCAGCACGGACTCCAGCTGGCCCTGGAAAAACGAAATGTACACGGCCCCGTTCATGTTGTCGGCCCCTCCGCTCAGAGGGCTGTCTCATTCTCCTGTGCCGGCCCCAGCCCTCCCCCCTGCCCGCTCTGCCCGCTCTCCCCGACGGTACGCTGGCTTCGCTCTTCCCCGGGAGTGTCGCTGGTTCCGGCGGCTGCTCGGCGTTGCTCCTCCGCGCTGCTCGGCTCTCTCCGCCGCCTCGGCGCACCGCGCGTGTTCGGCCCCTCCGCTCGGAGGCCGGAAATACCCGAGTAGAGGCGCAGCGACATTTTCCCGCCCACATGTGTTGGCCCGCGCGCGCCGTGCACGCTCGCGCCCTTGCAGTCAGCCACGCCATTTTGGCTTCGAGAGAATAACATCAGTCATTCCCAAATGTCAGCAGAGCCTCAGCACCGTGTCATTACTGCAGGAGACCTGCACATTACAGCAGAGAGCAGCCTGGTGCTGAACCTCCTGACCTCACACACACACACACACACACACACACACACACACACTTTATGTTTATTAAACATGTACCATCAGCTTCCTCCTTTGTCTCTTCATGTTTACATTTAAATCACTGGTTCATAACTGAAGGTGACGTCACTATCATTAACTGCTCTATATATTTATTTAACATAATGTGGCTCGTGTTTATTCTTCTTTGTATTCCACTGGTGTATTTATTGCAGTGAACATTACAGCATCACACACAGTCTATATATCTGAGTGTTAAACATTGCAGCATGATGCACATTTTTATTTCTATTTATTTTATGACTTTATATTTGCATCCTTCAGTTTCATACTCTGATTCTCACTCCTTACATCAGAGCGTATGTGATGAATCAAAATGGCCGCTTCAATAACAAATGTCTGGTTCTGATCTATAACGACATCAATGTTTAGCACCTCAGGTCAGATTTCTAAATCAGGTTTGGTAAGGTGACCAGATTTTGGACACGAACGTGAGGGACATGTTTCTGTTTTGGCATTCAAAATCATAAAAATATTTACTGTCATTATTTTTAAATGAAAAAGGGAGAATTGTGTTTTCACTGAATCATGGGAACTGTTGTACTGTGAAAACAAACTGTGGTCAAACTGTGGTGCAGGACAACTGATAACATTATACACCATATTTTCTTTTTACTTTTTCCTGTAGTGCAACTTTTATAGATGTTTTTTTTTTCACTGTTATTCTAATTTGTATATTTTTAATATGTGTACGTAGCATGGAGGAGGCCACAGCGACATCCAGGAGGAGACAGCATGAGCACAGATACAGACGGAAAAAACCTGCAGTGATCTCAGAGACACAAAAATGACCCCGCGCAAAGAGACGCAAAGAGACACAAGACCACAAAAGATCCAAAATAATGATTAAAAAAAGAGTCAGAACCACCACAGAGTGTGTGTGTGTCTTCCTCCTGTGCAGGACAGGTTGTGGGGCCTTTTGCGTGTCTGTGCCCAGCAGCCTTTTATTTCATAATTAACGTGTGGCGTGACGGCGTGTGAACACTTTCAGCTGCACAGTCTCACAATTGGTGGAGAGTCGGCAGCTCTGCAGTTAAAAACCGGGACATTTCCAGGGGACAGTCCCCAGAAGTGGGAGCTGTCTCCTGGAAAACAGGGACATCTGATGTCCTTTTCTCTTTGCCTGTGTTTCCAAATGTGTCTGAAGATATTCAGTTTACTGTCAAATAAAACAAACAAAGGTGATGTTAATATTATTTTATCTCCTAAAAACCTCAGTATCATTCAGGCTGTACATAAATAAACCATCACCAGGGAATCAGCTCAAAACTAAAGGCAGACATTTTAAACTGTGGAAATAAACAATGAAACCCTCTTAAATACATCAATACGTTCATTTATTCATTAATTAACCTCAGATTTGGAACTTAATGAGATATTTCAGATCCTGCTGAAGTTACCTGTTCATTTGTACGTTTGAAAAGTTTTTACACTTAAAAAACACTTAAATCCATTTTGAAAAGAAGGTGTAATGTTTTACATGTTAAAGGTTCATTAACACAAACTCATTTTAACTGACAGGCTGCACACGATCCATTACATCATCTCGCTAAGCTCGTTAGCTCAGTTAGCTCGACTCACCTGGACTCACCTGCTCTGTCTTTCTTCCTCGTTGGTCGACACTGGAAATTCACAAGTTGATATTCACATGTTGATATTTAATTTTATTTTATTGACACTATGGACACTTTACACTTTACAGGTCACTCAGAAATATTCATTAACATGTTTCACACCACATTACTGACTGCTGCAACACTGGAATTTCTCAATTGTGCGATTAATAAAGGTGTAGCTTATCTATCTCATCTCATCTTATCTTATAGCGACATAAAACAAACAAATAAAACCACACACACGTCTCACACAACTGAGGCGGGGTTCAAACCCTCATTTCTAGATAACAGGTGGCGTCCTTCACCACTGGACCATCTTCATGGCGATCGACACAAAGAACCACAGAGAGGAAGAAGAAACTTCACCTTCATCGTGTCACCCAGAGTTTTAGATCCTGTACAGATGAGTAAAGTACTGATACAACGACGTAAACACACTCCAGGTTTTTGGTGAAAGACGTGTCGACTAAAGTCAAAGTTCAGAAGTTCTGTCAGGCTTCAGGTGGTTAAAGTTTCAGCAGTAAAAGTACTTTAGTCTTCTCAGTTTTATGTTGTTAAAGTTCATGTTGTGCAGGAAAATACCTCCTGTGACTGATGTCTGATTCTCTGTGACATTAAAAGTTAATGCTATATGTTTTAATAATTTAAAAAGTAAAGTATTGAAGCCTGTGAGATGTGGGAGAACAGAAGCATAAAGTCTCAGTGAGTGAAAACATCCAGGTCGTCAGCAGTGTAAGGTCAGTAGTGGAGTGAAAGGATTAGTGTTCATGTGTTTGACGACAGAGGCAGTAAGACGATCGGTAACCTGAGCCTCCAGGATTAACGGCTTCATTAGATGAATGAATGAATTCAGCAGCAGCTTTAAATGAACGCTGAGCTGCTCCCAAACAAACATCAGTCAGAGTGTGTGTGTTCATCCACATTCAGCAGCAGCAGCCATGTGTTCTCCCTCTGCGCCCAGACTCTCACAGACAAGCGTTCCTAAGGAAGGGCTGGTATCCAAGGCGGAGACAATAAAATCTCTGTAGGAGCAGCCTATAGGATTAGCCACATATATACAGGCCTATACGGGCACGCACACACACTCACACACACGCCTCATAAAACCGGCCGGGCCTCTCTGCTCCACGTCAGCCAAAAAGCTCCAGTGTGAACAGCTCGAGGTCGCCTCACCAGGTCTGCGCAGGAAAATGAAACCCTGATGCTCCCCGAGGAGACGGACGCAGACACACAGGAGACATGTGCGTTTGAAAAAAGGAAATGAGGTCACATGGAGACAGAAACCAGTCAGAGCCGTCAGTCATCCAGAGTTTGAACAAAGAAAAGGTTCAACAACAAAGAGCTGCCAGTTTGTACGGAAGCCCTGAGGTGACATCTGCCGTACAATATATATATATATACAACCATTTATTCCTGTATGCTCCGCCCCCCAGACAACAGTAAAGAACAGTCCCTAACAGACTTACACAAAGAAGAAGTTCAACAACAAAGAAGAGTGAGTTTGTACGGAAGATCTTTACTGCCGAGTTAAATAAAAATACTCATGAAAAAGTCAAAACAATCAGACGGTGATTCAAATGTATGTTTTCTTTAAAAATCTGAGGTCAAATAAATAAAAATACAACCATTTAAATTCATATGCCCCGCCCCTCAGACAACATGAGAAACATAAGCCCCTCCCCAGTGCTTAAATTATTCGGCATGCCCCCCATTTTACAAACAAACAGTCCCAGAGAGAGTTTAACAAAAAAAAGTTACAACAACAACAAAGAGGTGCTCGTGTGTATGGAGGCCTTTTACTGCCAATGTCCTGCTGTGAATAATTAGAATAAAATAAAAAACAGTGAGTCAAATAAATACAGACACATAATTTTAACCATTTACTCCATAGTTGAAATTTACCTTGAATTTTTAATTGAACATGAACATCACATTTTGGCTGGAGATCATAATTTTGAGTTTAAAAGAAAAAGTTTTGACTTCATAATTTCAGCATTTTTACCTCAAAACATCATTTTTAATCACTAAGTCCCAGTTTAGATTTTCCTTTGTCTTGTATTTTATATCTGTGATATAACAGCATAATCACAATCATAAGAATTTAAAATAATAATTAACCTTCTGGCTCAAATTTGTGATACTATCTTGTCATGTTATCATTAAAAAAAATCCCAACCTAATCATATATGATGCTGACCAGCAGCTGTTAGCAGTTAGCAGCTAACTCAAAGGAGAAGAACAGCAGCTGTTAGCAGTTAGCAGCTAACTCAAAGGAGAAGAACAGCAGCTGTTAGCAGTTAGCAGCTAACTCAAAGGAGAAGAATAGCAGCTGTTGGCAGTTAGCAGCTAACTCAAAGCAGAAGAATAGCAGCTGCTAGCAGTTAGCAGCTAACTCAAAGGAGAAGAACAGCAGCTGTTAGCAGTTAGCAGCTAACAGGAGCTCCTTACCCTCCGAGTAGAGGAGGAGATCAGCCGCCATGTAACAGGGACGCTAAATGATTGTTATTGACATGTGATGTCATTGTTATTGTTTATAAAAAACTGCTGACACGTATGTTATATGTCACACTAGAGGACGACACCGTTGTGTTACGTGTCACGCCTCTTTAGATTCTGTGATGTCATCATGGTGTACAGGTCACTAGCGAACAGAACTAGTTAGCACATGAACTAAACAGTAAAGATTTCACACAGGTTTGAACAGCATTATGTATATTCATCGTTATGCTAATGATGAACTGAGATTGCTAGCAGGGTACAGGGCTAACACGTTAGCTAATGCAACATTATTCACTCTCCTCTGACACTTGTCGGCCTGTGTCAGTCGGACTAAGCTGTTTACATGCATTTAAAAGTCTTGTTTCAGTCGGACTAAGCTGTTTACATGCATTTAAAAGTCTTGTTTCAGTCGGACTAAGCCAATACTGAGTGTGGAAAGGATGCAGTCCACATGTGTCTGTACACAAACGTCCTGCATGTAGTGTGTTCAGTATTTGTTTTAATGAAGCAGGTGTGCATTAACTCTAATATGACAGATGTATGCTATATGTCACAGCAGTGCTAATGAACTGAACATGTCAGAGCCTGTATAAATGACATGAATGTGCAGAGCTGAGCCTGAATGACAGAGTGAGAGCAGATGAAGTGATGATTCAGGCCTTCTGAAGTCATTGATGCGTGTCAACCAAAGAAATCAGGAGGAAACGATCTGAACCACTTCCTCTCTGCTGCCCGTCTGTCTGCATGTTCTGAAAACACACTGATGACATAACAGCGTTGCGTTCACATGTTACATTCACACCACAGGCCTGCAGCGGAAACTCCGACACACACCCACCCAGCCAGTCAGTCAGCGGGCCGCTGCTGGAGCTGCAGCCGCCTCACGGCTCCACACGGGCGGCCGCAGAGGGAGCGGGGGCCCCGGGGAGAGAGGCGTGTTACCGGGCCAGGTGCAGCTCTGCTTCTTCAGCTCCTCGCAACAAAAGACGGAGCTGAGCGACCATGATGCTGGCCACGCCCCCTCAGCCGTGACAGGCTCGGGCTCGTTACCGTTACCGTACCGCCCGCTGTAAAGGCGCAGGATTTTTTAGGGGGAGTGTCGCTGTGCTGCGGCATGCGCTCACCGAGAGAGAGAGAGAGAGAGAGAGAGAGAGAGAGAGAGAGAGAGAGCCGGGGAGGGAGGCTTCCTCTGCGGACACAAAGCGGAGCGACTCCCCTCCTCCTCCTCCTCCTCCTGCTCCTCCTGCTCCTCCTCCTCCTCCTGCTGCTGACACGCTGTGATGTTGTCAGTGATGTAATGCTGGATTAAAGGGCGGTGAGTCAGGAAAACTAAACCACTGCAGGTAACTGGACACTGACCAGTACAACCAGTCTACTGCTCTGGTTAAAAGTGAGGCCCAGCAGCTCAGAGAGAACAGCTGGACTGAGTTAGTACATCGTGTGCTACTCTGCAGCACATGAGAGAGGGAAACACTGAGCTGCTGCACACATCAGCACAGGAGCTCTGCACAGAGGACACTTCATTTCTCATGTTTAAACCAAAGTGTTAGAAAGACCTGCAGCTCCTGGATCACTCCACATTTAATATAACTTCAGGGAAAATTAGGTTTAAAGATTCTGTCTGAGACTTTGGAGCCGTCTGAATGTGGAGCTCAGGAAGTGTCCAAACATACAGCAGTTAAACTCTTAAACCTGGATCAACAAACGCCTTCACAGACGTGTAACATCCACACCTGAAGACATTAGTTTGACTTTGATATCAAACACAGGAAAAAGACAATCACAAGTGTTTTATTATTAGTGTCAGAAAACTGTCCAAAAATTAGGACAATGTCAAGTTCTAATTAAATATTTAAAATTATGTGACAGAAAATAAATATAAAGATTTTTTAAACTTTTCTGTGTTGCTCATTATCAGGTAACTTTCTTGTTTGGCTTTTTTTTTTATTTATTTATTACTTTTTTGGTTTGTCTTCATGTCATTTCTTTGTTTTTGTTTTGTTTTGTAACTTTTCTGTTTCAGCTGATTTTTGGATCATTTCTTAGTCATATAATGTTTTAACATCATTTCTTAAGTTTCTAACGGCCTCTTCTCATCTGTTCTTTGAGTAATGAAGCCAATCTGCTCAGGTTTCAAAGGGTTAAAAAGAGATGACTTTCACAAGGTACAAGAATGAAGAGTGTGTTTGACCATCAGCAGCTGTTCACTCTGCATTTATTCATTCATTACCATCAGTTTTGTGTGTGTGTGTGTGTGTGTGTGTGTGTGTGTGTGTGTGAGTGTGTGCGAGTGTGTGTGTGTGTGAGTGTGTGCGAGTGTGTGTGTGTGTGTGTGAGTGTGTATATAGACATAGTTTGACAAAGCAAATCACACCTGTCATGATCAGATAAAGATATAAAGATGAGATTATTTTTTTAATAAGGTATATATATATGTGAATTTTTATGTTCTATTCTACTGAATATAAACTACATTAAAATGTCTCCTGTGAAGTTCTTATATTTATTGGATATATAATTAAAGTTGCTCATAATTATCAGTTTGAGCTGATGCCTTAACTTCTGTCTGTCTGTCTGTCTGTCTGTCTGTCTGTAATTCACTTTATGCTTCTGTATTTAATCATGTTTGAATGTGGTGAATTAAAAAACGTGTGTTAAACTAAACTGTGGTGGAACATGGCGTCCAGCTGCCGTCATTTGTTGTGATGACGTGATTGGCTGTAGCTGCGACACTGTTTGGTTTAAACGTTGTGATTTGTTGACGGCCTTGCATTAGTTTTTCGCTCGGCCTAAAGCAGCCGTCACACCAAAGATTCCTCTACAGCGTCTCACTACCTGCAGCTACGTCACCCATCTGCAGCTAAACGGCCTCGCAGCGTCCACAGCAGCACAGTTCACACTGAGGCAGCGAGCTGAGACGGGCTCTTGTGACATCACGTAAGCCGCTGTCGTTTCTCCAGCAACAGATACGTTAGGACGTCACGTAAAGCTGAGCAGCACAACAAACCCCAGAGAGCACATGGATGCATGTGGTTTGATACCCTAACGTTACCGTCAACATTACTAACGTTTTCTTTGTGTCGTGTTGTCTCTGAAGTGTCTGACTGACTTCTACCACTGCTGCAGTGTGTGTGCAAGCTTGCGTCTGATTGGTTACAAGGTCTGCGCCACTCTGCCTGTGATTGAACAGGCTGAATCCAACAGCAGGAGCCGACCTGAGCCGATATGCAACTGAGTCATTCAGACCACTGCAGCTTTTCTCTGCGACGTCCTGAAAGCGTTTGGTTGCGTCTGAACTGACCCTAACAGTGTCACATGATGATGTAAGCACTGTCAGCTGGGTGACAGAGGTGTGTCCTGTACAGCAGGTCAGTGCACCTGTGTGTCTCAGTGTGACTGTTGGTCCTGAAGAAGGCCAAACGTCATCAAATCAAAGAGACGCATCTGGAGCCAGAGCGTGCGACACGTGTTTCCTGTCATCACAGCCTGGCGCCTGTCCTTCACATTTTGTCAAACTCCAGGAGCGACGGCTTGTCTTGGATGTCTCGAGCTGAGATAGCTGTGGATTCCAGATTGAAAAAAGTCTCTGAGGGAAATAGAGACTTTAACAGTGTGTGGACATTTTTGTTTGCTTTTAGCACCAACGCTGCAAAGTTCAAGTCCCAAACTATCACGATCAGACAGTGTGGAGTCGCCACCTTATGACGACATCGCCACCAATGTCTGTTGACAGTAGAGCTTGCTGTCCTCTGGTCTCAGACCTCTAACATACAGTCACAGCATCAACGTGTCATAATCACCAATCAATGATGAGGTATGATTAGAGATTCTCAAACTCTGTCACGTTAAAGACGAGTGAAGGATTCAGGAGGAAACATTGTCAGAAATATAATCTAATACAACAGGTCTGTTTGATGGGAGCAAATCAAACACAGAGAATCAAACCTGTGCTGAGAACATTAACGAGGAGTCGATGTGCGAACGAGACACAACACGAGGACATATGTAATAATTATGGATGAAACAATAACAGACTCAATGTTCAGGGCCCTTTAATGTCCTCTCCATGTGAACGTCCAGCCTCATTCAACCACATTTAAAATGTTGTTTTCATTCCAACCAAAATTTAACATCTGTCCGATGTGAGAGTCCAACGTCTGTCCAACATCTGTTCGACGTCTGTCCGACGTCTGTCTGACGTCCAGTACCAGCTGAAAACTTTCACCTTCTGTCTCAGCTCCATTCTCCCCGCCTCCCTCCTGTCTTCAGTAATTTTCCACTCCACCTGTCAGCCACGCCCACCTCATCAGCTCAGCTCT
Organism: Cephalopholis sonnerati; assembly: GCA_019142605.1. Lineage (NCBI taxonomy): Eukaryota > Metazoa > Chordata > Actinopteri > Perciformes > Serranidae > Cephalopholis > Cephalopholis sonnerati. The sequence goes on along the minus strand of JAGQAX010000016.1, from coordinate 41,631,767 downwards.
GCTCACCTGTCAGCGCAGCTGCAGCTCGTTCCAATCAGCCCGGTGTATATAAGCCTGTCCTGCACACTCACTCGTTGCCAGATTGTTCTTCTGCACTATGTGAGACTTTCCAGCGTTCCTCGCTCGTCTGATCACCTGGCACCGACTCTGCCTGTTCCTGACCTGCTCTCCTCGCCTGCCTGCTGGTAAACTCACCTGCCTTCAGTGCCTGACCACGAGCTCTGCCTCAGCATCTCTGTCCTCTGTCTGCTCCCCTGGCTCTGACTCTTCTGCCTGGCCCCGGCTCTCCCTCTGCCTGCTCCCCATCGGTACCTCTGTCTACATGGACTGCTCTCCTGGCTTCGACCCCCTTGCCCATCACCTCTGCACGACCGGCTGGATCTTCAGGCGTCAGATCCCTCTCTCCGTCATCAGCAGCTGAAGTAAGCTTCCTCCTTTCACCGTACGTTGAGAGAAAACTGAACTGTTCTGATCCGGGGCGCTGGTGCTTCCCCTCGGTTCTGTGGCTGGATTCGGCTTCATCACCTTTCCTCATCTGTGCCTCAGAGACTTTGTACGGGCGCTCAGCCTGGAGACTGAACTGTGCGCGGTGTTAGCTCTCTCTGCTCCGCTGCCTGTTAGCTGTTGTGACATCTTCCAAATGTCCCTGATTACAAGAGTGCTGCATTTGGGTTTCACACACACCCGTCACTCCTTCATTAAAAATGGATCAAAGTATTTTTAAAGCTCCAGTATAAACGATTTCAATCTAATCTGATGGTTGTGTCCTTGTTCCCTCAGAATGAGATGTTTCTATCTCCACAGGGAGCAGGTCCTCCTCTACAGAGGTCACCATGTTGCACCGCCATGTTTCTACAGTAGCCCAGAGGGGACAAACCAAACACTGACTCTAGATAGAGACATTCATGTGTTCACACTGATGACCCTGTGTGTTCAGAGTGGTGTGTGTGTGTGTGTGTGTGTGTGTGTGTGTGTGTGTGTGTGTGTGTGTGTGCGCGCGCGCGCGCGCGTGTGTGTGTGTTCCTCTGTGGATCATTCAGATCCTCAACAATCAACACTGAAGGAATTCTGACCAGGAGCAGGTTCAGTCCTCACTGATGGACGTCCTTTAACCCTCCTGACTCTGACACTCTGCAGCTTTCAGTGTAAAAACCCTTCAACTGTCCAAAATAACATCACATGTTGCTGCTTCTTCCAGCCAGACAGTGAGACACGTTGTGAACGTGTCCTGACAGCGTGTCATCATAGTGACAGACTTCAGGTACAGACTGACCTGTCTGCAGTCCACACTTGTCTCCCACTGGACATGTGTGGAACACGACGAAGCGTCGACCCTGGAGAGGTGCATCATGGGACTGTTGAGACACTGAAGTCAGATAAACTTCAACAGTTAGTGTCCTCACTTCCTAAACACTGACTCTGGGCATGTCCACACCAGGATAGTCCGGGGGACTCGGTTCGATTGGGCGGGGAATGCTGAAAAATGTCACCCCTTCATTTGGTTCGGTTCACTTTCACACTGCACTTTTTAAAGCGGACCAAACCGCCTGGACAACGTCACGCAGTTACAACAGCTGCTCGTTTGGGGGCGGTGTTGCCCAAAACGACCACTGACCAGGAAGAAGCATGAGGAAGAGGAAAACCCGGCTCATCGATTGGCCAGGATGTAAAACAGAAACCCCTCCCCTTCAGTCAGCTTGGTCACAGAAACAATAGAGCAGCACCACACTGATGCAGTCTGCAGGGTTTCTGTTTTTACTTTATAGTGCTGTCACAGTTTTCTACCCAAAATGTACTGCACTCTACGTCACTTCCTGTCTTTGGTTCACTTCCTCTCTTTGGGTCACTGAATAGTCCATTTGCATTTCCCACTGTAAGCAAACCGCACTAGAGTTCACTTGCAAGTGAACCGAGACCCGCAGTTTTCCAGTGGACCAGGGTTCGCTCGTTTGAATGAGCGTTCACACCACTCCATCGAACCAACCTATAATCAAATGTTGATAAAATATCCCAAAAAAAGTTGATTAAAGTCTGAAAAAATGCACGAAATGAAATGTCCAAAAAAAAACAAAGGTTAAATTTAAGGTGTGCTGATGGATTCACGTCATCAACTCATGCATTGAGTAACATTACAAGTTAACGTTCCACCTTAAAAGTTGCCGGCAGTCGGCCCAGTGAATGAAGTGATTTTTTTCTCTCTCATTTTATAGTTGTAGTTTACTGATGTATGAACAGAGGTTACATCAAACCAGAGTGAGCGTCCTCTACTGACCAATCAGACTGCAGTGTTCACAGCTCCACCTTTTAGTACCAGATCTGTGTGCTAGGTACCCCAACAGAGGGGGGACCAAACATGGGGACGCAAAGGAACGCTCCTATTGGTACCATCCACAACTTTTCACTGTGGAGACAGAAACAATATGGCCGCCAGGTGGAGGCGGAGCTTTGATCTGCAGAATGAGCTCAGAGCTGGTGACCCTTGATGAACTCTCCCAGCAGGTGTAAACAGGCCCAAGTCTTGTTCATCTCTGGCTGTGCAGCAGCTTCAGTCTGCAGAGTCTCAGATTAAAGTGTAGAAGTTTGAAGCTGTGGGAGTCGACAGCGAGGAGGAGGAAGAGGAGGAAGAGGAGGAGGAACTGGGCACGGAGACAGAATCAATAACAAGTTTTCAGACTCGAGTTTCCCACATGATTCTGTTTTTAGCTCTGCGCTCCGACACGTTCACACCTGAGAGCTGCTCAGTGTTTACACTCAGACTCAGCTTCATCACGACCGTGCAGCGGCTTCGTCGTATTTATCTGACCTCTGTTTATTCCACCTGTCTCACAGGAATATGTTTCAGTAAACTGTTGCCATGGTTACGTCGTGGTGAGAGCCTCATGGCTGCCTGGATCACGATCACTGATGTTTCTGTGAGTCAATGAGAAGCTTCATTAATGAACCGAGCTGGATTCACAGGGAGGACGTCGGGGTGGACGGTGGACACGCAGAGATCAGGACTGTGACACCAGAACCTCAGGTTCATGTTCAGACTCCTGTGGACGGCTCGGGAAACTAAAGCTCTTTGGTTCAGTTCAGGGAAAGTTAAACAGTGCTGCAGTCACAGATCACCTCTGCTGTCAGCATCAACATGTCTGTTATTATGTGGCAACATTTGCTCCTGATGTTCAGAGAAAACTACAGAAAATATATCTACTGTTTGAATCAGGCAGCACAGCCTCATTTGTAGAGAACATATCACACAGCAGGGCCACTCACAGAACATTCAAATATAAAACATAATAAAGGACACAGATTTACAATAAAAGAGGAGAAGATAAAAAAGATCAAATGAATTACTAAATGATTTACAGTTTTACAAACAGCACCAGGACAGACGGGAGCTGCACACATGGAAAACATGTGTAAAGTTTAAAGATGAGTTTGCAGGAGCAGCCAGAGTCATAAAGGAACGTGTTTAGAGAGGCGTGGTGTGTGACATCATCAGGGGGGTTACTTCAGGTGTGTTCCGCTTCACCAGGTTTTGTCCCGACTCTCAGGACGGTCAGTGGACATCAGATGTATAGAAAGTTAATGTGTAGGAGACGGAGCTGTTGGTATTCAGGCAGTGAGCGTCAATGATCTGCAGCTACAGAAACACACTGTAAATCATCAGCTGAACACACCTGCAGCGTCACATCACAGTCACATCCTCTCAGGTCGAAATGAAGGAACAGGTGAGTTATTTTGGACATTTGAAGAAGGTCTCAGTCTGAATGTTTGGGTGTGAACGCAGCCTGAGAGACAACAAGACACACACTGAACCCTGTGGTGGGACAGACAGTCAGACACAGGTGATGAAGGATGACCTCTTTCTTTGCTCCTTGAGGGTTTCAAGGTTTGTCAGGTGATGTTTAGTGGCAGGTTTTCTGAGGGCGTGTCCGGTCCAACTCCACTGGCTCACTAACTGTGGGAGGCAGCTAATGGCTAACTTAGCGTGTGCTCAGTGAAGCACAGCTGATCGCTGGATGTAAACACAGAGGCTCTGTGAAGCTGTGGCTGTTTCTCAAAGTCAAGAAGGATCCTCAACCTGCTGAATATCAAGGACGCCACGTCATGGACCCTCTGAAGGACTGGTCCAGTGTCCAGGGTCCTTCTGAATGTCTTTGAGGGCTGAGTCCTTCTTTCATGTGTGGATCCTCAGCAGGAAGTGAAGGCGGGGCCTCGTCAGTGAAACCTGCGGCGGCGGAGCTCGGCAGGATTTAGATTAATATGTCGTTTATTTGTTTTAATGTCTCCACCAGTTTTTATCACAAAATAACATGATTTAGTTTTTAAATGACTCATTTACAGCAGAGATGGAACGCTGTGTCCTCCTCTTCCTCCTCCTCCTCCTCCTCCTCCTCCCACGTGATCATCATCGTCATCCTTCAGCCACAGTGCAGACATGAGAGCATCCTGCAGGTCAAAGCATCACTCAGGTGTTTACAGGTGAACATGTCAGTGTCATGTTCAGCAGCAGGTCAGCTGTGTCACATCTGTTCATGTTACTGTAGCAGAGTGTGCGTTGCCACACACATCAAATCATAGTGTAACTCTGTGTGTGTGTTCATACTGTAACTGATGATCAATAGCAGCAGTGTCTTCACGTCACGACTCGTCAGTGTGATCAGAAACAAGTCACATGACTGACACACGTGTTTAAACTGTCCAACAGCATTAGAGAGGGTTAAAGTGGTGACAGCACCTGCTGAGGGTTAATGACACACACACACACCTGGAGGCCTCCTTAGAAGGACTCATCCTACCAGGGAAGGATCCTTGACGTTGAGAAACCCCCTCAGTGTCCTGACGCCGTCACATTCTGGATTTTGTTCTGGTATTTCCTGTTTTATTTTGAAGTGCCAGCCTCTTGTGTCTTTACAGTTTCCTGTGTGTTCCCGCCTTTAATCATCCACACCTGGCAGCACTCACCTGCTCCTGATGATCCTCTCAGTCGTTCCTCCAGCTCCACGTTGTCTTCGTTCCTTTGTGTTTGACTCCTCAGAGTTTTTGACCTTTGAAGGATTTCTGGCCACTTCCTGTCTGTTGTTCACTTCCTTGGACTCCTTGTTTGTAGACGACCTTTTCTGGACGGGCCTAAAGACTGTGAGGTTTTTTTTTTTAACCCTTCTCTGCCTCCTGTGTTTGAGTTTCCTGCAGAGTTGTTTCAGCAGCATCATGAACCAAGTTGCTCACGCTCGTTGTTCTTCCTCACAGTGTCACTGCAGCACATCAGCGCTTCACACCTTCTGTTGTTTTCTTTCCACAATAAAAGACCAACTGAAATGACTCAGAACATTTATATGAAGCAGCTCAACAATGTATCGCACACAAGGCATAAAAACATATTTTCAGAACTTTACTCGCTGAGCTCTGTTGGGTCTCTGCACTGACTCACATTGAGACAACTTTGTTAATCCCACCAGGAGGCAGTTTGTCTGAAGCGTCCACACAGACTATAACACAGCATACAGTGACATGTAGACACATGAACACATGTTTATTTCATGAAATGAATATAATGAAAAAATAAAATAAAACAAAACAAATAAAAAATGTGCCAAGCAGTTCAGTGGAATCTATAAATAAATGATAAAAAGTGAACAGACTGATTTTTAATAAAAAAGATAAAAGAACAATAAAATTTAGAGAGAATTTAAAATATGATCTTCAGAGAGAATTAAAGATTCCAGGTGAAATGTAACGACGCCCTGATGACAGCAGAGAAACTTCACCTGCATGAACACGTCCAGAAGTGTCAGTAGATAAATGAGGTGAGAACGACAGGTGACTAAATGTCCGTCAGCTCACCTGGACTCACCTGTTCTCTGGTCGACGCTGGATCTTCACAAGTTGAAATTTGTAAAGTTAAAATTGACATGAAACGAGCACAAGATTGAAACATTTAGTGTTTGTTGTTTTGAGCAGATGAAACAAACCACACACACACACACACTGACCACACACACCTGAGTGACGTACCTCAGACGGGGTTCAAACCCTCGTCTCACCATCGGCGGTCAGAGTTCGTCACCACCCGACCATCCTCAGGGCCGATCGACACAGAGAGGTGACAGGAGGAAGAGTGTGGTGAGAGGGAAACTGTAACTGTGACCGTGTTTCAGGAGGTCAGAGAGGCCTAAACTCTGCGACGTCTGTATGCAGGGAGCGTCGACAGGTCTGACTGTCACTGAACACAACACGTGACAGCAGGAAGAGGTCACAGATTCGATTCTTAGAGTCTCAGCTGGATCAAAGTGTGCTGAGTGGATTCATGCAGGAAGTGATGAAGAGTGAAGACAGATGAGCAGAGTTTACAGTCTTTGAGGAGAGGAAGAGGAGATCTACATGAATGAATTAAGACGAGGTCTGAAACAGATCTAGAAAATAAAAACCTGTTCTGTGACATCACATCAGATGTCTTCAGACTGAGGAGGGACGTCACGTGTGTCTCTGCTGAGACACTGAGACTCACGTTATCAATACAGCTTCATCAGTTAATCAGCAGATCGATTGATCGGCCCGAGAGAGGCTCAGCATCTGATCAGAGACCAGCCGAAGGTCGAAGTCTGAAGATAAACAGAATGAGGAACACCAACCACAGGAGCAGGGAGTATCCAGATACTTTGTGCTGCAGTAAAAATCCTGTAATCTATTACTTTAGAAAAAGTACTAACACTGGAGTGTAAAAATACTTTAACACTGGTCGAGGTCCTGCATGAAGTGAACGTGCTGCAAACAAAACTAAAGTGTTCCAATAATCTCAATCTGACTGTGTGTGTGTGTGTGTGTGTGTGTGTGTGTGTGTGTGTGTGTGTGTGTGTGTGTGTGAGTGTGTGTGTAGTTTAATACAACAGTGTTATCGTTGAGGCATCATTTAATCTCATAACGTCGCTGCAGAGACAAACAGGGTCATCACTGCCATCTATGATGACCTACAGGAGTGTGTGTGTGTGTGTGTGTGTGTGTGTGTGTGTGTGTGTGTGTGTGTGTTTTAATTTGTGTGCGAGTGTGTTTTTTGAGACAGGAAGAGAAAACCCTTTTTGAAAACATAAAATTCTGTGATATCAAAAACCACTCTGACGCTCTGATGCAACACACACACACACACACACACGCACGTACGCATGCACGCACGCACGCACACACACACACACACACACACACACACACACACACACACACACTGCCCTTCACCCTCGACTGAAGGTGAAAGTCTTCATCAGCTGCAGTGTGAGAGTTGACCTGCAGGGGGAGGAAGAGACAACAGAGAGCGTGATGAAGAGCAGAGGAAGAGGAACTGTTGATAAAAACACACTGACAGGGAGGAGGAGGAGGAGAAGGAGGTGAGGGAGTAAAGAGGAAGGAAACAGGAGGAAGGAAGGAAAGAGGAGGGAGGAAGAAGGAGGGATGAGGAAGAGGAATAAGATGAAAAGAAGAGGAAGAAAAGTGAAATGATTTTATAAGATTTAATAATTTCTTATTTATATTTAATAAGTGACGTATTAGTTTATTTTTATATTTATTTATGATGTCATATCACAAAAACTGTTGTTTCATTATTTTATTATTTTTCTTTTGTTTGTTTTTCTTTCATCATAACATTTTTATCATTTAATTTAATTTAATTTAATCTAATTTAATTTAATTTAATTTAATTTAATTTAATATTTATTATGTTTGTTTTCTGTTTTAATTTCATAAACAAGTTGTTTTTCTCCAAATGTGATATTTTACAAAAACATTGACAGTAAATCTTTAACGTCACACGTTGATTTAACAAACACATTTATATGAACCATCTGTTTGCTTTTTATATGTCACTATATATTATATATATATTTAAATTCATAACTGTATTGTTTTCTTTTTTTAATCTTTATCTTGATCCATCTTTAACTTTATAATTTTATTTCATGGTGTGTGTGTGTGATTTCAGTGCAGTGGGTACATGTCATGGTGACGATCTCTCTCCTGATGGATTTAATTGATCTGCAGCTCTGATTGTTTACTGTGATTATTGTATTGATTTATTTTGTGTTTTCACCTCATGTTTATGTTTTACTGTCATATTTACACTCTGCATCTGCTGATCTGCAGCTGTGACATCATCAACATGTGTGTGACATCATTAACATGTGTGTGACGTCATTCTTTATTCTTTACCGTGATGAACTTTAGTCCGGTCAATGAAGTGAGTCTGAGTTTGAATATTAAGAGACAGAGGGATGAAGAAGAGGAGGAAGATGATGACGAAGAAGAAGAGAAGGAGGAAGAAGAGGAGGAAGAGGAGGAGGATGTAAATGAAAGCAGAAACAAACTCTGTTGAGATTTATTGTTGTTTAGAGGTGAAACAGTTTCAGTAGTGAAGTGTTTTGTCTAGACACATTATGTTGTGTGCAGTCAGCAGAGTGTGTGTGTGTGTGCGTGTGTGTGTGTGTGTGTGTGTGTGTGTGTGTGTGTGTGCTGACAGGATGCTGAGGAGTCACTACAGTTACTGCAGTGGCAGCAGGACGGCAGCCACAGAGGGACAAAACACACAGAGCAGCTGATGTTGCTGTCACATTAAAGCAGGAGTAGGCAGTTTTACTCTGGCTTCAAACATCCCATAATAACCTGTGAGTGGACTGTCATTGAAGACGTCTTGTTTTCAGGAGACTTTGTCCAACATCAGCATCTTGTCTGACATCATTAATGAGAGGATCCTGACAGAGACAGAGCTGACGTCACCGTCACTCATGTTGTCATCATCAAACTCACCTGACTCCATTTAAATAAACGCTCATGTTGTCATCATTAAATTCATCATTTCATTTCTTTATCATAGGTTCACTGAGTTCTTTATTTTTAAACATGAAGTGAAGATATTTTTGGAACATGAGGACATTGTGTTCAAACCTGAGAGTGTGTGTGTGTGTGTGTGTATATACGTGTGTGTGTTGCCGTGGTTACAGTCATGACAACAGAGTGACTTCAGCTGCAACTTTTCCGCTGAATCTGAAGTTAGTCCATGAAACACACGGCAGCTTCCTGCACACACACACATACACTCACACACACACTGACATGAAATTAGCAGCATGTCTTTAACGAGCAGATCACAGTGACATCACAGTGTGAAGTGAGGAAACACTAAAACATGCACACGTTATCTACATAATCAAAACATCACATTAGTTATTGAGGGAACAGTCTCGTCCCAACACGCGTCTCCGAGGGAAAATCTAAAATCTGCGGGGTCAGTTCTCACTTTTGACCCATCCATGATTTTTGTAGGGAAACATGCAGTTCATGAGAGCAGCCTGTCAGAGGTCACAGATGAGGTCGTAACACGTCCTGTTTACATGAGGTGACTAATTAATTCAATTAACCCATTAAATCTCGTCAGTGTGCTGTAATACATTTATTTATTAATCAGTTATTGGACCTGAAACTTTTTGTGAATCCTGTAAATGTGGAACAACCTCCTGATTTTTCACCTTAAATCATTTTTACGTTAGTGACAGACACTTTTAATCTTTGGTTGTAAAACAAACAAAGAAACAAACAAAGAAACAGTATTTCAGTGTTTATCTTTGCTGTACAGGAGGAAATGCTGAAACATGTGATCACTGATTTGTTAAAGCTCTTACTCAGAGTCACCTGATGACATCATCATCAGATACACCTGTGTGTCGTCTGCATAATTACGTTCACATTTTATTTCCTGTGCTCTGATCTGTGTGAGTCTCTGTAATCGACACCATCTGATCTCCTGCTGCGTACTCCATGTGAATTGTCCCTCTCAGGCCTCCATACCTCCTGATCAGACCTTCCTCCTCCTCCTCCTCCTCCTCCTCCTGATTCAGCATCAACATGACACAGGACTCTCCATGTAAATCAGCTGAGGGCCGGAGGTCAGCGCCACGGCTCAGAGCTGACTCATGAGCTCCGACCAATCAGAGCGCAGCGAGAAGGAGCTCAGAGTTAAACACACGTCATCTCAGTGAGACATGTTGGAGCTTGTTTTAAAGCTCTCCATGGTCACTTCTATCTCTCTGATCTTCCTGTGAGCTCTGAGCAAGCTCCACCCCCCTGAGGTCACCTGGAACAGGTCGCCTGGTCATTTCCCAGGTTGATGCTCCAAACTGCTGGAAGATTTTACCTGACTGAGTGCTCCAACACTTTCATTATTTAAAGATAAGAATTTCCTTTTTAACCATTCCACTAGTCTACTTCAACTATTTTAACTTTTATTTTACTTAATTTTAATTTAATTTAATTTAATTTAATTTAATTTAATTTAATTTAATTTAATTTAATTTATTTTAGTTCATTTCAATTTGATCTAATTTAATTTAATTTAATTTAATTTATTTTAGTTCATTTCAATTTAATTTAATTTAATTTAATTTATTTTAGTTCATTTTAATTTGATTTAATTTAATTTAATTTAATTTAATTTAATTTATTTTAGTTCATTTCAATTTGATTTAATTTAATTTAATTTATTTTATTTTAATTTAATTTAATCTATTTTTTTTAATTTAAGCGCGCTTTTACTTTTACTGGTTTATCTATTTTATTTTATTTTATTTTAACTCAGGTGTGCTTTTACCTTTATTTGGTTTATATATTTAATTTATATTTAATTTTATAATAGCTTATTCTGTTGGTTTTGCTTGTGTGTTAACATCTGTTGGTTTATTTATCTTATTTTATTATGTTTATTTATTGTGTTTTTAGTGTAGTATTCTCCGTAAATGGTCTACTTTATTTATTTTACTTATTTTAAACTTTTTTTAATATCAGTTCTGACTGTCTTTGCATCTTTTATTGGTTTATTTTCCATCATAATTATTATTTCATGAGGTTTTATTCTTAGTTTTCATGGATTTAATTCACCTTAAAGGTCTGTTGCTGGTTTTGTTTTGTGTCTGTGACTTTGACTTCACACGTCGTGTTTCCACCTGGAATAAAATGTGCTGTAGGAATAAAGTTGTGTTAGTTATGATACCGGCTGAGTGTCCGACTCTGATCTGTCTGAATCTAAATTATTATTATTATTATTATTATTATTATTATCATGATAATGTTGAATCTTTTCAGAGGGATGATGTCGTCTGTGAGATTTTGTCGTCGTCACATTAAAGTTCAGTCATTAAATAAAATCTCAGGAATAAACAGTAAATGTGACGAAGAGTCTGAACTCTGAGGTCCAAGTCATTTCCATGAAGATGGTCTCATAGCTTCAGAGAAATGATGATGATGATGATGAAGATGAAGATGATGAGTGACTCACCGCGCTGACTGACAGTGAAGTGACGCTGAGTCCAGATCAGACTGATGTCTGTGATGTGAGAGAAGCTGCAGAGTGTGATCACACCTCCAACACACACACACACACACACACACACACACAGTGCTCCTCTCTAACAGGAAGTGACAACACCTGGACTGACAGGTAACACAGGTACATCTTTAAAGGATGAGACTGAAGCTCCAGTGGAAATCAGACCAGTGATGTCACAGTGATGTCACAGTGACAGCTTGTACTGTAACCACTCAGGCACCAAACTGCTCTGTTTAAAGATTTTTACAACAACCTTTTAAAATCCTGTCAAAAATCTGATGTCCTGTCCTGTGGAATTTACTGTCATTTAGTCACATGAGATGTGGTGTGACAGCCACGCCCCTCACGGTGCCATTAATGACCTGCAGTTTGACCTGTTGTGTTCTATTGTGGCTCAAATAACAAGTCAATCAGTCAAATCAACAGAAGATTAAAAATAAGATTATTGTTATCATGTCTTCCTGTAATTTAGCTCCTTAAATGTGTCGTCTCATGAAATCAAACCAGTTCTAATGAAAGCAGTGCAGCTGAGAGCAGAGTGTCAGAGGACAGGTGTGAGGGAACACACCTGGTGTTTCACTCAGGCACATGTAAAGACACCCGGCCTGCAGCTCGGGTCCTTTTTTTCAAACCAGGAAGTGCTGCAGAGGTAAGAACTAAACATCATGTTCAACTAACAACTACAAACTACAAACTACATGTTAATGAAATATAGAAAAGTGTCAGTCAGATGATGTGACTGATGTTCAGAGGAGAGACTCATGGAAAAGTTTAAAGAGTCAAACTGTGAAAGTGAAGCTTTAATTAAAGTTGCTGTTGAGTTTGTCACATTTTTAATGTTCATGAACTTTGACTCAAATATCAAAGTGACTGTAAAAAGAAAATCACTCAAATAATGTGCTGAGGTTTAATTTGAAGGTACTCGTACTTTACTTTCTATTTCCTGTGACTTTCTCCTTCTTCTTTACGTCTCAGAGGAAACACTTAACTTTTTACTGTGCCACATTTATCTGACAGCTGCAGTTACTGTACACATTCAGATTATTGATACACATCATCAATAAAAATGATGATGTGTGATCAAAGATTCTCAAACTTGTTCATGTTAGAGACGCTCAAAGCTCCAGCCTGAAGGAATCAGATGGAAATATCATCAAAAATATAATATCATATATTATAATAAGTGTTTTTGACAGAAGCAAAGAAAACATAGAAAATCTGCACTGATGGACGAAAGTTTCAGAGTGTGTGCGCAAACGTGACACAACACCAGGTCGTATTTACTTTTAGATGTGTGATCATTTTGTGTTTTGTCACCGTTTCTCAGTGATGCGTTTGTGTTACTGTGAGATGGTGTGATCTTACTGTAAAACAGAGAAATGTGTTGTTTCAGTGTTAAATCTGTGAGGTCACTTTGTTCCTGTACAGTTTGACCTCTGTCAATCTTTATTTTGGTCCTGTGTGGCTACGGTACATATGTGATGAACAGGAAGTGAAGCTCTTATTGTGAAATTAATAGTGGTCATTTTACTGTTCGTTTGTTGGCGTAGCTGCTGAGTCGACTCAACGTGTAAATCAGTCTCCTGTGGTTCTTTATAGACGTCACAAAAACAACCACCTCAGTGTTCAAGGACCTTTAACGTCCTCACAATGTGAAATGCTAACGTCATTAGACATTTAAAATGTCATCAACCAAAATTTACTGTCCGTCCTACACAAGGGTCCAGTGTCTTTCTGACGCCATTTTGACGTCCAGTGCACGGTGGGAACTTTCACCGTCATGAAAAATGGATTCAAGTGTTTTTAAAGCTCCAGTGTGAGATAGAATATTTAATTAATATCACACTCAGGGTGCTGCTGTAGTGTGTGTGTGTGTGTGTGTGTGTGTGTGTGTCAGCACGGCTGTGATTCAGTGGTAGATGATCAGAGCTGATGTTCAGACCTGCAGTGTGACACTACCTTCATACAGCAGTTATCAACAGTAAGAAGCAGCAACAGCTTCTGATTCGTTTGTTTATTTAATGATTTTTTTGGCTCCGCCCACACACATAGTTCGGCTACCGGACCAGAACTGTTGCCAAGCAACACATAAACAGTCCTGCTACTTTACTAACGTGTGTGTCGGTGGACATGTGACCTCAGAGCAGCTGCTGTGTGTCATGAAGCTTCACTGATGCTGTGAGCAGGAAAATCAGCTGAACACGTGATGCTGAAGAGTGAACGCATTAATCAGCTCGATGCGTCGTCTTCTGATGTCACATGATCACACCTGCAGATTGACAGTGAAGTATTCAGGCTTCTGTCCGTCTCTTTGTCCCTTCGTCCTTTTCTAACAGCTGATTATTTATCTCAGATGTTACGAGTGGAAACATGTTCACCACGATGCTGAATGTCAGCTAATTAAGCGTTAATACGATCAGCAGCTCAAAGCAGCTGTAAGGTGCGGTGACACCTGCAGAGTTCAAAGTCTCAGTGTTGTTAGACTGAATATCAGCGCTGATGGAGGCCTGCTGTCCATCACACTGTCTGGTGGGAACTAAATCCTGTATGAAATCTAATGGTTGTGTTTCCTTTAATCAGCTGTGTCCTGGTTCCCTCAGAGTGAGACGTTTATATCTCCACAGGGAGCAGGTCCTCGTCTACAGAGGTCACCATGTTGGGCCACCATGTTTCTACAGTAGCCCAGAGGGGACAAACCAAACACTGACTCTAGACAGAGACATTCATGTGTTCATGTCAGCCACCGTAGTGAGCAGCCGCTCTGTGACACGCAGCGACGTAAAAACACCAGCTTTGTTATGTGAAACGTTTTTATTTAACAGTTTAAATCAGCTGCTGTGTTTCTGAGAGGAAGAGGCAACTATCAACACTGAAGGAATCTGTAATCTGTAATCTGTAATCCTCACTGATAGACACACTGAATCCTCGTGACTGTGACACACTGCAGCTTCAGATCGACGGCCGTCAGGTCGCAGACGCCTGCCAGATGAGATTTCTCCATGTGAGGAGGTTTCGGTTGTGAGAATGATGAAGACCAGAACTGTGTGCTTGTCAGTTACAGTTGGAGGAAGTGAAACCTTCGATCAGATCAGTCACTCTGATGACTCACGCTGCGCCCCGTTCACACACACGTTCACACACACGTGTAGAAATGTTCTGACTTCATACACGAAATAAGTGCACATGCAACGTTACTGTCAGAGTCACGACACGTGCAGTTTTGTTCTCACCCTGTTACTGAATCTGAATCAGTGTAAACTGAGAGGCGGTGCCCGCCATGTGTCATCAGCAAACTGCCACACCCCCTTTTTACTATATAAGGAAACAGGTTTGTCTGTAGGTGGAGGTTTGTCATGGAGGAAGTGATGTCAGAGTTCAGCTCCACCATGGCTGTGGTTGCTTCAGGGTTAGTTAATGGTCGTCATTCCAGACGCCGTCGTCACCACGGATGTTTGATTTGTGGGTAACATCTCAGTGAGCCGTCGCAGTGCTCACGATTCACGTTAAAGGACTCATCTGCTGTTTTTAGTTTGTTACAAATGAGTCCTCAACACTGATGAACTGTATTTGTTTCCTCCTCACTCACCGTCTTCACACATTTGTTGTTATGTTGATTATATGGTCGTTAAATATTTCAGCTGTGACAATAACTGATGAAGATGAAACTTCATTGGTTTCATCTTCATCAATACTTTTGGTCCCTGCATTAGTTTATTAAAGGGTTAAAATACTGTCGTCCATTAAATGTGTGCTGCGTTTAGTTCAAAGGTGTGTGTTTAACTTCTCTAACGTCCAGAACACGCAGCCTGTGTGAGCAGCACTAGACAGCGACCTCACTGACCTGCTGCAGCTCACACGTGTACAGTGCTCACACAGACAGTGTTGCTGCCTGCTGCTGTCAGTGCTGTGGGTCTATATCCAAATATAGAGCCGTGCAGCCACTGCATCGTCAACCACACGGCTCTCGTGTTAACAAATGTAGGGAATCTGTTCACAGAGACATTGTCAGAGGGCTTTTATTTTGAAACAAAAACAGGAAGTGCTGAGTTTTTTCATGTCTGTGACAGACATAAACTTTGAAACTGTATTGAAAGATGTTATAATGTCCATATGATCATCAAAAGACCATTTTCACTGACTGTTTTACTGAAAACTGAGCGTCATGCAGAAACAATAGACAGGACTCCTTTTCTACTCTTCTAATCTGTTAACACAGGTGCTGAAATGAAATACAAGAGTCTCTGTGATGTGAACTTGCTGCTCACACAGACAGGGCGGCCTGGACATACAGCTGCGTTCGCATTACAAGCAAATGTGGCCTGAATCCAGGTTTTTGTTTTGTTTTGTTTAGTTTTTTTTGCACTCATGTGACACATCAGATTTTTTCCAATCAGATCACCCTCACATGTGGTCCTACATGTGATACATGTCTGACCATGTGACCGCAGAATTCATGTGTGTTTTTCCACCTCATCATTAACTGTGCAGGAGTCAGGCCCGATCACACAGAAAGTGTTTTGCAGGTTGCAAAACAAGTGGCGCGCCGCACTGCCTTTTTTTAAAAACTTGAATGCCACTAGCTTTGAGTTGATGTTTTTTCCAACTTGAGGAGTTCAGAGCGCTCGGGCAAAAACACCAGGCGCCTACGGCACAGAAACACAAGGCACAGAGCAACGCAGAAACAGTGATCAGGGCCTGAATCAGGACGCATTCACACTGGCACTATTTGGTGCACTTTAAACGAACCATTTTGAGCTGAACTTTTGCCGGATGCCCCGTTTCTATTTTCATTCTGTCGCTCGTGTCAGAAGAGCTGCAGTGGATGAAGAACAGCTGATCAACACGGGGCTAAAA
Organism: Cephalopholis sonnerati; assembly: GCA_019142605.1. NCBI lineage: Eukaryota > Metazoa > Chordata > Actinopteri > Perciformes > Serranidae > Cephalopholis > Cephalopholis sonnerati. Next base: position 41,615,560 of record JAGQAX010000016.1, on the reverse strand, counting down.
ATGTCGGGGAGGAATTGTGTGTTAGCAGCTAGCTTGTTTTCCAAAGTATAGATGGAAGTATGATGCAGTCCAGGAGCTGCAGTCCCAGACAACCTTTTATAAATAAAATCTAGTTAAATTGACCATTGAATGATTATGATACAATCTAAAGTTATAGATTATTTTGCAGAATAGACACTTTTACTTTTGATACTGTGAGTAACATCTTATTTGTCAGAGAGTGTGTCTGCACTGTGGTGTCAGGGCCTCTGCTGCAGTTACAGATCAGAGTCTGTTTAAAGATGATTTAAATCTGATTATATCGATGCAAACTGAATCATTTGTCTTTCAATTCTGATCATTAATATTTATTTTTATATTTGTATTTCAGCAGATGTCAAACACTTTGACCCAGATGGACAGAAGACTCTGGAGACATGTTGGAGACAGTAGGTAAGTGTTCATGAACCTTCACATGAGGAAGTCGGAGGATCACGTGTTCTCATGGAGACATTTGTTCCCTGATAATAATTCAGACTGTCCACTGTCCTGTTAAACCTACAAGGACGGACGGAGCAGAGCGGCTGAATTATTGATGAAACAAGATCTCTGATTTCCTCCAAGATCAGTTCAAAGACCGTCAGGAAAAAACACGCACAGAGTCTGATGAAGACGTTTGTATGTCTCGAACAAAAAGGTTTGGATGAAGGTCTGAGGAACAGGAGAAAAAAACAAGACAGTAAGGATGAAGGTGAGGAGGAGGAGGAGGAGATGTGAGGGGGGATTTCCAGGAGTGTTTCCCCCGGGCGTTCAGCCAACCCTCGTCAGCCTCCAGAGTTCATCTCCACCATTAAAACTCCATTTTAAAATCTCAAGGCTCAGTTTAACAGCAGCTGGCCTCGTACATCACTGCTGACACACACACACACACACACACACACACACACACACACACACACACACACACACACACACACACAACCTTGTATTTCCACAAGAAGTAAGCACCTTATTTTCAGATTAAGAGCAGTGTTTTGGATCAGACAGGAAGTTGTCGTCTCCTCAGTCTGAAGGTCGTCTCTGAGTCCAGGTCAGGTGCTCAGAATATTTTATTTCTTAAACCTTTTCCGCCGTTGATGTGACGGACAGACGTGACGGACTGACGTGACGGACTGACGTGACGGACTGATGTGACAGACTGACGTGACGGACTGATGTGACGGACTGACGTGACGGACTGACGTGACGGACTGACGTGACGGACAGACGTGACGGAGGAGTCATCAGGACGCAGACAGTCTGACTGTACTGACACTGACTCTGATGATGTCACAGTGGATGTTACTGGACGACTAAAACAGCATCTTAGATATTTTGGCCTGTGTGTTCTTACAACGCGCTCTCACTCCCAACTCGTCAAATAAAGACCTTTGCTCAGTGGCAGTCACCGTCAGTCTGATGCACCGGGCACCCTGTAGCGGCGGTGTGAGACGAACTGGGCGTGGCATTTTGTGACGCTGCGAGCGTGTACTGTAACATATGGAGCAAGAACAGGGAAGCTCGCTGTTGATGTTGTGCGATGTTACATCACATCAGTAACAACCAAGCAGCACCCTCTGAGGCTGAAACATGAAGCCACACCCTGCAGTTCCTCTGACGTCCACTAGAGTGCGTCCCCACAGACCTCCATGTTCACATGTAGAAATCAACATGTTTGCAGCCTGTCTGGTTATAGACTTAAAGTTACACATCATTAGGGGGGCGGGGCCTCTTTGACTGACAGGCGGTCTGCTGACAGTAAATAGATCCACCCCTCGCCCCCCCACAGCTCCACCCTCTCACCCAAATATGGTCACTGCTGGCTCCAAAAAAAAACAAGATGGCGACAGCTGTGGTGCTGAGGCTTCAAAACAGGAGTCTGCAAACCAAAAGGTGACGTCACAGAAGCTACGTCTGGTATTAACACAGACAGATTTGGATTAAATGATCACTTGTTACCATCAGGACAAGACCCAGGTCCAGGTCCAGGTCCAGGTCCAGGTCCAGGTCCAATGTGGGGATAAGGCATTGACTCCCGACTGGTCTAGCTGTTAGTTGAAGGTCCACACAGTTAAATTTATTTGACGTCTTACTTGACGCCACGTCACTGGGCGAGTTGTCTGTCTCTGTCAGGTACCTGTCTGTTAGTCCGTCACTCTACAGCAGGAAACAGCTCTTCAAAATAAAAGCTCTGTGCTGGAAATTCACTGTGCTTAAAAAGAGAGGGATTTTTTTTTACAAACTTGACATGTTTGGGAGTCGCGTGTGGTAGATTCAGAGTGGACCCACCAGTTTGGAACCACTGGGTTAAAGACTGTGAGCAGCTTCAGTTTCAGGCTGAAGGACGCTGGAAGAAGGAATCGAACCTGTGACCTTCTCTTAATGGAGTTTCTTCCCACTGCTATTTTAATACAGACGCTCTGTGTGTGTGTGTGTGTGTGTGTGTGTGTGTGTGTGTGTGCGTGCAGTAATTGTAGTATCAGTGTTATAGAGGCATCACAGGAGGTTGTACAGCTTTACAGGAAACCTGTTTTTACTGCTTCCAAATCTGAGGTACTTCTACTGTACATCAGTATTTTCATTTGTACTTCTGCTCCTCTCATCAGCCCCTTTTCCACTGCAGGAACTTTGATCATTTACCTGGATTTTGAAAAACCTCGGTGTGTTTCCACTGAAATTACCCGGGGAAAAAAACTTTCCCTCAGCCCCAAACTTTCCCTGAAAAAAGTACCTAGTAGGGGGGTAGGAGAATTCTTGAGGGGCGGGGCTGTGTGCTGAAGAACGCTGATTGGTGGAACACACACTTGCAGCGTTCCACACTTCCGTGCCAGTGTGGCTGCAAACTTTATTTCATCTCTACAAGCTTCACTTGGTTTGTGTTTTGATCATTTGGAAAATGGAGCAAAAGAAGAGAAGCTACGAGAAGTGGACGGACGACGAGGTCCAGGCTCTTTGGAGCGTATTTGCCCAGGAAGAAATTCAGCAGGACTTTGAGTCGGCGCAAATGCGCTCCAAAGAGCCTGGACCTCGTCGTCCATCTATGGAAGAATAGCTGACAAGCTGGCGGAGCTAAATATAGGGCACACGCCGAAACACATTCGTAAAGAGTTGACGAAACTTCAGCAAGATTCTATGAAGCTTCAGGCGTTGGCAGTTGTCTTTGCTAATAACGCCTGTCGTCTTTCCCGTGCAGATCACATGGTTTTATATGTGATGTAGTAAAACACGAGGAACAACAGAACAACTTGAGCGTCCTCCATCCTGCCATATTGAGTCGCACTAATGATGATGCGGGCTTGTCGGTCGCTGTTTATGGCGTCATCGTGCTTGTTTGGCCTTCAGCTTCTTCTTACGCCACCTACTGGACTGGAGGTGTAGTGCAGTTTCTTTTACCACTCCCCCATACGTCATCGGCCTGATCTGAATAAACTCTGAGGTGGAAACACAAACCACACAGATTACCAGGAATTCTTTTACCTAGGTAAATAAATTCCTGGAAATAAAAGTTCCTGGAAATGTTGGTGGAAAAGGAGCTAATGTGTCCGACAGCTTCTGGTCAGATAAAAACTAAATCTGATGTTTAGTCATAAACAGTTTACACAGCTCAAACCATCAGTCACACACACACCAGGTGTCTTGGCTAAACATAACCACGTGTGTGTGTTGTTGAAGTAAAAAACATCAGTTGGTGGTGTTGTACCGACGTAGTGCTTTTATTTTGAAAGAGACTGTATACAAACTGTACATTTCCTGTGAAAACAGGAAGTGTATTTTGAAAACAGACAATGCATGTAACAGGCTGAAGTTGACACGGCGTCCCAGAACGTCAACAACCAACACACCCAGGGTACCTTGGACGTCATATGTGGACGTGGAGCGTCCATGACCAAACGTGGACATATGACGAGGTCACAGTGAGGATGATGATGGTGTAAACTGACACGGCATCACAGAATGTCAACAGCAGATGCAGGAGGATATGTAGCGCGTCACGTTTAGACATGAAAGTCTGAGATGACAGTGAGCTGTTTCTTCTAATATTGGTTCTCTCCATGAAGCTAACTGTCCTGCGGTCATGTGCTCTCCTGTCACATGACTGATGCTGCCGTCACTAAGTGGACAAACTCTAAAAAACCCTCCTGAATTTACATTTTTTACAGTGTAGGGGAAGTGACAGTAAAGACAGATTTATACCTGTGTGGTGGTGTGTCTGTGTCACTCTGCAGTTACACCTCCAGAACACTAGAGGGCAGCAAAGTTTCTGTGACGTGATGTTGATTCAAAACACACATTAAACACACATTAAACACACATTAAACATGGCTTAACAGAGACAGTTTCAAACACAAATCAGCTTCACATTTTCAACATAAATGTAACATGCTGGGCGACACAGTGGTGCAGTGGTTAGCACTGTCGCCTCACAGGAAGAGGGTTGCTGGTTCGATCCCGGGTGTGAATGTGAGTGTGAATGGTTGTCTGTCTCTATGTGTCAGTCCCTGTGATAGTCTGGTGACCTGTCCAGGATAAGAGGATAAGCGGTTAGAAAATGGATGGATACAACATGCTAACGTTATTAGCACAAGCCTATGGCATTTTACATTGTATAAATTAGCCTAGCAGCTAGCAGAGATTTCCTCTGCTCATATTTCAGCCAGAATAAATCACACACAGTGTGTGGAGGCTTTATTGTCTTCACAGTTTATTGTTTCTTATCTGTCAAATTAAAGTCAATCAAAGTTTAGTTTCCACTGAGGGAAATGGTTTCAGAGGTGCATGTCAGGCTGCAGCGTAGGTACGACATCAATTTGACGCAGAAGTATAAATCCAGCTTTACCCAGTTGTTCTTTTAACCCTTTAAAACCTGGATCGACGATTTCTTAAAAAAAAAAAAAACATGGGAAAGAGGGCAACGAGCAACTTGGTGAGAAACGTCCCACAAATTACAAAATTAATTTCAGAACAGATTTAGAAAAGAATTAAAAAAGGAAAAATGAGATTCATAACTGTCATTAGTACATATTATTATACAGAATTATTAAAATGTTTGAAGTGCTCTTTCTTCATTTTTAAAATTTATTTCTTGCAGTTTTGGGGGTCATTTCTTCTTTGGCTGTTTGTTGCCTTCGTCCCAGTCACTGCAGTTTGCTGTCAGCTCTCAGAGAGACATGAATATATCTGACAACACCTGATGCCTTTGATTAAAGCCAGTGTTTACGTCTTACTGAGATTATTGTTGTTATTATTATAGTTATTATTATTGTTGTTGTTGTTGTGAGGCAGTCAAAGGAAACACGTGAAGCACACGTTAGAAAAATAAAGGTTTATTTTTGTGTTGTTTCTTTGTGTCGACAAAATGTGACAAAAATAAAAACATATTTCTGACAGAGACACAAAAATCACGATATTTGAAGAACCACCCATACACCCCCCCCCCCCCCCCTCCTCCCCCCTGACCATATAAGGACAGACAGGATGAACAGATTGTCTCCCCCTTCCTCCCCCCTCCTCATCCTCATTCACCTGAAACCAAACACACCTCCCTGCTGCTGCGGAGAGAGAGAGAGGAGGGGGGAGGGAACAGGGCGGAGGGGGGGGGGAGCAGCAGCAGCAGGTAGAGATGGAGGGTGGAGGGAGTCGACGCCTGCGCACATGCGCTGCATCCCCTCCGCATCGCCCCCCCTCTCCTCCCTCCTCCTCTCTCTTTTTCTGCAGCATCAGTACCACACTCCCCCCCCCCCACTCCTCCTCCCCCCTCCCTCCCCCACTCTCTCTCTCTCGGTCGCTTTTCCTGCCGGGCTGCTGCTGCTTTGCGCGCTGCGGGGCCACACTGCGACCGCACCGAGGAGGAAGAGGAGAAAGCCGCGGAACCGAAAGGGGGGCCAGCCAGAGCCAGAGCGGCGGAGAGGCACGATTTAGACACACACACACACACACACACACACACCAAACAGATCCGAGCCACAGCGGAGGAGGTCTGCACGCGCCGTCAGCGCACGGATAAAGACGAGCTACCTCCGGAGCAGCAGCAGCAGCAGCAGAAGGCGGAGACGCGTCACACCGCGCTGTTCCTCCCTCCATCTCTGTGTCTGAGCAGGGGCAGCGAAGAAGAGGAGAAACACGAAGAGGAGGACAAACAGGAGAAAAAAATCTTGTTGGGGAATCTCGGAGCGCAAAACGACGAACGACGCGGTGTCGGAAACCTCCCCCCCTCCCCTCCCGGACCAGGGCCGATTCTCCGTTTTCTAGCAGCCAGCTCGGCGCGGCGACACCATGAAGGACCGTACGGCGGAACTGCGAAGTGTAAGCGCAATTTTCCTCTTTATTCCATCCATGTTGGCCTCCATCTTCCCTGCTCCTCCTCCTCCTCCTCCTCCCCCTCCTCCTGCAGCCGCCGCAGCTCCGCGGCCTCGCCGCCTCTCCGGAGCGCAGCGGGTCGATAAAACCCGCTAAAAGCCTCCATTTGTGCGGGTTTGCTGTCTCGTGCGTGTGCGGAGGAGGAGGAGGAGGAGGAGGAGGAGGAGGCAGTGCTGCGGCTCTGAGCTCTTCATGCTGTGAATACAGAGTGATGTGGAGGAGCTGCAGAGAGGAGGAGAGGATGGAGCCTGAAATGGAGGCTGGGTGGATGTTCTCTCAGTGTGAGTGGATGTTTGGTTTGTTGTGAGGTGCACACCGGCTGGAGGTCACGGCTACACCTTCATCTGAGCCCTTTAATGTGAGCGATGTGCGCGCGGCTCGGAGCGTTCGACGCAGAGGCCCAGCTCGGCTCGTCATGCAGCGCTGCATGCATGATGGGAAAAAACGGGATAGGCTGTGAAAATCAAAAATCAAATCGCTCCCATCGGCGTTAATTTGGCCGAGCATGTCCATGCATGCGTGCCTGGATGACCTGATGAGGAGGAGGAGGAGGAGGAGGAGGAGGAGGAGGAGGAGAGCTGACTCTGAAATGAGCCGCGGACCAAAATGCAGTGATTTTTTTTTTCCGAGGCCTCATCCTGCAGCCAGCGCGCGCCTCCTCCCTCATAGAGCCGCGTGAATGTGGGAGCATCAGGCCGATCAGGCCGATCGATCCGCGGCCGGATGATGAGGCAGGATGCAGGTGGAGCGGCGTTATCTGCCGCTTCACCGCGTGTCTCCTGCCGCGGCTGATAGTGGGGAGGGGGAGGGGCAGTTGGGGGGGGGGGGGGGTCCCTTCATTGTACCAAAGCCTCACCCATTTTATGACTGTGGCTCTGCGTCGGGTGAGACCGGAGGTTGGAGCGCGTGCGGTATGCGCTGCGGTGCGGAGCGGCTTTTGTGAGCGAACAGCTGATGCCGGCGGTTTGGGCGGATTGTGTTGGGATTTTTTGGGGGGGGGGCGGGGGGGGGGGGGGGTGTCACATCAGCTGCTCAAACTCTGCAGCAGCTCCACGCGCCTCCCGCCGCCGCCACCACCCGGGTTCAACCGGGTTCGCGTCAGGCAGCGACGAACTGATACTCATCCTGAAACACATCCACCTGTCTGTCTGTCTGTCTGTCTGTCTGTCTGCACACCTATCAATATGTCTATTGATCTGATCATCGATCAGCCATCAGCTGATTTATTGGATATTTTTTATGAATTTATTTTCATCTCATTTTCCTCCCGCTCTATGTGTGTGTGTGTGTGTGTGTGTGTGTCACACATCTGAATCTGATCAATAAATCAGCCGCTGAATGGTGTGTGTGTGTGTGTGTGTGTGTGTGTGTGTGTGTGTGTGTGTGGAGGTAATTAGCATTAAAAAGTGACAGGCTCAGCAGCGCCTGGAGTTTACCGCACTGCTGTCCATCCATCCCTCCGTCCTTATCCATCACTTCCCTCCTCTCCTCCACCATCCTTCCTCTCCTCCTTCTCTCCATCCCTCCATCACCTCTCGTCCCCTTTCTGTTTTACTCCATCCTCCCTCTCTCCTCCCGTCCTCCATCATCGTCCCTCAGTGTGTCTCCGTCCTCCTGTCTCTGAGCAGGTGATTTCAGAGTTTCCTGTCTGAGGAGTAAAATCAGACGGAGTGAATACATGATGGCGAGCATGAACACATGAGGTGTGTGTGAGGTGATAAATCTGACAGCGCGTCATGTTCAGAGCTCTGAATCACCTCCACTTCCTCTGCAGTGCTCACACCAGCTGTGTGTGTAACTCATCTTCATCTTCAGTCCAGTTTTTATCTCCAAACGTTCTCCTGATTTTTGCTCCAGATCCTCTGAGATGAAACTTGACTCCATCACTTCTTCCAGCTCTCCTCTGCTCATCCCTCCTCCTGTCCACTGACACCACAGAAGAAGAGTGTAGTCTCCTCCTCCTCCTCTTCTCTTTTTAGTCATTAATGAATCCGTCCTCCTGTCAGCCATGTTGGACGATCACTGGAGTGAAATCCAGCTCACGTAATCCTGCCGGTAACAGATGCTGCTGTATCATGCAGCAGCAGCAGCAGCAGCAGCAGCAGCTCAGTAGTAATAATTATATTTTTATGTAATCGTCCACATCACAGTGACGCTGCCTGCTCTCCTCCTCCTCCTCCTCCTCCTCCTCGCTGCTGCAGCTCCGAGTCCACACGAGTGTGAACGAACGCTGTGAGTGTGTGAATGTGACTGAAGGAGGCAGAAATCACTACTCCTCATCATCATCATCCTCCTCCAGCATGATGAGAGAACCTTTAATATTCAGAGCAGAAACATGGCAGTGAAGGCAGTGTGGTGAGTTCAGGGCTGTCTGTAAATCTGTGCTTCTTAAACAAAACCATCAGGAATCAGATCAGGTGTCAGCTCCTTCATCGTCACGTCAGAAATAAGAGACGGACTTTGTTAGATCAGCTGCTCAGTGATGAAGAGCTGACGGTGTCGTGAGGAAACGCTGCATCATTGTTCCACCTGCTGCAGGAAATGCTTCGTCATGTTAGACCTCTGCAGCAGGTAGTTTCACACCTCTGGTCCTGGTTTTTGAGACGCTGGAGCTGCTCTGAGCTTTAACTCTCTGACTGTGTGTTGGTTTCAGCTCAAACACCAACGTCTCATCATCCTTCGTCTGATGATGAAGATGATGATTATGATTCCAGCTGTTTCTGAGTCTTGATTTGTCACCACAGTTTCAGAGAAACAGTCGTCAATCCTTGGCTTCATCCAGCAACACTGCTGTGAACACATAAAACACAAAGAGCACAAGCTAAGCTCCAGAGATAATATATGACACACGTGTGTACGTCTCCTGTCACCTCTCTGATGAAGACGTTACCTCACATACTTCATTAACAGGAGTCGATCAGGGAAACTAAACCAGCGTCACGTGTTTACCAGGTGATGAAGAGGCTCCAGTTCAGATCTGATTCTTCAGACTCATCTCAGACATGAATGAAATATTTAAAATGATTTTTATCAGTGTTTGAATGCGATTAAAAAAAAAGAGGGTCTGATGCTCCAAACTCTCGTCACAGGTTTCTGTCTGTGTTGACTCAGGTCACACCGACACGCACTCGTAAACAACTCGTTCACGTCCCAAGTCCTCAAATAGCGACTCTTTTATCAGTGGATCCACATGGCAAATATTAATGGGCTAACGACCATCATGTGTCTGTTGTCAACATGTTCTCATACAACAGTTTGTATAATATCCTATGAATTAGTGCCCCATGAATGATGTCACATCCTGAACGTACACTTACTGAGGTCAGGTTGAGGAAAAGAATCATGGTGAGGACGTACCTGAACAAAGTTTAATTTTATAACATATCTGAGTAAATGTTAGTATCAACAACAGTCTCGTCTTTTTCCTGCCCATTAGCTCACTGAGCCGTTAGCCTCGGGGGCTTCTACACGCCAACAGTAGCGTCCACGTTGCCGTTGCCGAGCAGCGGTGCTCTCACGACTTGATCATTTGAACACCAAGCATATCGTTTGCATGACTTTACACGTTGTAACCAGAAGCTCATGAGTTCCACCTGAAGGCAGCGTTTATTGTTGAGTTTCTGCACCAATAAGAAGCCGTCCTGACAGAGCTGATCTCTGATTGGACGGAGAGCTGGAGACTCCAACCTGGAGGAAGCTGTCGTAGTTTATTTACTGAAGCACCTCTGTCAGTGTGTAAACTGGTTTACACCCAGTCGGCAGACAGGATGACATCACTCTGATCAACGTATTCTCACAGAACCGTTGGTATGATAACCTACGGATTAGTGCCCCATAAATGACGTCACATCCTGAACGTACAGTCACAGAGGTCAGGTTTAGGAAAAGAAACACGGTGAGGACGTACCTTAACATGACTCAAAGCTCACACAAGTCCAAACACGTGACTCCAGGTGAAAGTGCTGTGTTTTGTGACCCATCCTCCACCCCAACCTGCCTCCTTACAAACGCTCAGGACTGCTTCCTGTTTACTTTATACCGTCAGCACATTGGTTACGTGATCGCAGACTTCCAGAATACACGGGATATGTACGAGTTTGGGTGCATTACTTTTCATAGGATAACATACAAGAAAATTTGGGACACTGGCCTGTTGTTGTTTGCGTTCAGGGACACCATATCAATTTACACTTGTCACATGTGTTGTGTCTTTTCAAAATAAAGTTCAGATTTCACAGGAAATGTCCAGTCTCTGCTCGTTAGATAAACACAGGCTTTGTCAGAATAAACTTAAAGATAAAACACTTTGATTTAAGGTCTATTTCCTGAAGTTTAGGCAACACATGTCCCGGCCTGTCCTCGTTCCCAGCTCGTCAAATACTGTCATCACTTTGCCAGGGACGGCAGAGGAACCGTTGGTGTGATACACACCTGGCGGTGGCTGTTTGTAACGCTGTTGGCAAGCAAGAGAGTCTGCATAGGGCGGGTGGGAGAGGAGGTGGTCAAACCAACTCTGGACTTTTACAGAGGAGCTCCATGTAACAGTCATAAATTGACACGCTGTCCCTGGCTGTCCAAAACTGACTCAGGAGGAGACCTGACACATCTTATTTTGAGCTTTAGGTCCACTGACAGTGTTGGTGTTTGACAGTTGGGACGATAACATGAAACAACATCATAGTTTGGCTTAAAATAAGTATGGTTGTACCTAAAGTGAGCTCATGTAACATACGTCAGTAGAGTAGCATGCTACACATGCTAGCACATTGTCATTACAGTAACTCCACTGACTTTTGGATTCACATGGGACACCAACAGCATTGTGGACTGTCCAACCACAATGTGTGTGTGTGTTGGCTTAACGTAACCATGTGTGTGTGTGTGTGTTGGCTGAACGTAACCATGTGTGTGTGTGTGACAGCTAAACGTAACCATGTGTGTGTGTGTGTGTTGGCTAAATGTAACCATGTGTGTGTGTGTGTGTTGGCTAAACGTAACCATGTGTGTGTGTGTGTCAGCTAAACGTAACCACGTGTGTGTGTGTGTGTTGGCTAAATGTAACCATGTGTGTGTGTGTGTGTTGGCTAAACGTAACCATATGTGTGTGTGTGTCAGCTAAATGTAGCCATGTGTGTGTGTGTGTGTGTGTTGGCTAAACGTAACCATGTGTGTGTGTTGGCTAAACGTAACCATGTGTGTGTGTGTGTGTTGGCTAAATGTAACCATGTGTGTGTGTGTGTGTTGGCTAAACGTAACCATGTGTGTGTGTGTCAGCTAAACGTAACCATGTGTGTGTGTGTCAGCTAAACGTAACCATGTGTGTGTGTGTTGGCTAAACGTAACCATGTGTGTGTGTTGGCTAAACGTAACCATCTATGTGTGTGTGTTGGTTAAACGTAACCATGTGTGTGTGTGTCAGCTAAACGTAACCATGTGTGTGTGTGTGTGTTGGCTAAACGTAACCATGTGTGTGTGTGTCAGCTAAACGTAACCATGTGTGTGTGTGTGTGTTGGCTAAACGTAACCATGTGTGTGTGTGTCAGCTAAACGTAACCATGTGTGTGTGTGTGTGTTGGCTAAATGTAACCATGTGTGTGTGTGTGTGTTGGCTAAACGTAACCATGTGTGTGTGTGTGTTGGCTAAACGTAACCATGTGTGTGTGTGTTGGCTAAATGTAACCATGTATGTGTGTGTGTTGGCTAAACGTAACCATGTGTGTGTGTGTGTTGGCTAAACGTAACCATGTGTGTGTGTGTGTTGGCTAAACGTAACCATGTGTGTGTGTGTTGGCAAAATGTAACCATGTATGTGTGTGTGTTGGCTAAACGTAACCACGTGTGTGTGAGTGTGTTGGCTAAACGTAACCACGTGTGTGTGTGTTGGCTAAATGTAACCATGTATGTGTGTGTGTTGGCTAAACGTAACCATGTGTGTGTGTGTGTTGGCTAAACGTAACCACGTGTGTGTGTGTGTGTTGGCTAAATGTAACCATGTGTGTGTGTGTTGGCTAAACGTAACCATGTGTGTGTGTGTTGGCTAAATGTAACCATGTGTGTGTGTGTTGGCTAAACGTAACCATGTGTGTGTGTGTTGGCTAAACGTAACCATGTGTGTGTGTTGGCTAAACGTAACCATCTATGTGTGTGTGTTGGTTAAACGTAACCATGTGTGTGTGTGTCAGCTAAACGTAACCATGTGTGTGTGTGTGTGTTGGCTAAACGTAACCATGTGTGTGTGTGTTCAGCTAAACGTAACCATGTGTGTGTGTGTGTGTTGGCTAAACGTAACCATGTGTGTGTGTGTCAGCTAAACGTAACCATGTGTGTGTGTGTGTGTTGGCTAAATGTAACCATGTGTGTGTGTGTGTGTTGGCTAAACGTAACCATGTGTGTGTGTGTGTTGGCTAAACGTAACCATGTGTGTGTGTGTTGGCTAAATGTAACCATGTATGTGTGTGTGTTGGCTAAACGTAACCATGTGTGTGTGTGTGTTGGCTAAACGTAACCATGTGTGTGTGTGTGTTGGCTAAACGTAACCATGTGTGTGTGTGTTGGCAAAATGTAACCATGTATGTGTGTGTGTTGGCTAAACGTAACCACGTGTGTGTGAGTGTGTTGGCTAAACGTAACCACGTGTGTGTGTGTTGGCTAAATGTAACCATGTATGTGTGTGTGTTGGCTAAACGTAACCATGTGTGTGTGTGTGTTGGCTAAACGTAACCACGTGTGTGTGTGTGTGTTGGCTAAATGTAACCATGTGTGTGTGTGTTGGCTAAACGTAACCATGTGTGTGTGTGTTGGCTAAATGTAACCATGTGTGTGTGTGTTGGCTAAATGTAACCATGTGTGTCTGTGTTGGCTAAACGTAACCATGTGTGTGTGTGTTGGCTAAATGTAACCATGTGTGTGTGTTGGCTAAATGTAACCATGTGTGTGTGTGTTGGCTAAATGTAACCATGTGTGTGTGTGTGTTGGCTAAATGTAACCATGTGTGTGTGTGTTGGCTAAATGTAACCATGTGTGTGTGTGTTGGCTAAATGTAACCATGTGTGTGTGTGTGTGTTGGCTAAACGTAACCATGTGTGTGTGTGTTGGCTAAATGTAACCATGTGTGTGTGTGTGTGTTGGCTAAACGTAACCATGTGTGTGTGTGTCAGCCAAACGTAACCACGTGTGTGTGTGTGTGTGTGTGTTGGCTAAACGTGACCATGTGTGTGTGTGTGTTGGCTAAACGTAACCGTGTGTGTGTGTTGGCTAAATGTAGCCATGTGTGTGTGTGTTGGCTAAACGTAACCACGTGTGTGTGTTGGCTAAACATAACCACGTGTGTGTGTTGGCTAAATGTAACCACGTGTGTGTGTTGGCTAAACGTAACCGTGTGTGTGTGTTGGCTAAATGTAACCATGTGTGTGTGTGTTGGCTAAACGTAACCACGTGTGTGTGTTGGCTAAATGTAACCACATGTGTGTGTTGGCTAAATGTAACCACATGTGTGTGTTGGCTAAATGTAACCACGTGTGTGTGTTGGCTAAATGTAACCATGTGTGTGTGTGTTGGCTAAATGTAACCACATGTGTGTGTTGGCTAAATGTAACCATGTGTGTGTGTTGGCTGAATGTAACCATGTGTGTGTGTGTTGGCTAAACGTAACCATGTGTGTGTGTGTTGGCTAAACGTAACCATGTGTGTGTGTTGGCTAAATGTAACCATGTGTGTGTGTTGGCTGAATGTAACCATGTGTGTGTGTGTTGGCTAAACATAACCATGTGTGTGTGTGTTGGCTAAACGTAACCATGTGTGTGTGTTGGCTAAATGTAACCATGTGTGTGTGTTGGCTAAATGTAACCATGTGTGTGTGTGTTGGCTAAACGTAACCACGTGTGTGTGTTGGCTAAATGTAACCACATGTGTGTGTTGGCTAAATGTAACCACGTGTGTGTGTTGGCTAAACGTAACCATGTGTGTGTGTTGGCTGAATGTAACCATGTGTGTGTGTGTTGGCTAAACGTAACCATGTGTGTGTGTGTTGGCTAAACGTAACCATGTGTGTGTGTTGGCTAAATGTAACCATGTGTGTGTGTTGGCTAAACGTAACCATGTGTGTGTGTTGGCTAAATGTAACCATGTGTGTGTGTGTTGGCTAAATGTAACCATGTGTGTGTGTGTTGGCTAAATGTAACCATGTGTGTGTGTGTGTTGGCTAAATGTAACCATGTGTGTGTGTTGGCTAAATGTAACCATGTGTGTGTGCGTTGGCTAAATGTAACCATGTGTGTGTGTGTTGGCTAAATGTAACCATGTGTGTGTGTGTTGGCTAAATGTAACCATGTGTGTGTGTGTCGGCTAAACGTAACCACGTGTGTGTGTGTGTTGGCTAAATGTAACCATGTGTGTGTGTGTGTGTGTTGGCTAAATGTAACCATGTGTGTGTGTGTTGGCTAAATGTAACCATGTGTGTGTGTGTGTTGGCTAAATGTAACCATGTGTGTGTGTTGGCTAAATGTAACCATGTGTGTGTGTGTGTTGGCTAAATGTCACCATGTGTGTGTGTGTGTGTGTGTTGGCTAAATGTAACCGTGTGTGTGTGTGTTGGCTAAATGTAACCATGTGTGTGTGTGTTGGCTAAATGTAACCATGTGTGTGTGTGTGTTGGCTAAATGTAACCATGTGTGTGTGTTGGCTAAATGCAACCATGTGTGTGTGTGTTGGCTAAATGTAACCATGTGTGTGTGTGTTGGCTAAATGTAACCATGTGTGTGTGTGTGTGTTGGCTAAATGTAACCATGTGTGTGTGTGTTGGCTAAATGTAACCATGTGTGTGTGTGTTGGCTAAATGTAACCATGTGTGTGTGTGTGTTGGCTAAATGTAACCATGTGTGTGTGTTGGCTAAATGCAACCATGTGTGTGTGCGTTGGCTAAATGTAACCATGTGTGTGTGTGTTGGCTAAATGTAACCATGTGTGTGTGTGTGTGTTGGCTAAATGTAACCATGTGTGTGTGTGTTGGCTAAATGTAACCATGTGTGTGTGTGTTGGCTAAATGTAACCATGTGTGTGTGTGTGTGTTGGCTAAATGTAACCATGTGTGTGTGTTGGCTAAATGCAACCATGTGTGTGTGTGTTGGCTAAATGTAACCATGTGTGTGTGTGTTGGCTAAATGTAACCATGTGTGTGTGTGTTGGCTAAATGTAACCATGTGTGTGTGTTGGCTAAACGTAACCACGTGTGTGTGTGTGTTGGCTAAATGTAACCATGTGTGTGTGTTGGCTAAACGTAACCACGTGTGTGTGTGTGTTGGCTAAACGTAACCACGTGTGTGTGTGTTGGCTAAACGTAACCATGTGTGTGTGTGTTGGCTAAATGTAACCATGTGTGTGTGTGTGTTGGCTAAACGTAACCACGTGTGTGTGTGTTGGCTAAACGTAACCATGTGTGTGTGTGTTGGCTAAACGTAACCATGTGTGTGTGTGTTGGCTAAACGTAACCATGTGTGTGTGTGTTGGCTGAACGTAACCATGTGTGTGTGTGTTGGCTGAACGTAACCATGTGTGTGTGTGTTGGCTAAACGTAACCACGTGTGTGTGTGTTGGCTAAACGTAACCACGTGTGTGTGTGTTGGCTAAACGTAACCATGTGTGTGTGTGTTGGCTGAATGTAACCATGTGTGTGTGTGTTGGCTGAACGTAACCATGTGTGTGTGTGTCGGCTAAATGTAACCATGTGTGTGTGTGTGTTGGCTAAATGTAACCATGTGTGTGTGTGTTGGCTAAATGTAACCATGTGTGTGTGTTGGCTAAATGTAACCATGTGTGTGTGTGTGTGTGTTGGCTAAATGTAACCATGTGTGTGTGTGTGTTGGCTAAATGTAACCATGTGTGTGTGTGTGTTGGCTAAATGTAACCATGTGTGTGTGTGTGTTGGCTAAATGTAACCATGTGTGTGTGTGTTGGCTAAATGTAACCATGTGTGTGTGTGTTGGCTAAATGTAACCATGTGTGTGTGTGTGTTGGCTAAATGTAACCATGTGTGTGTGTGTCGGCTAAACGTAACCACGTGTGTGTGTGTGTTGGCTAAATGTAACCATGTGTGTGTGTGTGTTGGCTAAATGTAACCATGTGTGTGTGTGTTGGCTAAATGTAACCATGTGTGTGTGTGTGTTGGCTAAATGTAACCATGTGTGTGTGTTGGCTAAATGTAACCATGTGTGTGTGTGTGTTGGCTAAATGTAACCATGTGTGTGTGTGTGTTGGCTAAATGTAACCATGTGTGTGTGTGTTGGCTAAATGTAACCATGTGTGTGTGTGTGTTGGCTAAATGTAACCATGTGTGTGTGTTGGCTAAATGCAACCATGTGTGTGTGTGTTGGCTAAATGTAACCATGTGTGTGTGTTGGCTAAATGTAACCATGTGTGTGTGTTGGCTAAATGCAACCACGTGTGTGTGTGTTGGCTAAATGTAACCATGTGTGTGTGTGTTGGCTAAATGTAACCATGTGTGTGTGTTGGCTAAATGTAACCATGTGTGTGTGTGTTGGCTAAATGTAACCATGTGTGTGTGTGTTGGCTAAATGTAACCATGTGTGTGTGTGTGTTGGCTAAATGTAACCATGTGTGTGTGTTGGCTAAATGCAACCATGTGTGTGTGTGTTGGCTAAATGTAACCATGTGTGTGTGTGTTGGCTAAATGTAACCATGTGTGTGTGTGTTGGCTAAATGTAACCATGTGTGTGTGTGTGTTGGCTAAATGTAACCATGTGTGTGTGTTGGCTAAACGTAACCGTGTGTGTGTTGGCTAAATGTAACCATGTGTGTGTGTGTTGGCTAAATGTAACCATGTGTGTGTGTTGGCTAAACGTAACCATGTGTGTGTGTGTTGGCTAAATGTAACCACGTGTGTGTGTGTGTTGGCTAAACGGGCGCAGGTGGCACGCCATCCTCATGATGTGACCAAGAGCATCTTTAGCTTCCAGCACAAACATGAATGTTTATTGTTGACAAAATGAAAAACATTTCAGCACAAACTGGTTCATAAAAATTCACCTGAATGAAGCAAATTAATTTTGTTTAATAATTAAGTTTAATGCACAGAATGTTCTGGTGAATGAGCCCGCCCCCCTGATCCATATGTGCCCCTCCCCCCTCTGTTGAAATGAAACCTGTAACGACTCCATGTTGAATTTCTCAGGAAACAGAGACTGGAATATTTCTGGACGTGGAGGCGTGGCTGTATGAGCACACATGTGTCAGTTAAGGCTGATCCTGATGTTTATTGAACAAATATCTTGAAAATGAAGCGACAGTAAAGATTGACTTCAGCTGCAGGATCAGAGGGACACGTGAGGCGCAGCAGAGGTGATGTGAGGAGATCTACAGGGTGTTTGGAGCAGCTCAGTCGTTCTTTGTTCAGCGCTCAGAGAATCGTAGCGTTTGGTTGGTGGCTGGTCAGAAATGTGTCATGTGGGCGTGTTTGTTTGTGCTGAGTGAATCTGGACTTCATGATGTCAGTGTTTTTAAATCCTGGCTGCTGCCCTCAGAGTGGGAGCTGCTTCAGCTTTGTGTTTCTGCAGACCTCACACATACAGGACACACACACACTCAGGGATGAGACACGTTTGAGTTCAGTTCATGTGAACGTTGGTTTAATAACTCTTCTTCATGTGTTTTTACAGTCGACGTGTGACTGGTGTTTGTGACGGTTTCACCGCCGCTGAGAATCACTGATACAGAGCTGGATTGACTTTGTGCGAATGAGGAAACTGACGGTCGTGTGTGTGTGTGTGTGTGTGTGTGTTAGTGCACCATATCCCATTTCAGTTTCATTGATTATAACAGAGGGTGTGGGTGGGGGAGGGGTGGGGGGGTGAGTAGGGACATAATTCACTCTCAAAGGTTTCATATGGACTATTTTGAAAAAATTCCACGTGTCACTGCGGCTTCACACACACACACACACACACACGCACACACACACACACACACACACACACACACACACACACACACACACAGCATCAGATGTGACCTCACGTGACATTTTTTCATCAGATGTGCAGAGAAATCTTCCGGGCTGTTCTCAGCTGGTGTCTGCTTTATGTGTCAGAGTGAAGGAAAATTAATCTGCAGCTGTTTCTATAATCAATAACTCATTTGAATCATTTTGGTCGTGTTTCAGTCGTCGTCTGGTTTTAGCTGCTCACAGATGAAGATTCTGCGTCAAATGACATCACAAACTTTGAATCCAGAAAATTTCAGATTCATCAATAATAAAATAATCTTTCATTGTGTCATTGTGTGAGCAACACTGCTCTCGTGACTAAATCACGTGAACACCAGGCACGACTTTCCATTTAAGGGCAGCGTTTATTGTTGAGTTTCTGCACCAATAAGAAGGCGTCCTGACAGAGCTGATCTCTGATTGGACGGAGTGCTGGAGACTCCAACATGGAGCACGCTATCGTAGCTTAAACCTTCAGTTTAACTTCAATCAATTTAGCAATTTTAAACACAGACTGCTGTTTATTATCTGTTAATTAACTATTCACGTGTAAATGTGCAGTCACAGACGTGTTCAGCTGAAAGTTAACACGGTCGTTAAACGCCAGCAGCTCCATGTTTAGGACTGATGATGGTTCATTTCAGTTTTCATTTTATTGATGAAACTGTGACAAAAATTTTCCATCAACGACCTTTTGTCCGCGATGAAAACAAGATGATGACGAGCTAAAAATAGATCTTGATAATAAAAACTCAGATGAAATCTATGTTTGATTTTCATTGACGAGACGTGATGTAAATGTTGGTGGTGGACTGTCGGACACTGAAAGCTTGTGATGATCTTCAGATGGCTGGTGAGCCATCTGACTCCAGTAAATAGTCTGCACCAGGATGTGAGCTGTTATTCAGCAGTAAATAATCAGCCGTGTGTGTCTGACTGTGGATGGTGGAGCTGCTGGATGGATCTGTGGCTGTTAGCAGTTAGCAGCTAGCTCCGCTCGCAGCCAGCTTCACCCCGCAGGACTGCACTCAGTCCGGACTGGAGAAGGTTTCTGGGTTGATGGTGTCTGACAGGCAGGTAGGAGGCTCAGTTATCTGTGAGTGGAGCTGTGCTGGAAGTAAACAGGCTGAACTCAGATCAGTTTAGTTTGAATCAGCAACTCTGTGAGAGGACACGAGTTTAAACCTCCAGACTAACATGTTGCAGAGGAAGAAAGAATTCAGTCAGATGGATCAGTCAGAGTTTACAATGAACCTGGGGACAAATCCTAGTTGTCTCACATTAGTTATTAGTTGAGAGCATAAATAGAGAGATGTTGAGCTTTTCAACTGATGATCAGTGAGTGTGTGCTCGTAAATCAGCCCTTAAATACATTAGTTTATACAACCTGTCACCTGGAGAGAAACATCACGACTAAAATGTTTTGAATTTTCGTCGACTGAAACTCTGAAGGATAAAAATGACTCAAATGTGACTAAAACTAATGAACATGTTGGTCTCCAGACTCTGAATCTGAAACAGCTGTCAGAGTGAACGCTGACACGTGACAGGCCAAACTTTGTCATTATCAGCTGAGATCATTTGGAGCACAGACGAGCTCTGCTGTGGTCACTGTCAAACACTGACCTGCCACCGTGGCGGCACCACAAGATGGTGGAACACAAAGCAGACCCTAGATCTGTGTGTTTGTTATTAATTTCACTGTTGATCAGTTTTGTTTTGATGTCAAACTATAAAACATGAAAACTTTCAAGGTTTCTTTCAAATCCTCGTCAAGTCCCAGACATTCAAAAGAGAAATACTTTAAATAAAACACATTCTGATTAAATTCAGCAACTGTCTGATTGATATCAAACAAAACCAATAATCTGCATAAAGTTTATTGATCAGTGATGATGTCATCAACAGACACCTGAGCAGAGTGTGTTTGTTTTGTCCTCCTGGAGGCACCAGGTGGGCGGGTCTGTTTGGTTTAGTGTTTGTTTGACTTTATTTACCCAGAACACACACACACACACACACACACACACACACACACACCTGCTGCAGACAGACGGCCTGCTGCTGTCGTCTCGTCTCTCTCAGCAGTGACTTGCTCAAGGGCACCTTGACGGCAGCGGCCTGCAACTTCCTGCTGTGTGACCCTTTCAGATTAAAGCTCTACTGAACAGCTGCAGTGGTTGGACACTTCCTGCAGGCTGACCCTTTCAAATTAAAGTTATACTGAACTGTTGCAGTTTTGTGAAACTTCCTGCAATATGAGCCTTTCAAAATAAAATTAGATTGAACTGCTGCAGTCTGACACTTCCTGCAGACCCTTTCAAATTAAAGTAAAAAAGAGCAAAATATCTTTTTAAAGCTGGTTTGAAATATAAATATAAAAATAATTAGTATAAAACATGATATCCATCAGAGATGAGCTGTGTCAGTGAAATATTAAAGATTAAATATGGTGCAGAGGAAACATCACATCTGGAGAGAACGAAGGCGCTCGGAGGAAAAATGGAGGAAATTAATCAGAATGTTGTGGATGTTTTTAATGAAGAGAAGAGACAGTCTGAGATCATCAGTGAGGTCATCAGCTCTCTGTGGCTCCTTAGTTAAAGTGTTAGTACGACAAGGTGTGCGTCTGAATGTGGCGCCTGTTCGTGAATCTAGCTGTAGCAGCCAAGAAACCGCTTTTCCCAAAGGCAGCAGGACGAGCAGGCGCAGATATGGGTGGCGTTCCTTCTGGAAAGGGCCTGATGGGGAAAGGCTTTATTTATCAGCATGGTGAGGATCCCAACACGCTGCTAATGCAGTGACATCACATCTAGAGAGAAAAACTGCTGATCAAACAGTGACAGTCATGGATCGACCTCCCCAGAGTCCAGACCCGAGTGTCATAGAGGCAGCAAGGGACAGAGACAGTCTAAAGAGGAACTCCGGGAGGTGCTGAGAGAAGTGTGGTGTAACGTACTTCACCACAGTCTCCCCAGAAGAATTCAAAATGTGCTCAGTGCCGAGGGAGGTCACACTAAATACTGACATTTGCCTCCAGAGGCCATTTTGGTTGTTTTTTTAATTTTTATTTTGTGCACTTATTTCCAACACGCTGTGTTTGGGTCTTGATAACGAGGCTGAACCAACAAAGCAAGTCGTGGCCTCAGCGCTGTATATCAGTCATGTATCTGATAACTCTGTCAGTCAGCTGTCATCTGTCTGCAGCTCAGTCATGTGACGTATCGTCTGCTGTGCAGAGGATTGTGGGTAGAATAACCATCAAAGCTTGCAGAATCAGACAGGTATATCTGACAGACTGAATCTTGAACAGTGTGTCAGGACGGAGACGGGGACACACTCAGCAGCTACAGGCTGGATGCTAATGATGCTAATGATAGCTAGCTCATCACTCTGAAGGTGTGTGTGTGTGTGTGTGTGTGTGTGTGTGTGTGTGTGTGTGTGTGTGTGTGTGTGTGTGTGCCTGTGGCCATCCTTCAGCCAAGTCAAGGACAAACACACCATCACTGCCGGCACACAGGAGGTCACTTTCACATCCTGACGTTCTCTCTGCTCAGATGTTCTCTGCCCCCCCCCCCCCCCCCCCCCCACCGTGACTCTTCTCCTCTGTTCTCTAGCTTCATTATAACCCATGTAATCTCTTGGTTTTTATTGTTACTGCGTTCTGTGTCTGTTGAAACCTTCGACATGTTTCGACATGTTCCTGGTCGATGGCTCTCAGTTCTCAGAGGTGAGGTTTGATTGTGGTCGGATCAGATGTTCTGTTTCTATCAGTCGTCACACACAAACACACACGTTCATACTTATATACTTTGTAGGGCCCTCAAGAACTGAAGACAAAATGTTGCTTAAAGTTTGTACGGAGCTTTTCACCAACATGGGATCCACAGTGCTTTAAGACATTATCAGGATTTTAAAAGAGTTAATGAAGAACAAAGTTTAAAACATCTGAAAGGTAATAAAACTGATGAAACAGGAGAAAAAAGCCTCAGAGTGAGACACACTATAGGTCCATGAATGTCTTTGGTTTTTGAAGATGTCCTTACTGTTTTAAAATGTGTCCACTTTACAGAAATGTCCTCTATTTCTATAATATTGTCCATGCTTTCCAGAAACATCTTCACTTTTATAAAATGTCCTCATGTTTCAAAACCTCCTCACATTCCCAAAATGTCTGTTCTTTACAAAAATACGCTGTTATCTAAAAACATGACTCTCCAAAGATTTCCAAAAATCTTCTAACTTTAAAAAAAAGTGTCCACACGTCCCTCAAAATCTTGTCACGTTGCAAAAAGAACTGAAAAAAACTGCCCACTTACCAAAATGTCCTCACTTCTCTGACACGTTTTCACCTTCCACAAATGTCTTTTCTTTCCAAAAATGGCTCTGCATTTTATAAACGTCCTCACGTGTCATGGAAATTTTGTTTTTTAAAAATATATTTAGAAAAAGGTCCTTGTTTTCCACATTTACACACAGGTCCTCACAATGATAGAGGTACAAACACACACACACACACTCCTCCTACGTTGTATTGAACCTGCAGTATCTGCTGACTGAAGACAATCCTGTGTGTGTGTGTGTGTGTGTGTGTGGGCAGATTGGTCAGTAGGAGGCTGGTCATGTGATTTATGGCAGAATCTCCATTTAATGGCCCTGAAATCGTCCCGGCCCTCTCGTGTGTGTGTGTGTGTGTGTGTGCTCATGTATTATAGATGTACCCCTCCCCCCATCCACAGCTCAGTGAGCAGCCTCGTAACAGCAGCAAACATCCTCCTCCTCCTCCTCGTCTTCATCTTCTCTTCCTCTGATTCATTTCATCAGTTCACCGTCTGAATATCGTTTATTCCTTCAACCAATCAGAGCGCAGCTTCTTTTAATCAATCAGGGAGACACTTATGAAACAGGATGGCTTTTTTTGTTGGTTTGTCCTCGTCTCTGTTTCGGCTGCAGACTGATGGCGAGGCAGTGATGTCACAATGATGTCACAGGTCTGATAGGACCAACATGTGTGGTCGTCCTCTGAGTCACACAGTGAATGAAGGGTCGTCTCGGCCCAGGATTCAACTCGTTTTTATTGACCTTGAATTCTGTCGTTTTCAGATTTTAGAAAAATGAGATTTAACAGTCAGACTGTGGTTAAAATAAAGTTTGAGCCCAAAGTGTTCTCCAGGACGAATTATTTATTCACCGCTGTTTATTCTTCTTTTATTTTCACCTTAATGTCCAGAAACACAGAATCATGTGAGTCTGTTGCAGTGATGCAGGTTTCTGTTCTCAGTTTTTATTAATTTCAGCTTTGTTTAATGAGACATCTTTTTTTATTTATCGGTTTGATGGACAGCTGCATAAACTACAATACCCATGAGCCTCTGCTGTGGTGCCTGCAGAGATGATGGAGTACAACACGTTGCCATGGTGACAGGATTAATCCAAAACTGAGGTGTCAGCAGTAATTCCCACGGGACACTGAGAGCTGTGACCAGAGGGAAATTATGTCTGTTATTACATATATTATAATATATGTAATATATATAAAACTGAAACAGCTTCAGACGGCTGACAAAATACATTTTAATGTAAAACCAGAAATGAAAAAACTACAGAGTGACATATATATAGGCTGACATATGGAGGCCACACCTGAAAAGGTTCCTGTTCCTCAAACAAAGGAGGCACATCAGTGAAATCTGTAGCCTCAAAGTTACACTAACAAGTTATCAAATAAAAAAATCCATCACAAATATTTAGAAAATAAAAGATATTGAAATTCAGGAGTGAAACAGTTTATCTGGAGCTGACCTCTCGTGAGACTCATGTTAATACTTTCATAAGTTCTTTAGAGTCGCGCAGACTCAGGCTGAAAAATGAAAACCTACCTTAGCGCCAAAGACTTTGATGTGGTCATCTCTAACGCTCGGTGTCCACAGCGTCAGTTTGAGACCAAAGATGACCAATGGTAAAGAAACTTGGCGATATCTGGCAAATTTTAAATCTGTATCTGCGATCTAAGAAAGTAACGTTAGCTCACGTGTGTCGTCAACAACCTGTTTTATGCATCCAAAGAAGTGCTGTATAAATGAACTGCTTTGCAACCAGACCAGGCCTCTGATGGAGACAGGCCTTTATCTTTGAGACATGGAGCCACACAGGGCTGCTGACAGAGACCGTGGGTTTGATGGGGACGAGGATTTGAATTGAAGTTTTCAGTATTTATTTCTTTATCAAAAAACGTGTAAAAAATGAAAGTAGTGGAAGAGAAATCTGACGTCCTGTAAACCGAGCTACGCTGCGTCACACAGGAAGTTACTGTAAATATTGTAAATGTTTTCTCAGTGTTTTTTTATATTTGTTTGTTTGTAAACCACAAATCAAAAACATTCTAATAATATTAATAACAAACTGATTTAAACTGCAGTTTTCTGTAACTGTAATCTTTCATTTCACAAGTTCATAAAATCCAAACAGAATGTGGAGCTCTGTGATTGAATGTTTGGTGGTGAAATGCATGCTGGGAGTCGTACCTGACTTCTTGGCACCTTCTGACCTTTAAATCAAAGACGCAGTTGTCTTCTTACAGCTGCTGATGTTTTGTTCTGATGATTCAACCAGGAGACTTTGAGCTGCGTCATAAACGTCTGAAAACAACAGGTTATAATCACTGAATGATGTCAGTTTGAATCCTGATCGTTCCTCAGAGCGCCGCTGTGGTCGTTTGATTCCACCTGCTCAGACGTCAGTCAGACAGTCCGGATGTTTCTCCTCCAGAGCAGAGAGATGCTTCTCACAGTAAAGAAATGTTTGGTTATATCGATGCACTTGGTGTAGATATAAAAACCAAATCTGTTTGGGGGTTATTAACAGAGAGAAATCACTTCCTACATTTAATCCAGCCTCTTCCTGTTTGTGTGTGTGGATGTTTTACTGGTTAGTTTTCAGGTTCAGACCTCGTCACCTGCTGCTCCTCTGCTGTGTACAGTCTGTGTGCTGGTCCTGTCTCAGATCCAGAGCGAGAGTCGCAGTATAAATAGTCCTGAGCTGAAGTCATTACGGGCCGTTATTGAATTGAATTAAGGCATTAAAAGGTTGTTGGACGGCTCAAACTCTGCCTCACCTCTCTCAGCCGGAGCGTGCCCGTCCTTTAAATAGACTCCTGCAGCTAATGTCTGACAGGAAGCCGAGCGCTGCAATACCATTACCTCATTCTCCAATGTTCAAGGAAAAACATGACGAGGCCGCTTACCTCCGAGTCTGTGGGCCGACAGGACATGCTCACTGCGACCTCGTCACATGTCCACGTTTGGTCATGGACTGGGACGCCGTGTCAACTTTAGAACTTGACACATGACTTGGATGCTCTTTCTAAAGACCTGAAACTGGACTTGGACCTGTTTTGAATGACTTGAGACTAGGATTGGACATGTCTTGAATTTACGACTTGACCTGGACTTGGTTTTAGTGACTCGGGAACTGATTGTTTTTAAATAAATCGAATCTTGTTGGACTTGTTTTAAAGGCGTAGAGATTTAACTTCAACTTGACCTGATCTAATTGTGACTTGGACTTATTTTTTAATAACTCGAGACCTGAGTTGGATGTGTTTTAAAGGACTTCAGACTGGACTTGGACTTGTTTTGAGTGACTTGAGACACGTCGCAGCTCTGAATGAAGTCATCTCTAGAACAAAGGCCTCTGGAGCTCACAGGTTCTGTTTCCATAGAATAAAAGAAAATCCTGAAATGTAGGGGACTGGCAGCTCCGCCCACTGGGGGCGGAGTCAATGCATGACTCGTTCACAGTGAGGTCACACCACATCAACCCATAATACTCAGGGGGAAACTGGTCAGCACATGTGACTGGAGTAGTTTCAGCTATAAAGTTTTTACTGGTGATAAAATCAGATCTGTGTCATGTACGTATATATATTTATATATTTATATATGAGAGAAATCAGATTTGGGTCACTGTCACCTGCAGCCTGAAAACACACACACACACACACACGCACACACACACACACACCTACACACACACACACAGTAATATGTTCCCGCTCTCGGGGGAACAGGAAGTGGAATCAGGGCGGCTGAATGTTACAGGAACACAGTAAATTGATCCTGAAGGACGTTTGGTTCTAATAACACTCACTTCCTGTTTCACTCGCTGAAACCAATCTCAGAGTCTGTCCGTAAATTAATATTTTATACTGCAGATATTTAACTAGAACAAATATATATAAGCCTTTAATTTCCTCTGCCTAATTACATTTATTCTTAAAATGAGGATAACAGGTCATAAACAAACATGTAGTAGAGGCAGTCGCAGCGTTCCAGATGTTCTGTCATATACATTAACATCTCAGCCAGTTCTGCCCTTTTTATATTATCATCATCTCATTTCACAGTTCTTAGTTTGTGTATCTTCTTGGGCTGTGAATCACCAGAGGACCCACGGTGCAACATTATCACCATACTTAGGTCACGTTATGATCTTACTGTGATCTTGCAATAAAATATATTGCGATATATTACCTTTTTTTTCCAACTGCAGATTATTTCCCAAAGGAAAACTTTGTCAGCATCAACATGCTTTTTTTCAGTCTGTTCGTTGACTCTAATCGTTGGTATTGCAGCTAAATGTGTCACAGAGCAGACATTTGTGGGGAGGTGCACATCAGGCTGCAGCGTAGCTACGGCATCAATTCAACACAGACGTTTAAATCCCACTTTACAAGTTACACAAACAACAAGTGGAAAATACAATTTCTAAAATAAAAAAATCCAAAAACACAAATAGCAAAAATTAAAAAAATTCCGGAGTCATTTAAAACATTTTATCGGGAGCTGTGTTCTGAAGCTGAGGTCTCCAGACACACTCGTATTCATGCTTTCATAAGTTCTGAAAAATTACACATCATCACAAAATGAAAACCGACTTGTTTCTGCCAAGGAATTCAATTCGGTTATCTCAACGCTTGGTATCCACTGTTTGATTTTCTGTCAGCTAAACGTAACCACGTGTGTGCTGTTGAAGAAAAAAACATCAGTTGGCGGTGTTGTACCGACGTAGTGCTTTTATTTTGAAAGAGACTGTATACAAACTGTACATTTCCTGTGAAAACAGGAAGTGTATTTTGAAAACAGACAATGCATGTAACAGGCTGAAGTTGACACGGCGTCCCAGAACGTAAACAACCAACACACCCAGGGTACCTTGGACGTCATATGTGGACGTGGAGAGTCCATGACCAAACGTGGACATGTGACGAGGTCACAGTGAGGATGTGTTGATGGGTTTAGGAACAAACAACAGGATTTGGCTTTAGAATTTTACAGGAAGTGAACACCGGCCTCCTGGGTGAAAGTCGCTGGTTGTTGGACCCATCCACCCCTCCCACCTGCCCTTCTCAAGCTTCCACCACCTTAACATTTATTGTTGTCTCGCCATGTTTCCGCCTGACGCTGCCGGGCGCTGTTAAACAGGAACACCGACTGGCCGTGTAAAATGCCGACATAAAGGACACCTTTTTTATGCTTGATCTTTGCACAGGAAGTAGGTGATGGACTGTGTTATTTTCTTGGCTGTCTCACAGTTGGATGGTGGTCTGGTTGAGCTAAGTGTGTCCAGTGTCGGCTGTTTTTTGGGCAGAGCAGGTTTAGCGTTAGCTATATGCTAATATATTCTGTTTATATCAGTGGAATAAAATTGTCTCAAGATGACAGTATCCACTGATTTTAATGATCTCAAATGTTGTTATCATGACAGATCAAACAGTCACTGATTTGTTTGTCTGATATCATTTTAAATATACATCTGAGCGTCGTTGACATAAACCTGTGAGGATATGTGGCTGTATCCTGTGATGTGAGCTGGTTGCAGCAGCAGCAGCAGCAGAGGCCTGATCCAGATCCTGGAGGTTAGAGGAGAACAGATCAGACGTGTTGTTGCGGATGTGAGCAGACAGCTGAAGAAGAAACCATGACTGATGGCGAGGTCACATCAAAGACTCTGTCTCTGGAAATGTCTGCAAGTTTCTCAGTGTGGACACTCAGAGAGGTGAACGCTGACACCAGAGGATGCTTTTCATTTTCTGTGATTAATCACTGGAGGAAAAACCTGCAGGAGGCTCATTACTCGTCCGCACAGACGCTGCTGCACTTTAATGAAAAGACAAGGAATAATATTCAGCTCAGTTTCACACTGTGGACCATCATTTGAGTTCAAACACGTCAAACCAGAGATTCTGATTATCTGAAATATTTTCTAAAATTAATTCGTCCTTCACACATTTTCTGTACATTTCATCCTCCAATATAATCGACAATAATATTCCAAATGTTTTACAGTCTTCACTACAGCTCAGTAAAATCATGCTAATGTAGAAAAGAAAGGTTTTTATTGAAATTTCTCAAATACATAAATATATATATATATATAAAATACTTGTGTGTTGTTGCAGATTACAAATTTCAGATTCAGTCTTTAAACCCTCCAGATATTTCCACAGGTGTTCTGTTTGTTGTTGTTGTTTGATCTCATAGTATTTTACATTTTCTACAGTTCACTGTAGACGATACAGAAATTATGTCATAGTAATAAAAACTATAAATATTTTGCAATATTATTTCAGATATTATTTTTTTCCCAGGCTGCAATAAAACGAAACGAAATCAACCAATGGTTAATTAATCATCGACAAAGATGCAAATATTCTCCTCTCAGTTTTCTCATCATTGTTTTTTCTTTTTAATGTAAAAGACACATTCATGATATTTTGACATTTGTAGACAGAACAATTAATCATATACAGAAAATATTCGTTAGAGTTTATGATTATTAGATGCAGTGGAGACCTCTAATAGTTTGACAGCACAACACAGACTGACTGATGTGACACTGTAAGCATGATACATATCCACAGCACACCTAAATACACGACATCATGGTTTATATTATGGTATACTCATGTGTCTTTATATTTCTATGGAAAGAACCATCTGACGACATTAAATCAAGCCAATCACCAGAGAAAATGTTAGTATTGTACGTTTCTACAAACCTTGGAAACGTTACAGCTGAACATTGTTATGTGTCAGATGTGTTGGCACAGCTGTGTGGTTAACGTGGTCGTGATACGGCACAGAAACACTTGGCTTTGTAGAAGATCATATGTTGAGGACACAATCCTGCTGGAGAAGCCGTCGATGTCTCTGTAAGAAATAGTCGTTTTTTTGTGGCACCAGGACAGGTGTGACGTCTCTGTGAAAGCGACCCATGTTTGGTGACTAACAGCTGCTGGAAACACAGTGATCACTCGCTAAGGAAACAACTGGTTTTGTCATGTGTTGGTGTTGAGCAGTGGTCTGCAGCTCGGCGGTCGACTCATCCCCTCCACCTCCAGTGGCTCATACACTGCGTCACTTTAGAAACGCTGATATGATGTCTCTCTGACACGCTGGGCTGCAGAAACAGGAGCGTGTTTTTAAAACCCTCCTTTAAAATCAAAAGAGCTGCTGGTGATTAATGTGAAGGCAGCCAGAGGCCAGAGAGAGATAAAGGAGTGAAGAGGAGGAAGATGAGGATGAATGAGTTAACGGAGTGGAAATCAGGTGACCCAGTTAGAGAGGTGAGGCCTGCTGGAGGGAATCTAACCATTAACAGTGTACACAGAGTTTAAACACTGAGACTGAGACAGGAAGTGACTCGTTTATCTTCATCATGTGAGCGACAGCAGCCTGACTGCGTGTTACACACCCTGCTGCTAAAGTTTGTACTCTGATGATGATGATGATGTGAGGGACGCCTCTGTACGTCTGAACCATGCTTTTAGTTTGTAGGTTGGAGGAAGAACATGAGCTGGTGTTGTCCTGGTGTGTCGTGTTGTTTCTCCTGATACTGAAGCCAGCTGTGTCACAGATGTTGATGTGATGTCAGCATGTCAGTATCTGAACAACGCTAATGAGCAAGACATCACCTGAGGTGGTGCAGTCTGACCTCTGTTACAGGCCTATCTCAAACATCCTGAAGTGTCTGATGCAACGTTATTTACACATCTGTAGTGTGTTTGACGTCAGAGAGAAGAACATCTGTGACGCTGCTCCTCTCAGTGTTGATGTAACCTGTTGAGCACGCTGCAGCTGCACTTTGTGTTTAGTGCTAACTAGCTAATGTTAGCATGCTAACATGCAAAGCTAAAATGGTGAACAAGGTGAACTTTACACCTCCTAAACATCAGCATGTTAGCATTGTCACTGTTAGCATGTTAGCATTTAGCTCAAAGCACTGTGGTGCAGCCATGTCTTTAGATCTTTGCTCTGTTGTTTTGAATCAGTTCATGTTAGCTTAGCTTAGCTTAGCACAGAGAGTGGTATGATTTGGTGCCTTGTTGTATTTTCTAATACAAATGTAAAATGTGTTAAATGATCTGAAAGCAGTGAGTGGTTTATTTTTTCTGGTTTATTGGTAATTTTTTTTGTTTGAGTCGATGTTCTGTTTTGACACAAATGGCTTGTCATGATTTCAAGTGGTTTATGTTAGCTTAGCATATTTTAGCTTAATGAGTAGGTGGTTTCTAGAGATGTGATATAAGTACACTCACTCATGTACACTGTAAAATATCTGACTGTACATTTGCAGTAAGTTGCTGTATACCAGTTGCATCACTTTCACAGTCAGTTACTGTGTTATTAGTCAATAGTTGTTAAATAGCAGCTGTATACTGTGAGCTCACTGTCTGTGATTGAGCAGAGTGCTCCTTTAAAATGACTGTATTTACCTGTAACCTGGCCGTTACAGCCCGTAACATTACTGTGATAGAACAGTGTGTTATACGGTGTGATTGAGCAGCATGCTCCTGTAGCATCACTGAATTTCACTGTCTGTTCACAGGTAAACTCCAGATGTGATTCAGCAGAACACTTGTGTGAAATTATTATATTAGCCTGCATGAATTTCACAACAAAATTCTGAATTAGGTTAAATATCACAATAAAAGCCTGTGAGGTGATAATGTAATGTTGAATTAACTGTGCAGTCAAACAAACATTGGTGTGTTTGAGCCGACAGAGAGAGACGTGTGCTGATGTAAACCTGGCTGTGTCTTTACGTCTGTGTTCAGCTGCTGTTAGTCAATAAACTGATACAGCTTCATCTTCTTAATTAGCCATTAGCTCTTCAGTAGAAACACTCCCACAGACACTTTCATTAGTTTCCACTGCAGCATTTTAGCTGTGTTGTTTCTATACTTACATCAGTTCCATTCACTGGAGGTTCAGTTAAGATCTGTGGGTCAGCTCAGAATAAATCGCTTCATCAGGCATGATGCACGTGACAAACTATTAACAAGAAGACTTTACTCTTGTTTGGAGAAGAATGTGTATATCAATCAATAAAAGAAGAATAACTCACCTTTACAGATTTTAAACAGTTGAAAACTACACATAGTGCGACTGTGAATGTTCCACACGTGTGTTGAAGTATTTAAACACATACAAAAATCAACCTGTGTGTTTCAACTTGTCAAAGAGCCGATTGTTGAGGAGAAAAAGCTGAAATTGAAACAAATCATCTCACAAAGCTTTTTAAATCACTTCAGACTAAAGAGCGTCC
This sequence comes from Cephalopholis sonnerati, assembly GCA_019142605.1. Lineage (NCBI taxonomy): Eukaryota > Metazoa > Chordata > Actinopteri > Perciformes > Serranidae > Cephalopholis > Cephalopholis sonnerati. The sequence goes on along the minus strand of JAGQAX010000016.1, from coordinate 41,583,582 downwards.
TGGCTGTGAATAAATCACAGATATAAACATGTTCAACGATCAATACTCTGATTGTGTGGCGCAGCTGCTTATTGGTGTGATTCATCAATACCTGATCAATACTTTATTGAAGCCAGTCAGACGAGCTGCCGCTGGGATTTAACACTGAAACACACACACACACACACACACACACACACAGTGTTTCTAAATCAGTGTTTCAGTTTTCTTAATTGTTTTCTTTTGCTTTCTTCATGTTTTTGTCTTTTCAAACCTTCATGAGTTTATTCTGATTATCTGCAGTGTTTTTACACATTTATTTAAATTTTTTTATAATGTCACATGTTCATAGGGTTGTTTGTGATCATGACCACACTTTATACAGTAAAGCTGTTCAGAGTGCTGTAAATAAAGCAAACAGGAAGTACAGCCTAAATCAGTGGTTCCCAGCTGGTGGGTCACTGGTGCATTCTGATTGGACGGCAAGTGACTCACCAAGTTTGTAAAAAAAACACTTAATTTTTGAAGCACAGTGAATTTCTGGCAGAAGCTTTTATTTTGAAGTTCCCTTTTCCTGCTGTGGAGTGAGTGACTAACAGACAGAGACAGAAAACTGACCAAACACAAGTCAGACGCTGAACATATTAAACTTTGTGGACCTTGGACTAATGACTGAAGAGAAGTCTGGAGCAGTTGGAACAGCTGACCTGAAGCATTTAAACACTAATTAAAAGGACGGAAATCATTTAAAACATACATTAAAAAAAGTAAAACCAGGAAAACCTGCTGGATGAATCAATCACAGAGGACCCAGGAGTGAGCCCTGGGGAACTCCACTCATCATGTTAGTCTGTTTCATCAACAGAGAGTAAAACGTCAGTCGTTTCTGGAAACATCCAAAAACAACATGTTAGGTTCAAAGCCCTCAGGCAGGTGTAGGAACAATGACTGTTGTCTGTCCTGGGTTTTAGTCATTGCAGATCAAATATTTAAAATTTTCCTCTATTTTCAAAGGAAAATTCAAATTTTGGATAAAAACAGAGAGAAACGTATTTAGTTTTTGTTTTGATATTAAAATATTTAAGACTTTTAAAGTTGTTTTTAAGGAGCGTTTGATTTCTTCATCTTTAAGGATTTTTCACTAACTGAACTGAATATGGAGCAAATATGTTTTTTAAGTCTTGTTTTCACCTCTAACACCTTCCATATAACACCACCTCATATACCTTAGACCAAATATACCAAATATACCAAATATACAGTACGTTAGACCAAATATACCAAATATACCAAATATACAGTACGTTAGACCAAATATACCAAATATACAGTACGTTAGACCAAATATACCAAATATACCAAATATACAGTACGTTAGACCAAATATACCAAATATACAGTACGTTAGACCAAATATACCAAATATACCAAATATACAGTACGTTAGACCAAAATCAAACAACCTCACCAAAGAACCAAGAAACCTGAGCAGTTATTATTTATTAGGAGTTAATTATCCCAGCATCCCTTTATACTTCCTCCCTTCCTCCCTCCTTCCCTCCCTCCTCCCTCTTCTCGGTGCAGCAGCAGTGAGATGAAGGAGCTGGCAGCACTGAGGCACTCTGGGTAATCTCACTGTTTTCCCAGGATGCAATGAGTCATGGAATCAATACATAATCTTCCTCTTTTAGTCGGGTGGCGGCTGGCAGGCGGCCTGTGTGTGTGTGTGTGTGTGTGTGTGTGTGTGTGTTCGTGTGTGTCCTCATACCAGCACACGGTCGCTGTTGTCAGATGAAAACCTCGTAAGGTTTACAAGCTCCTCTGCGATCGTACAGGAGTTAAAGTGGGACGTTTACCTGATGTCACCTGGTTCCTGTCATCAGGAGCAGGAGTATAATCACACGTTCACACACGAGGCAGAATCAAAAACCACTTCGTAAGGTGATTAAAAAAAGCTCATAACGATCGGAGGAGACACAGTGAAAATGTTTTTATTTAGTTTTTAGTGTAAAAAGAAAAAATATGTTTTTTTCTATCAAAATTTGATCCATTCAGTCGAATAACATTTACAGAGTCTAAAAGTTTGATGAAATTATTTTTTCATTTGATACGTTCATGTGCCAAAGTCTCTACTGAGCATGCTCAGTGGGCCCCAAACTGCAGAAGCCTGCAGAGACACGGAATGTGGCGCCATCTTTAAACACAGTTCTTCTTCATACGTTCATGTCTGTAAGATTTTCAAGTCTTTACACAGACAGAGAAGTCGATTTTTTAGTTTTCAGGCTCCATCCAGCAAAATGTGTCAAGACAAAGATGGAAGCAGAAAAAGACGTCCAGACACACCAATCCCACCATCATCAGGGAAGTAGCACGTTAACGGCGACTGGCTGCATAACATGCTGACGTGAATGGGCGGCTTCTCTTGTTGGTGTCTGACGCTGGAGGTCACTGACCGCTCACCAGAGTTCCTCAGCTTCCCATTGCTCACGTGATCACAGCATTTCACATGATGGCTACATACGTGTGATCGGCTTGTGGTTCACGTCAGATAGGTACAAACTCTGGTGAATGACTTTTTGTAGGAAAATGTACGAGCATGAGAACAGTGTGATCAGAGTGATGTCACTCACTGACAGGCTCCAGTGACAGAAAACAAAAAGCTGCAAAGACGAGACGTACAGCGACAGACCTGCACTGACCGACAGCAGAGCGTCTCAACAGTCTCAGACACAAAACACCAAACAGTGCAGAAGTGAAATTAAAAGAGATATAAAATAATAAAATATGATATATATAAAATAAAGACAGTAAGACGAGATGATTCTTTATTCGTCCCACTGCTTTAAAAAGTCAAATAAAATACTGCAGTCAGGCGAATACAGACTGATCCTGTCTACACACTGCTGTGTGTGCAGGTAGGAGAGGCACTGTACAGGTGGACCAGTTCAACAGTATTTATTCTGTCCTCCTCCTCCTCTCTCCTTCCTCCCCTCTCCCATCATCATCATCCCTTCCTCTTTTCTCTCATCAAATATTAATCCACCTCCTTCTCTCCTTCCCTTTTATCCTCCCTCCTGCCTTCATTCTTCAACTTCAACCCTTCGTCTTCCTCCTCTCTCACCCCATCAGCTCCTCCTTCTCCTTCTCCTCCTCCTCCTCCTCCTCCTCCATCCATTACCATGCCCCATAAAAGCCCCTTTCTTTCTTTCTTTCTTTCTTTTCTGTCCCTTCGTCTCTTTATTTCCTGCGTTTGTCCCTCTGGCGTCTCCTCAGCAGAGAAAACGAGTCGACGGCAGTCTGACCCTTTATTTATAGACCCAAAGAAATAAAGGAAGACGACAGACGGTGTGTGTGTGTGTGTGTGCGTGTGTGTGTGTGTGTGTGTGTGTGCGTGCGTGCGTCAGGACGGTTTGATCATGTCACTCGTCTGTTATTCTGAGTGTCTCTTTCCATTCTGTCTGAGGAGGAAATCTTTTAAAGAAACAAATTCAAGCTGCTCAGTGTTAGGGACTGTTCTGTATTCATCGGGGGGGGGGGGGGGGGGGGGGGGGGGGGGGCATATATATTGCTGATGAAACGTTTAGGGTTTTTTTGGCCAAACTTTAAACGGGACGTAGAAAAAAGTGATTTTGGTGAAATATCTCTATTTAAAAGCTTTGTGTGTGTGTGTGTGAGTGATATATTGCAAAGAAACAAAACATGTTTCCTTTAATAATCTCCAAACATTACAAAAATAAAAATTGCCCTCCAAACCTGCCTCATGTTGGGAATTTAAAGAAAAAGAAAATTGCCAAAAAAAAATTTTAGGAAAAAAAAATCCATTAAAAAACAAGAAAGTGTCAACACCTGCCTGTGGTTTAGAAAAATTTGCCAAAAATGTTTAAAGAAAAAAAAAACAAAAAAAAAACTACCAAAACACCAGAAATGTTTTTTTTTTTTAAATGGGCAGTAAAATAAATATAAAATACAACCATTTAAATCTGTGTGCCTCTCCTCTGCGCCAAAATCAAAATGATAAATCCCTCACCAGTACTTAAAAAGAATTCAGCAGCTGCAGAGACAGATATTTACTTTAGGAGCTGGTGGAGACCAAAATCAGAGCAACCAGAGAGAATATTGAACTGATAATAAAACACAAAGACTCCTGATGATTCATCGTCATCTGTACATGTTTGATGGGGAAATATGTTCAACAAGTCAACTTAAAAATGCTGCGTTCACTGTCTCAGGCTGGAGCCATGAGGGCGGGGCGCAGAATTTACCACATCATTTGTTCATTTGTTGTGTTTGAAATCATCTTTCAGCACATTAAAAACATTCAGTGACGCTGACATTAACTCTGCTTCATGTTACTTTTTCAAAACAACAGTAAATATCAATATTCATTTCCCAAAAATTCTCTAGGGACAGAAAACAAATAGAGACATGGACAGAAAATCCAAATGACGACACAGTTAGGTTACATTCATCCGTTCATCAGCTCTCTGTTTTCTGTTCATGAAGCTGCGGCTGACGTGTAGTGCATTCATGTGCTCATAAGAGGCTCTGACATCTGAGCGTCTGCCAGAAGGTGTCACATTTATTCACTCATTCACACGAGCAGAACATGAAAACATTCAGTGTGTAATAATCAGGAATATGAAGATATTCATTTGAAGCGTTGAACGATTCCATCGATGAACGTTTGATGACGTTTGTGTTTGTGAGCGAGCGAGCGGTCACACAGAGCACAGATGGACTCTGGGTAGAGCCAGAGATCCCAGTGGATTGTGGGTAACATGGCTCGCTGCTGGCACGGTTTACTGCTAACACACACACACAGAAACACAGAGTGTGTATCCATGCATGCAAGAACACACACTCACTCTGCTGGCATCAGAAACACACTCTGACACCTGAGGTCAACGTCCTGATTTAAGTCTGCATGACAAGAGAGGGGGGAGGAGACGAGAGGGGGGAGGAGACGAGAGGAGGGAGGAGAAAATAAAATAAAGGAGAAGGAAAGGAAATAAGAGAAATAATGAAAAAGACACAAGGGAAAGAAACGAAAGGACATGAGAAGGAAAGGTGACTTAAAGTTGAGGAAAGGAAAGGAGGAAGGAAAAGAGGTGAAAGCAAGAGAATGAAAAGTTAAAAAAGGAAGGATGGAAGTGAAGGAAAGGACAGAGAGAAAGGAAGGAAAGGGAATGAGGGGAAAAACAGGAAGGAAAAGAATGAAAGTGAAAGAAAGGACACAAAAGAGGAAGGACAGGAAACTAAAGGAAAGGAAATTAGGGGATTAGGAAAGGAAAGGCAGGAAGTAAAGGATGCAAAAAGGAAGGACAAACAGAAGACATGTTTTTTTTTATTATTTTAAGGTGTATTTTTTACAGTGTAGCAGCAGCAGCAGAATATCGTCCTCTCCCCTCCCCCATCTTCTCCTCCTCCGTCTCTCTCCATCTCTATCATCACCCATCCCCCCTCTTCCATCTCTCCCTCCTCCTCCTCCTCCTCCTCCTCCTCCTCTCTGCAGAGCTGCAGGGTTTCACTGTTCACTCAGTCACATTCATTCGCTCACAAACACTCAGTCAACTCCTTCACAGTCTCACATATCTGAGGATCAATATCAGATTGATTTATTGATCAGCTGCAGTTTGAGTGTTGCTGAAAAGATTCAAAAATATTTGAGTTTATTTTCTGGTCAGAAACAAAATGATTGATTTTATTAATAACTGACTGATGACGTCATGAAGAACTTCCTGTTTGTGTGTGATTAATCGTCGTCTTGATCTGATCGTCAATCAATAAGTAATCAATCAAAGAGCAGCTGCTGATGTCTAATGAGGCTCCATCTGTCTGTGTGTGTGTGTGTGTGTGTGTGTGTGTGTGTGTGTGTGTGTGTGTGTGTGTGTGTGTGTTAGTCAGGCCTCTCGTCCTCCTCGTTACTCTACAGCTGAAGAAGAATTAAAGGGTCAGTTCACCCAAATGACTTCTTCTAAGTCTTTGTAATTTTTTAAAATATAGTTTTCCAAATTTACATTTCATCTCCTCTTCATCTTCCTCCTCCTGAATTATTACATTAGCTTTAATATTTCATTGATCGGCCAGGTGTCACAGAGACGATGTTTTTATTGTTCTGATGTTGGAAATATATGAAAAAAAGCTTTGTTTAAAAATGTTCAGACTCTACGTGCTGTATTTTATCTCTACAGTGTGGACAGACAGGAAGTTAAACATTATGAAATGTGTTTTTATTTATGTTCTTCAGGTCAGGAAGGGACGCCGCTCACTGAGACACGATAAAACAAGTCAACAGTGACTTGATAGACTTGTTTTACCAAAACCACCAAAGACCTGAACCAAAGTGATTTTAATGTGAAATAAATAACATGCAGAAATATAAAAACATGAGCTCATCACCACAGTTCACAGACTGCTGCTTAAATATGAGACTGTGGAGACTTAAAGGAACACTTTGACTTTGTACAGCACGAGTCTGTACCATTAATTATCATCATTATTATTATGATTATTCTGAGGAGGAGAGTAGGGGAGGATGTATTTTAAATTGTTACTGAATGAAGGTTTGCAATGATTCCTCGCGGGAGTATTTCAGCCACACTTCTGTGTGTTTGCATCGTTTCTGATGTGAGATTTGGTTTGAAAATTAAAGTTCTGTTTGAAGATTAAGTTTAAAATAATACACCATTTTTTTAAATCTTTGTTTTCACACGAGGTTTTTATGGTTGCAGCAGTTGTATCAGTTCATCTGTGATTTTATTTTGAGACTTCAACACTTTAGTTTTTAAAGTCAAAGTGTTGAAAATGTTCTTGTTTTATAAAAGTGATCCAGACGCTGCAGCCGCCCTCCGGACTGTAAGCAGAGTGTGAACGTGTCGGGGCGCAGCTGATTGTGAACGAAACACTTTAAATGCATCTTTGAAGGAGGGAAGGAGTGAGGGAGTAGAGGAGTGGAGGAGTGAGGGAGTAGAGGAGTGAGGGAGTGAGGGAGTAGAGGAGTGGAGGAGTGAGGGAGTAGAGGAGTGGAGGAGTGAGGGAGTAGAGGAGAGAGGGAGTGAGGGAGTAGAGGAGTGAGGGAGTGAGGGAGTAGAGGAGTGAGGGAGTGAGGGAGTGAGGGAGTAGAGGAGTGAGGGAGTGAGGGAGTAGAGGAGAGAGGGAGTGAGGGAGTAGAGGAGTGAGGGAGTGAGGGAGTAGAGGAGTGGAGGAGTGAGGGAGTAGAGGAGTGAGGGAGTGAGGGAGTAGAGGAGTGGAGGAGTGAGGGAGTAGAGGAGAGAGGGAGTGAGGGAGTAGAGGAGAGAGGGAGTGAGGGAGTAGAGGAGTGAGGGAGTGAGGGAGTAGAGGAGAGAGGGAGTGAGGGAGTAGAGGAGTGAGGGAGTGAGGGAGTAGAGGAGAGAGGGAGTGAGGGAGTAGAGGAGTGAGGGAGTGAGGGAGTAGAGGAGTGAGGGAGTGAGGGAGTAGAGGAGTGAGGGAGTGAGGGAGTAGAGGAGTGAGGGAGTGAGGGAGTAGAGGAGTGGAGGAGTGAGGGAGTAGAGGAGAGAGGGAGTGAGGGAGTAGAGGAGAGAGGGAGTGAGGGAGTAGAGGAGTGAGGGAGTGAGGGAGTAGAGGAGAGAGGGAGTGAGGGAGTAGAGGAGTGAGGGAGTGAGGGAGTAGAGGAGAGAGGGAGTGAGGGAGTAGAGGAGTGAGGGAGTGAGGGAGTGAGGGAGTAGAGGAGTGAGGGAGTGAGGGAGTAGAGGAGTGAGGGAGTGAGGGAGTAGAGGAGAGAGGGAGTGAGGGAGTAGAGGAGTGAGGGAGTAGAGGAGTGAGGGAGTGAAGGAGTAGAGGAGTGAGGGAGTGAGGGAGTAGAGGAGTGGAGGAGGCGTTCACTTCCTCTTTAAAGCTTGGGTCTGTGTCGTCAGGACGAGGCCTGTGTGTGAGGCTGTGGCTACTTCCTGGAGCTGCCAATACACACCTGCTGCACACTGAACTCACATCGGTGCAGAGTATTTGTTGTTGTCTGAGCGGGTCATGTGACACAGCTATGGGACGACCTGAGGGACAAAAAGAGTGTGAGAGCCCATCAGACGGAGCGATGTGCTGCAGAGCAGATGAAAGATTGATGACCTGATGATACTCTGATGCCTCGCCCTGTGTCTCTGTTTCTGTGTGTCACATATAAACTCTGAGCTCCTCACTGTCCTCTGCAGGTGAACTCAGCACAGGTGTGACATCAGCAGAGCCACAGCCAATCAGAAACCAGAGCAAACTCTCCTCTCAGTTAAGCTACAGACCATCAGCTGAGCGTTGGAGGGGAGATGAAACAAACACAGGACTGTAGTGACAGGACTGTCACTGTATGATGATACTGACTCCTCAAAACAACAGAACCAGAGTCAAAAAGTATCTCATAAAAAAAGAAACTATCCAGTCAGTGAGTGACGTCCTCTGACGTCCTCTGTGTGTCACGGCTGTTGCTCTGTCTCATTTGACAGACAAACAGGACATTGGGTCAGAGACGTAGCAGAGGACGAGGACACACATGTTACTGCAGATGTACTGGAGTCAGAGTCAACTGAAGCTCACGTACATGAGGCCACATGTGGAGTTTGTAACGTGACGCAGTATCTGAGCTGACTGTGTCATCAGGAGGTGGAGGGGGCGCTGTGACACCTGCCGAGCTGCAGACACTGTTCAACACCAACAAACAACAAAACAACAAAATCTCACTCTGAAGTTGTCGAACGGCGACGCCTGGTCAGTGACATGTGGCGTCACACACCCACGAAAAAAGGCGTCCTTTCATGTTGGCATGATAGACAGACATCAGTGTGTAACAGCGCCGGGCCGTGTCGGGGGAACGTGGCAAGATGAACCATGTGTGTGTGTTGGCTAAACGTAACCATGTGTGTGTGTTGGCTAAACGTAACCATGTGTGTGTGTTGGCTAAATGTAACCATGTGTGTGTGTGTTGGCTAAACGTAACCATGTGTGTGTGTGTTGGCTAAACGTAACCATGTGTGTGTGTTGGCTAAATGTAACCATGTGTGTGTGTGTTGGCTAAATGTAACCATGTGTGTGTGTTGGCTAAATGTAACCATCTGTGTGTGTGTTGGCTAAATGTAACCATCTGTGTGTGTGTTGGCTAAATGTAACCATGTGTGTGTGTGTTGGCTAAATGTAACCATGTGTGTGTGTGTTGGCTTAAATGTAACCATCTGTGTGTGTGTTGGCTAAATGTAACCATGTGTGTGTGTGTTGGCTAAATGTAACCGTGTGTGTGTGTTGGCTAAATGTAACCATCTGTGTGTGTGTTGGCTAAATGTAACCATGTGTGTGTGTTGGCTAAATGTAACCATGTGTGTGTGTGTTGGCTAAATGTAACCGTGTGTGTGTGTTGGCTTAAATGTAACCATGTGTGTGTGTGTTGGCTAAATGTAACCATGTGTGTGTGTGTTGGCTAAATGTAACCATGTGTGTGTGTGTTGGCTAAATGTAACCGTGTGTGTGTGTTGGCTAAATGTAACCATCTGTGTGTGTGTTGGCTAAATGTAACCATGTGTGTGTGTGTTGGCTTAAATGTAACCATCTGTGTGTGTGTTGGCTAAATGTAACCATGTGTGTGTGTGTTGGCTAAATGTAACCATGTGTGTGTGTGTTGGCTAAATGTAACCGTGTGTGTGTGTTGGCTAAATGTAACCATCTGTGTGTGTGTTGGCTAAATGTAACCATGTGTGTGTGTGTTGGCTAAACGTAACCATGTGTGTGTGTGTTGGCTAAACGTAACCATGTGTGTGTGTTGGCTAAATGTAACCATGTGTGTGTGTGTGTTGGCTAAATGTAACCGTGTGTGTGTGTTGGCTAAATGTAACCATCTGTGTGTGTGTTGGCTAAATGTAACCATGTGTGTGTGTGTTGGCTTAAATGTAACCATCTGTGTGTGTGTTGGCTAAATGTAACCATGTGTGTGTGTGTTGGCTAAATGTAACCGTGTGTGTGTGTTGGCTAAATGTAACCATGTGTGTGTGTGTTGGCTAAATGTAACCACGTGTGTGTGTGTTGGCTAAATGTAACCATGTGTGTGTGTGTTGGCTAAATGTAACCATGTGTGTGTGTTGGCTAAATGTAACCATGTGTGTGTGTGTTGGCTAAACGTAACCATGTGTGTGTGTGTTGGCTAAACGTAACCATGTTTGTGTGTGTGTGTGTGTGTTGGCTAAATGTAACCATGTGTGTGTGTGTTGGCTAAACGTAACCATGTTTGTGTGTGTGTGTGTGTGTTGGCTAAATGTAACCATGTGTGTGTGTTGGCTAAACGTAACCATGTTTGTGTGTGTGTGTGTGTGTTGGCTAAATGTAACCATGTGTGTGTGTGTTGGCTAAACGTAACCATGTGTGTGTGTGTTGGCTAAACGTAACCATGTGTGTGTGTGTTGGCTAAACGTAACCATGTGTGTGTGTTGGCTAAACATAACCATGTGTGTGTGTGTTGGCTAAACGTAACCATGTGTGTGTGTTGGCTAAACGTAACCATGTGTGTGTATTTGCTAAACATAACCATGTGTGTGTGTGTGTTGGCTAAACGTAACCATGTTTGTGTATTTGCTAAACATAACCATGTTTGTGTATTTGCTAAACGTAACCATGTGTGTGTGTGTGTTGGCTAAACGTAACCATGTTTGTGTATTTGCTAAACATAACCATGTTTGTGTATTTGCTAAACATAACCATGTGTGTGTGTGTGTTGGCTAAACGTAACCATGTTTGTGTATTTGCTAAACGTAACCATGTTTGTGTATTTGCTAAACGTAACCATGTGTGTGTGTGTGTTGGCTAAACGTAACCATGTGTGTGTGTGTGTTGGCTAAACGTAACCATGTGTGTGTGTGTTGGCTAAACGTAACCATGTGTGTGTGTTGGCTAAATGTAACCATGTGTGTGTGTGTGTGTGTGTTGGCTAAATGTAACCATGTGTGTGTGTGTGTGTGTGTTGGCTAAACGTAACCATGTGTGTGTGTTGGCTAAACGTAACCATGTGTGTGTATTTGCTAAACATAACCATGTGTGTGTGTGTGTTGGCTAAACGTAACCATGTTTGTGTATTTGCTAAACATAACCATGTGTGTGTGTGTGTTGGCTAAACGTAACCATGTTTGTGTATTTGCTAAACGTAACCATGTGTGTGTGTTGGCTAAACGTAACCATGTGTGTGTGTGTTGGCTAAATGTAACCATGTGTGTGTGTGTGTGTGTGTTGGCTAAATGTAACCATGTGTGTGTGTGTGTGTGTGTTGGCTAAATGTAACCATGTGTGTGTGTGTGTGTTGGCTAAACATAACCATGTGTGTGTGTTGGCTAAATGTAACCGTGTGTGTGTGTTGGCTAAATGTAACCATGTGTGTGTGTGTTGGCTAAACGTAACTATGTGTGTGTGTGTTGGCTAAATGTAACCATGTGTGTGTGTGTTGGCTAAACATAACCATGTGTGTGTGTGTTGGCTAAACGTAACCATGTGTGTGTGTTGGCTAAATGTAACCGTGTGTGTGTGTTGGCTAAACGTAACCATGTGTGTGTGTGTTGGCTAAACGTAACTATGTGTGTGTGTGTGTTGGCTAAACGTAACCATGTTTGTGTGTTTGCTAAACGTAACCATGTTTGTGTGTTTGCTAAATGTAACCATGTGTGTGTGTTGGCTAAATGTAACCATGTGTGTGTGTGTTGGCTAAACGTAACCATGTGTGTGTGTGTGTGTTGGCTAAATGTAACCATGTGTGTGTGTGTTGGCTAAACGTAACCATGTGTGTGTGTGTTGGCTAAATGTAACCATGTGTGTGTGTGTGTTGGCTAAACGTAACCATGTGTGTGTGTGTGTGTGTGTTGGCTAAACGTAACCATGTGTGTGTGTGTGTTGGCTAAACGTAACCATGTGTGTGTGTGTGTTGGCTAAACGTAACCATGTGTGTGTGTGTGTTGGCTAAACGTAACCATGTGTGTGTGTGTTGGCTAAACGTAACCATGTGTGTGTGTGTGTTGGCTAAACGTAACCATGTGTGTGTGTGTGTGTGTGTTGGCTAAACGTAACCATGTGTGTGTGTGTGTTGGCTAAACGTAACCATGTGTGTGTGTGTGTTGGCTAAATGTAACCATGTGTGTGTGTGTGTTGGCTAAACGTAACCATGTGTGTGTGTGTGTGTGTGTGTTGGCTAAACGTAACCATGTGTGTGTGTGTGTTGGCTAAACGTAACCATGTGTGTGTGTGTGTGTGTGTGTTGGCTAAATGTAACCATGTGTGTGTGTGTTGGCTAAACGTAACCATGTGTGTGTGTGTGTTGGCTAAACGTAACCATGTGTGTGTGTGTGTTGGCTAAACGTAACCATGTGTGTGTGTGTGTGTGTGTTGGCTAAACGTAACCATGTGTGTGTGTGTTGGCTAAATATAACCATGTGTGTGTGTGTTGGCTAAACGTAACCATGTTTGTGTGTTTGCTAAATGTAACCGTGTGTGTGTGTTGGCTAAATGTAACCATGTTTGTGTGTGTTGGCTAAACGTAACCATGTTTGTGTGTTTGCTAAATGTAACCGTGTGTGTGTGTTGGCTAAACGTAACCATGTTTGTGTGTTTGCTAAATGTAACCGTGTGTGTGTGTGTGTGTTGGCTAAACGTAACCGTGTGTGTGTTGGCTAAACGTAACCATGTGTGTGTGTGTGTGTGTGTGTTGGCTAAACGTAACCATGTGTGTGTGTGTTGGCTAAACGTAACCACGTATGTGTGTTTTTGAAGGACAAAAACATCAGTTGTCGGTGTTGTACAAACGTAGTGCTTTTATTTTGAAGGTGTGGGATCATGCTTGTCCTCTGAGCTCTTCAGCAGAAACGTTTACTGATGGTTTGTGTTCTTGTTCACTGGCTCACAGTAAATCTGCTCTGGTTGTGATGTTCATGTGCTAACTGGCTAACTAGCGTCAGGACACTCTTCCTGTTTCCCTTTGTCAATGATGAACACAAACGACCGCCGTCTGCTGCCGTGGAGAGTCACTTCCTCTCAGCAGGAGCAGAACGGACAAGCTGATTGGACGTCGGTTTGGTGTGTTCATGTGCAACTTTTTGTCCAAAACATGGCGATGTGAGGCGGTGCAGCACAAGGGCTTCGTAGACGCTACTTCTCTGAGGTTGGCTCGGTGTGTGTGGACCTTTAGAGTCCAGTTTATCTGAACAGAAGTGAATGTACTGTGTGTTACTGCAGCTGAGCGTCTCATGAATTATTCATCAAACTTCTTCCATTTCCTTCACATGTGTGCATCATCAGCTCCTGACCTTTGACCTCTCAGTGTGTGTGTGTGTGTGTGTGTGTGTGTGACTCTACAGTGAATGTTATGGATCTCTAAGATAGACACCAAACAGATTCCTGATCAGTAAAAAGGAGATGCTGTTGACACATCACAGACACATCATGTTTGTCTCGGTGCATTTGGAGCATCAAACATCAAATCATGTTGAGAGCACACGTCGTGATTTGACGATAAAACGTTGTGTAGAAGTCATGATACACAAACAAAGTGATGTCTGAAAAGATCAACTTAAACGATGTAAATAAAGTTTCATATTTCAGGATGAAGGTCCTGGCTGTAAACTGTAAAGTGTTGGTGCAGCTTGACAACTGTGAGCTGGTGATTTTAGTGTTTCATATTTAATATTTTATGATGTTCTTCAGCTGCCAGCTAGAAGCAATCATCATCATCATCATCAGGAGTGCGGGGTCAAAGGTCAGGAGTCAGAGGTCAGAGTGATGGCGGAGGAGGAAGCAGGTTCAGATGTGGGAGCGATGAGCCGCCTTCAGTCTGCGGATCATTCACAGATCCTGAGTGATGAATGAACTCATTACTGCCAGCACATCCTCATCCTCGCCGTCGTAGTTTTTTTTTCTTTTCCTTGCAGTGAGATGAAGAATGAGAGCGACCCAGTTTCAGAGACGTGGTGTTTTTGTGCCGCGAGGGATCGACAGAAACAAACTGAGACTCAGAGATCTCAGAAACACACTGTAGTGCTCACACACACAGTACAAGGCTGAAGTACTTTTACTTTACTGCCACTAATACTTGTTACTGTCTGATACTTCTACTGCACCGTGGTCAGACTGTACATACTGCTGCAGGACGATTTAAGTACTTTTGGTCTCTGTGACATAAAACATGAGCAGTCTGATGAACACACGGTGCAGGAACACTCAGCACTGTTCAAAGAGTCTGTGTCACTGAGAATCATTTCATAAAACACATCAAGTGCTTTTTAAAATTCACTTAACAAGAATCCATCTGTGTCCAGGCTGGTTTTCACATGGATGTATCTGTATTTATATTTTTCTCTCCACCAGTCAGAGACAATACAAAATATATGTAAAGCAAATCTTATTTTCACATTTTTGGTGCAACCAAAGCTCCCTGTGTTTGACCTGTTTCAGATGTACTTCTTACACATAACATGACGTCACTGCGTCCTGACACGACACCTTTTTTTTTGCCGACATTTCACTGAAAGCTTTTAAAGACAGACGTCCATGAACATCATGATCCTGTATACAATGGTTTGAAATCATGACAGCTTCAACATTCATTGTTTTCTGTAGCAGGAAGCGAAGGCTTCTGTCCTCCATGTCAGTGTGTCATTACCTTACGTGACCTTTCCTTACGTGCAGTGCAGACTTAGTATTTCACCATAATTACACCTGTACTTCGCTGTAATGGCCCCTGGAGATCAGTGTTTGAAGAATCCTGTATATACTCATTTAAAACGTTGTACGCTCATGATGACATCACTGCACTGTTACCTGTGGTGAGGAGGCACCTGAGGAACTGATGATGACTCTAACACCTTTCCAACCTGCTCGTAAAAACGATCATATCTTAAAAACTAAATAATGAACACAGTTCAATTCACTTATAGATTTTAAGAAACATTTTGTTTATGTTTCTACTTTAAAATCTTTTGGATCAAAAAGTTTAGTGTTTTTATTTTGTAAAGTCTGATTTAAAAACATAACTTTTATGCTTTAATCAATTATTTTGGTTTCTTGACTTCCATAAGCGTTAAGCTCAGGTCGTACAGATTTTAGAGAGATTAAACTTTTGAATTTACTCCAGGAAATGACATCACAATAAGCAAAAACACCAGTATAGATACTGATGAACTGTTTCTACTGCAGAGTTCAGAGGTTAACTTTTAATATCAAAGACTGTGTGATGTTTTCAGTCAATTTAATTACAAAAAAATAAACTTAACTTAGAATTAACATCTTAATTTTCTAATGGAATATTGTTTTAACCCTTTACGTTAGCTTTGTTTTTACTAGAGTCAACAAGAGACGTCTTCTCTGCTGATTCATCTTCAGTCTTCAGATATATGTGCAGCACTAACATGAAGCACAGCACTCACACTTTATACCATTACACTGATATTTATATGTATTTTAAGTATTTTTAGTTTCCAGTCAAATCAACAAATAAAATTAGAAACGTTGGATTAAAATCTTGAAGTCAGCTCAGATTTTTTTTTTAATCTGATGAATCAACAGAAGGTGATTAGTAACAAACAAAGGTCAGATGTTGTTGTGATGTCATGTGATGACTCAACGCAGCAGACAGGACCATGAATATTTCCCATCAGCCCCTGCTCCTCTGCTGAGACCTTTAGTGCTGATTAAACTCAGAGGAGACAAAAACGCTGCAGATGTGTGTTTTCCTGAGGACGAGGGCGGTGCCGCGTGATTGGCTCTTTGTTTCAGGGCTTATCAGCTGAGACCAGACGTGTTCACGCTCACTGTGTTTCCCATGATGCTCAGCGGCAAGTGTTCAGACACACATCTGCTGCAGCGAGTCACACTGATACTGAGGACTGGTCAGAGGACCACTGATCTGTATGTGGGACACAAAGACCCTGTAGGACCCTGTGAGACCCCGTGAGACCCCGTGAGACCCTGTGAGACCCTGTGAGATCCTGTAGGACCCTGTGAGACCCTGTAGGACCCTGTGAGACCCCGTGAGACCCTGTAGGACCCTGTGAGACCCCGTGAGACCCCGTGAGACCCCGTGAGACCCTGTGAGAACCTGTGAGACCCCGTGAGACCCTGTAGGACCCTGTGAGACCCCGTGAGACCCCGTGAGACCCTGTGAGACCCCGTGAGACCCTGTAGGACCCTGTGAGACCCTGTGAGACCCTGTGAGACCCTGTGAGACCCCGTGAGACCCTGTAGGACCCTGTGAGACCCTGTGAGACCCTGTGAGACCCTGTGAGACCCTGTAGGACCCTGTGAGACCCTGTAGGACCCTGTGAGACCCTGAGAGACCCTGTGAGACCCTGTAGGACCCTGTGAGACCCTGTGAGACCCTGTAGGACCCTGTGAGACCCTGAGAGACCCTGTGAGACCCTGTAGGACCCTGTGAGACCCTGAGAGACCCTGTGAGACCCTGTAGGACCCTGTGAGACCCTGAGAGACCCTGTGAGACCCTGTGAGACCCTGTTAGATGATAGCTGGACCCAGGACATGTTGCAGATTGTAACATTAGTGTTTCAAACGTGTCGTATCAGCGTTTCTAAAGTGACGTAGTGTCTGAGCTGACTGTGACATCAGCAGGCGGAGGGGACAGTGGACGGTGGGACACCAGAGAGAGACACCTGCTGAGCTGCAGACACTTCAACACAGACAAACAATTGTAATAAAATGTCCGAAAATATTTTAAAAATGTTCAAAAATATTGAAATTTCTTTAAAATGTTGATAAAGAGTAAAAAAAAAAGGTCAAATGTCTGAAAAAAACATTATTAAAATGTCCTACAATAAGCTGAAGTTTAATGGTGACGATAGACAGCAGTGTGTGTGTGTGTGTGTGTGTGTGTCTCACCTGGCAGCTGTAGCTCCGCCTCTATTTCCTTCCACACTTTGTCCTCCTGTCCTGGATCGTGGTCAGAGCTGAGGACACATCATACAGACACATTTCTTTTAGCGCTTTAGTTTAGCCTCCATGGCGAGCTGCTATCAGTCTGTTTGATTGGCTCATTTCATGCTGCATTCCTATTGGTTGGTTAGTAGACGTAGGTGCTAACAGCAGTCACACTGTCAGGATTCATCCCAGGCTGTGTTTGATCACAGACCGTGACAACGGCCATCTTTGAACCTCTCTGACTGTGTGACATAGGACCAGCGTGTTAAGAGCCTCCACCAAAGATATCGGCACGTTTCTTTACCGCTGGTCGTCTCTAGTCTGGGACAGACCATCATCACACTGTGGACACTGGGTTTAACAGCAGGTCATAGATTTATGTCCCACTGCCAGCAGACCAGCATGCCTTTCTGGTTTTTGTTTTGTTTTGGGTTTTTTTCTTGTGTGTCATTAGATGTCACAGACAGGTCAGAAAACAGGTTAGTAAACAGTAGAAAGCAGCTGGAGGCCAGTGAGCATGTGACTGATTCAGTTTCTCTGTTAAACAGATCAAAGCTGATTCATTTGGAGCCACGCTCACATGCGCCCTGTGTTCTCTGCTCGCTGTGAGACTGTGTGAGGACCGTGGAAATTTCTGACCTCTGGCATCGTTTTAGAGCCGAGGAGCATCAACATGCAACACACACACACACACACACACGCACGCACGCACGCGCACGCACGCACACACACACAGAGTCAGGTGTGTTGGCAGGATGAACAGGTGAAGCTGCCATCAGTCTCTGTGGGAGACGTCAGGTCCAGGTGGAGACACCTGAGACAGAGAGATGATTTCATGTTAATAACCTGAAGACGTCCACACAGGAATATTTTTAACCCTTCAGCTGATGGAGTAGAAATGTCAGGTTTGGCTTTCTTTAAATCATCACAGGATTTCATCTTTACATTTGTTTTGGTTCATCTGATCTGAAATCACGATCTCATTTCAAACTCTTTCTTTGCTGATGATGTCTGATTTTATAAAGTCAGAAACATCAAGTCTGTTTGTCGTCTTTAAAAAGTGGTGTTTGTGCCACCAGACATGGGCGTTTCTTAGCTACATGCTGTGGCTTTAGTGCCACAGAATGTAGGTGTTTTTAAGTGATCCGTCACTGTGTTTCCAGCAGCTTCTCTGCCCCCAAACGTGTATTTTAAGCCATAACCATAACCAAGACACATGGAACACAGTGTGGTTAAAACGTGAAGTTTCAACATCAAGTTTTAACTTATACGTTACATAAAGATGTAGGAATGTAACGTATCCATAGTTTGTGGAAACGTCCAGTGCCAACATTTACTCTGGTGATTGTGGTGCCCATGTGAATCATACTGAGACCATGTTAGAGCAATGACATCCTGTCAGGTAGATGCTGTCAGTTCCTGTTAGAACAATGTGGGTCTGTAGTTTCTTTGTTGATGACATCTGATTTTATAAAGTCAGAAAGATTGAGTCTGTTTGTTGTCTTTAAAAAGCAGCTTCTGTGCCACCAACTGTAGGTGTTTTCTGATCGATTCCTCACCTGTTTTCCAGCAGCTGCTATACACACAGCATGGATGTTTTTTAGTGTCACTGTGTTTCCAGGAGCTTTTCTGCCCCCAAACATGTGTATTTAATCCAAAACATGATCTTTTCCTCACCGTAACCAAGAGGTTTTTGTGTCTAGTCACAACGACACATCGAGTACAGTGTTGTTCTTTGCTGATGACGTCTGACTTTCAGAAACATTGAGTCTGTTTGTTGTTGTTTAAAAGCTGCGCTGAAACCCAGCTGGACTACAGTTCCCATGATGCCTCAGGTGCAGACAGGTTAGAGTTTTACTGGCTGCTGTCTCTTTGTGCGGAGGAGGCCTCACAGAGTTTGTTTGGAGGCTCAAACTGTTCTCAGATCAGATAAACAAACATATAAAGGAGGTGAATTTTCTGCACAGCTGAGCTGGAAGCTTTCTCTATCAGCTCCACATTATTCAGGTTACTGTGCAGGCTCTCACACTT
Source organism: Cephalopholis sonnerati (assembly GCA_019142605.1). NCBI lineage: Eukaryota > Metazoa > Chordata > Actinopteri > Perciformes > Serranidae > Cephalopholis > Cephalopholis sonnerati. Next base: position 41,564,667 of record JAGQAX010000016.1, on the reverse strand, counting down.
CCTGTGTGTGAGGAGAAGAGTCCAGATTAATGAGACGTTAAATTGCTTCTTTTTGGGGAGTTTTCTTATTTTAAATCACATCATCATCTTCATCTTCATCTTCATCATCTTCTTCAGGGTAAAGACTCTTTCAGAGACGCACAGTGTTCGTGTGAAATGCTGCAGATCTGTTGGTGTACGAAGGATCAGGAGAAAATGATTCATCTGCAATTATCTGCTCGATTAATTATCTGTGTGATAAAGAGTCTCTGGTGGTCTGAGGTCTGAGCTGTAACGTCTCTCATCCTACCAGAGATCTGTGTTACATGTCGCCGCTCATTTCCTGTCCGCTCTCTGCTGCTGAGGGTCTGATAACGGCACAAAATGGCCCAGAAAATATTCAGAATAACATCAAAGAAAATAACTGTTGTTTAATTTGATTTTGATCAAACTGAGCAGGTTAAATCAGGTTTTCCTGCTAAACGTTGAGACGTGGCCTGTTTGCATGTGAATTATTATTATGGGAGTTTCAGCTGAAGTTGAAGCACTTAGGAGACAGAAACTGTCAGGAGACACCTGAACTTAATCTAAACCTATGTAAGCAAAAAGTTTGTGGCATATTTTCATTAAATCGTCTCCGCCTCTCCCTCACCCCCCACACCTCCGCCATCCTTGTCCATAGCCTTGTCACTTCCCGTCTTGACTATTGTAATTCTCTCCTCTTCAAAAGTCCCTTCATAAACTTCAGCTGGTTCAGAACTCTGCTGCCCGGATCATCACCAAAACCCTCTCATCACATCACATCACCCCTGTCCTTCAGCAACTTCACTGGCTCCCAGTAAATCAAAGAATCACTTACAAAATTCTTCTGTACACCTACAAGGCTATCCACAACCTCGCCCCTCCTTACCTCTCCGACCTCCTGCCCTCAGATCTTCCTCCTCCCTCCATCTCACTGTACCCGCTGCCCGTCTTAGCTCCATGGGGAGCAGAGCTTTCAGCCGCTCTGCTCCCCAACTCTGAAACTCACTGCCACCTGACCTCCGTAACTCTGCCACCCTGCCCATCTTCAAATCCAAACTCAAAACTCATCTATTCAGACTTGCCTACTCTCTATAAACTGCTTCACACGGTCCTCCTCCCTATTTATTGTATCTTGTTTTTTATCTTGTATTTTATATCATTGTTTGTATATTTTCTGTACAGCGACCTTGGGTGTCCTGAAAGGCGCTTTCAAATAAAATGTATTATTATTATTATTAAAAGAATCCACTGTATAACAACAACAACAACAACAACAATGATAATAATGATAATGATAATAATTAAATGCGTGAGACAATGAATCATTAAATTGAGCAGACTGATGAAGAAATCCAGTATTTTTCCATCTGAATTAAATTCCCATCGGTGCCTTTCAAACTGCATTTATTCTTTCATGTTAGTGACACGTACGGAAAATAAAACAGAACAAATAAATCAACTAAAAACAACGACATCCTCTCCGACCTCGTCACATGTCCATGAACCAGCTGTGTGCCTCGTGTCATGCCAACACTTTGGTTGGTGTCTGACGCCAGGAGTCACTGACCAGACGCTGGTATTCAACGAGTTTACGTGTCAGAAAATGTCGCCTGCTTCTTTCTCAGCTGGCTCGTCATGACCTCAGTCAGATGTGTGTCCATACTGTGGGTGTCCACATACTTTTGGCCACACAGTGTTACTGGAGTCTGATTACTGAGACTTTAATAATGAAACCTGAAGTGAGACTGAAGCATCAGAGTCATGACAAACATCACACTGCACACTAACTGTGAGTGCTCGTCCTTCTCTGTTTCTGTTTCTGTCCTCTACAGAGTCAGTGTGACGCAGGGGGGGACAGAGAGGGGAGGACAGAGGAGGGGGGAGGACACAGAGGGGAGGACAGAGGGGGAGGACAGAGGGGGGAGGACACAGGGGGAGGACAGAGAGGGGAGGACGCAGGGGGGGGACAGAGAGGGGAGGACAGAGGAGGGGGGAGGACACAGAGGGGAGGACAGAGGGGGAGGACAGAGGGGGGAGGACACAGGGGGAGGACACAGGGGGAGGACAGAGAGGGGAGGACAGAGAAGGGGAGAGGACACAGAGGGGAGGACAGAGGGGGAGGACAGAGGGGGGAGGACACAGGGGGAGGACAGAGAGGGGAGGACGCAGGGGGAGGACAGAGAGGGGAGGACAGAGGAGGGGGGAGGACAGAGAGGGGGAGGACAGAGAGGGGAGGACAGAGGGGGGAGGAGGAGAGAGGGCACAGAGGGACACAGTAACTGCAGTCTGATGCAGACAGAGACACAGAGCTGCTCGATGCTAACAGACGAGCTACGATGCTACATCTCATTTAGCATTGTACAGCCTCACAGCTGAAACACATCAGCCAATCAGAGAACACATACAGAAATATATATATGTTCAATTTACACATATGTGTACACATGAAATATGACATTAGACATTTCTGGTGTCTAAAAAGTGTCCTCACCTGCTGAGCCGTCAGCTGCTGTGTGTGAGTGACAAAAAAATGTAACTGATGTAGAACATATGTCGACATTATATATATATGTGTGTAAATATAAAAAATAAACATGTATGTTGAAATGAATTATAAAAATATTTACAGGATTTGTTTATATATTTGTTATTTTTAACAAACTTGAAGTATATATCAGTAACGTGTGGTTGAAACTTATTATTCCTGATAAAAATCCATCATATAGATATATTTAATATATGTACATATATAGAATTTAATTTTTGTATATATGTTGTTTTCATGAAGTTGAAAATATCAATTAAATATAAACATTTCTAATCACAACATAAAACTGTAAATAAATTAATCACACAGATGTTTTCATAGATTAACATGAATAAAATATGGATATATTGTAAACATATATGTTATGTACATTTATATCCGCCCCAAAGCCATCAATATATGTTTATATCATATATATTAATATAAAAGATGCACCTGTGTTAAATACAAAAACATATATAAGCTCACAGTATTTTTTGTAGATATGATGTTTTCATGAACTTGAAGATATAAATTGAATATATATCATTAATATATATGGTCATCATAGGATACTGTATAAATATTAATCATGTTGATATTTTATATATATTTACAAACATGAAATATGCCAGTGTCCATCATTATATGCTGATATAACAAATGTAAATATAAAAGACAGACAATAACAATAAAAACACATATAAGCATACAATCATACACCTGTATATCAATGTTGTTTATACAAACTTGCATATATAAATTAAATCCTGACCATATATGGTAGCAACATATCATACCCAATAAAAATAAACATAGATGGGTATTTCATAAATGTTGTATATGTGATTCAGAGGATATTTATATATATATATATATATATATATATAGATATACATGTCAAGTATGTTATAATAATAAACCACCCTATAGATGACATATATAACAACAGAGACATATATGTCATATGTTATATTTCCATGTGGGCGGAGTCAGGTCAGATTATTTAGTTAGTTGTGTTTGTAAAAACTGAGTGGCTCATTAAACGTCAGATCAAACGGGTTTCCACTGTGTGTGTGTGTGTGTGTGTGTGTGTGTGTGTGTGTGTGTGTGTGTGTGTGTGTGTGTGTGTGTGTGTGTGTGTGTGTCTGTGTGTGTGTGTGTGCACCTGTCTGTCCTCCAGATGAAGCAGTCAGTGAATCTTTTCAGATCTTTATTCGATCCGTTTGTTAGAAACATTAAAGGAAGTCGATACTGAACTGAAGAGCTTTTCATTATCTGCAATCAACATATCAGACACACACACACACACACACACACACACACACACACAGTACACACTCGTCTCTATTAACAATAATAGAAATCCAATCAGTGTAATTGGAAACTGTTTACTTTCACTGAGAGATCACTTCAGTCTGCCTCACCTGCTGACCTCAGCTCACCTCCTGTCTGTCTGTCTGTGTGTGTGTCTGTGTGTCTGTCTGTCTGTCTGTGTGTCTGTCTGTGTGTGTGTGTGTGTGTGTGTGTGTGTGTGTGTTGCTTTTGTCTCATTTTATAATCTTTAATGTGGATATAACAGAGCTCAGATTTCCTGTGAGCAGAAACATGTCAGTAAAAATAAAAACTCAAACATTCAAAGCATTAAACAGTAAAATATGAGTCAAATCTGATGCTGTTTCAGAGAGTTTGTGGAGTTTTGATGTGACTGGAGGAGTCGCCTGTTGTTCAGACTGTGAAGCTCTGTGAGGATGATGATGAATGATGATGATGCTGGTTTTCTCTGTCGCTGTGACCCTAAACAGCTCAGTCAGGTTTATCTGCAGCTGTTAAACTGTTGTAACGGGGGGGGGGGGGGGGGGGGGGTTAAAGATGAAATCCTGGAGTTGCGCTTTTGAGGAAAAAAAAGGAGAAAAAAAAGGGTTCATAAATGTTCTTTATCCTCGACCAAGGAATCATCTGTCCACAAAACGTCCCTCAAAAATTCTGTAAGACAACAAAGAACCTTTTTTAAAAAAACAAAAAGCTGCTTTCATGAGAAATACGTCTAGAGTGTAAAGTGACTTTATTGAAAAATAAATATTTTAAGATCAGATTTGGTGACTTTTTTGTTTTTTTTTATAAAAGCCTTCGTTGAGCATGACTTGTTCAAGGATCATCGGAATTTGTAAAAATCCAACAACGCCGTGATGGCGTCACTTTGGCGATTTTGATAGAAAACATAATTTTTAAAGACAACGTGCCATCCAAACATGTTTTCTTTAAAAAAAAAAATGGCAGTAAAATAAATACAAAATACAACTATTTATATCTGTGTGTGCATCTCCTAAACCAAGATAAAAAACACAAGTCCCTCCCCAGTGCTTAAAAATGATTTGACATGTCTCCCCTTCCCCTCTGATAAATAACAAACAGTCCTAAGTTTGGTCCGGACCTGAATCAGGACGTCTGAGACTGTAAACGTTATTTATCTGTGTGTGGAAATGAAGCCGTTCAGTGACGATGTTCGCTCTGTGTTGTGTGTCTGAAGCCTGACTCAGCGTCACGTTACATCATGGACTTCCTGTGTGTGTTTTCAGGCTAAGGACAGCGATGATGATGAGGAGGTGGTGCAGGTTGACAGGGACCACTTCATGGATGAGTTCTTCGAACAGGTAAGACACGACACACACAGGTGTGAAGCACACAGCTCCCACATGTCCCGCAGAAATTACTCACCAGTTTCCAGTGCCAGCTGGAAATTTCATTTTTTATCAGACGGCCATTTTGTCAGCACACAGAGGGCTGAGGGACGATCACTCAGGACCAGATCAAGTTTGTCTGGAAAATATTATTAAAATCTGTTGAAAGATTTTTACTTTACTGTAGAAAAGTAGATAAAATTCACCTCCACTGTCAGTGCACAGCATCAAAATGTATACTGACGTATTATATTATAACTCTCCTTAATATCTTTCCAAATATTCACTTAGATTCCTCCAAATTAACTCAACATGTAAAGCTTTACGCCTCTCTGCTGTACAATATTTAAGAATGTTAAAGTAAAGAAACATCTAAAAAAACTCCAATATTTGAAGCATTGTGAAACATCTTCCCAAAGTGATTTGAAAAATTTCTCAGTTAGTTCATGTTTGAGATTCGGGACAAATCATGTCCTGCCAAAACAAACCTTAAATTTTAAACATATCAACACACTCATTTTGTTTCTGCTGAAATATTATTTTTTCAGGATTTATGTGTCTTAAATAAATATGATTTATAAAATATTTTGATCTGGTTTTTAACTTCTAAACTCGCCCCGTGTCAGAAAACGACTTCAAACTAAAATCTCAAACTAAGAGAACGTACTGAGAACATCAGAGTCACAATGTCCTGCTATAATCATCTTTATTTGAAATGCTTTATGAAAATGTGTCCCTTTAAAGGTGTGTCCCAGATCTGTGTCAGCTCCGTCAGGTTTCTATAAAAACATCATTTCATCAGGTATAAGGGAGTCAGCTACATCACAGGGACTTCCTGTCTCACTTCCTGGTTTCCAGAAAGGTGTGAATGCTGCTCAGGTTCTGCTTAGATTTCTGTTTCATGATAAATTCATTCAATAATATTTCTATCAGGTGAGTCTGAACATGAACAGCTGGACTCTGTCGGCCTTCTAAATCCAAACTAAATAAGAAGCAAATGTCTCCTCACTGCGACTGCTGTCAGATGAATAAATATTTGATCAGCTCCGTCAGATCCTCCCTCTGAACATCCATCATGGCTGATGTTCAACAACAAATTCAGTCCCTTACAAACTTTGAAAATAGATTTTCCAGAGTAAAAATCAAACCTCCCAAAATAAGATTTTGTCTCAGTTCTCAAGAATGAGTGAAACATATGTCACTTTTATTTGGGTGAAATCTTCAGTCTGTGGTCGCAGCTAACATTTAAAATGAACAACAACGTCTAACATGTTTCACACAGCTACATACAGTTTGAATTAAGGACAAAATAACAGTGAACTGAAACTAAATTAAACTGGAGCGGCTGTTAAACAAGTTACATTCAAGAAGTGACACACGATGAAGAGGAGTTTATGACGACAGACGTGATGAAGGATGTTATTAAGAGAGAAGGACAAAGACAAACTGATGTCAACTTCACTTTGTTCTCCTTTCACCTCCTTTTTCCTCCTCTTCTCCCGTTTCACTGACAGTTCAGAAAAACAAATCCAAACTGTGTCGCAGGTTCAGGACGAGCCTCGTTTCATGTAAACGTGACGGTATTTATTTATTAAATCCCCTCATGTCGTCTACATGACTGAACCTGCTGAAGAAACAAACTCACATCTTAATGAGCCAGTTATAAACTACACGCAGCATCAGCTCAGTTAACATGTTACAGACTGATGAGCTGCTGTCCAGTCTGCAGGGACGGTTTAATACAGGTGTGTGAGGAGACAGGTGACCTGCTCAGGTTATATTTCCCTCTCAGCTGGGCTGCGTCACCTCGACGCAAAGACGACGCTCCTCAAAACATCGATGACTGAGCTGAAGTTAATTTATTCACATAGTCACACATGTGTCTCATTCACACTCAGTATTACTGAGAGGAACATGTCCGCATTATGGGGACAGAACTGTGTTCATAGACAGACATTATGGGGACAGAACTGTGTTCATAGACACACAATATGGGGACAGAACTGTGTTCATAGACAGACATTATGGGGACAGTAATGTGTTCATAGACAGACATTATGGGGACAGAACTGTGTTCATAGACAGACATTATGGGGACAGTAATGTGTTCATAGACAGACATTATGGAGACAGTAATGTGTTCATAGACAGACATTATGGGGACAGAACTGTGTTCATAGACAGACATTATGGGGACAATAATGTGTTCACAAATAGACTTTTTTTGGGGGGGGGGGGGGTAGAAATGTGTTCACCCAATCACATTATGAGGACAGTAACATGTTCACAAACACACATAATGAGGACAGAAGACTGTGAACATGAACGGACATTATGGGGACACAAATGTGTTCACCCAATGACATTATGGGGACAGTAACATGTTCACACACAGACATTTTGGGGACACAAACTTGTGATCACGCTCACATTATGGGGACAAAAACAGGTTCGATTGATCACTTTATGGGGACAGAAACATGTTCACAAACAGACATCATGAGGACAGTAATGTGTTCACCACATTATGGGAATAGCAGCATGTTCACAGACAGGCATTATGGGGACAGAAGACCATGAAGACACTGATATTATGAGGACATGTTGGGAGTGAGGACATGTTGGTGGTCCCCCTCAGAGCTCTGGTTATCTTAAACTGGTCACTTTGGAAAGTCTGTATCTGGATGAAGAGAGCAAAACACTGGATTTCCACATCTGGGTTAAATTTTTGAACAGCTCTACTGAACTTCAAACACAGCAACAATAAAGAGCGTCTTATTGTGGCGAGCCTGAATCACTTCCTGTCCCGCTTCTGTCACTCAGAGGAAACAGGAAACGTGTTCCTGCGCTCCACACTGTAGATAAATCATCATCATCAGACGCTCAGAGTCAAGTTTTGAACTGAATCAAGTCTCAGAGAATTCAGAGCAAAGGTGCAGCTGGCGTCATGGCTTGGTGTGGCGTGGCGTGGCGTTGCGTGGCGTGGGAGAGCAGTGACCTTGCAGTCAGATGTGGAGGTGGATAATCCTCCATCGACTGGAACAGCACTCACAGATCTGGTGTTGATCTCCCACCTGAGGGCAGGAAGCTTCAGAGCTGATCCGCTGTGTGTGTGTGTGTGTGTGTGTGTGTGTTTGTGTGTGTGTGTGTGTGACAGAGGAACACACACGCTAACTAACAGTCGACACACTGCAGCGTCATGAACACTCCGGGTTAAATATCTGCTCTGTTTTTATCTCATGACCAAAGCTGTGTTTAAGGAGATGTGACTTTAAGTTCGTCATTTTCAGTCTTCATCAGTGAGTTCTGTGAGATCAGCTGTGATGATGATGATGATGATGATGATGTCACTGTGGTGTGTTACAGGTGGAGGAGATTAGAGGCTGTATAGAAAAGCTGTCGGAGGATGTGGAGCAGGTCAAGAAGCAGCACAGCGCCATCCTGGCCGCCCCCAACCCTGACGAAAGTAAGATGCACAAGACGCACACCTTCATCCTGATGACACTGTGTAAATAACCTGACGCCACAGCGGAGTGTGTCTGCAGCTACACGTTGAGGGGCTCAGACTGGGATCTGTACCTGACTCAGAATGACATCAGTCGAATCAGTTTCAGACATGTTTTTTTATTTTTGAACATTTCTTTCCATATGAAGTTATAAAGTACAGTAAACAAGCTAACGGCGCTAACAACAGGTTGGAAATGTGCGACATTTTTTTCCGACACTGGATATCAAACAAACTCTGAGACCGTCGTATGAAGTGTCAGTGAGCTGCTCAGCAGAAGAGAGGAGATGATGTTATCTCAGAGCCTTGTGGTGGAAAGTTCCTCCTCCTCTGTGGCAAAGAGTAGCGTAAATGTCGAGAGCGCTCACTGTGCAGCAAAATCTGGGGCCGACTAACAAAATATAAAACTCAAATACTTTAATACTTTTATTCTTCATAGTTTTAGTCGACAAAATTTCAAAACATTTTAGTCCTGATGTTTCTGTGTTCGTTTTCTCTTTAAACTACTTCATGTGTCATAAATCAGACTCCAGGTGACAGGTTGTATAAACTAATGTGTTTAAGGGCTGATTTACGAGCACACACTCACTGATCATCAGTTGAAAAGCTCAACATCTCTCTATTTATGCTCTCAACAAATAACTCATGTGAGACAACTAGGATTTGTCCCCAGGTTCATTGTAAACTCTGACTGATCCATCTGACTGAATTCTTTCTTCCTCTGCAACATGTTAGTCTGGAGGTTTAAACTCGTGTCCTCTCACAGAGTTGCTGATTCAAACTAAACTGATCTGAGTTCAGCCTGTTTACTTCCAGCACAGCTCCACTCACAGATAACTGAGCCTCCTACCTGCCTGTCAAACACCATCAACCCAGAAACCTTCTCCAGTCTGGACTGAGTGCAGTCCTGCGGGGTGAAGCTGGCTGCGAGCGGAGCTAGCTGCTAACTGCTAACAGCCACAGATCCATTCAGCAGCTCCACCATCCACAGTCAGACACACACGGCTGATTATTTACTGCTGAATAACAGCTCACATCCTGGTGCAGACTATTTACTGGAGTTTACCAGCCTGTTGCTCATCAGCCATCTGAAGATCATTAGCACGACCGCATTCGACAGATTTCATCTTAGTTTTTATTATTGAGATCTATTTTTAGCTCGTCATCGTCTCGTATTCATCGTAGACAAAAAGGTTGTTGAAAGAAAATTTTCGTCATAGTTTTTGTTAATGAAATGATCACTGCTGAGGTGATCTCCAAATGAAGATTCAAATCTCTGACTCTCTGTATAAGAAACCTTTGGTTTGATCCAGTCTGTTTGCGTCTGACTGAGTCTCGCTCAGGGAGAAGTGTCGTTCTGAACTCTGGCAGCAGGAGAGGAAATGTTGGTGGGAGCTGTAGAGAGGAGTGATGGCAGGAGTTTGTTGTGTTGGAGAATCTTTGTCTTTAAAATATTCAGTTGACAACATGAAAACGTCCACGAGACTCCTGAACAAGACTTTTCCTTGAGCGACACTTGGTCAGACACGACAATGACACACATGTTATTTCTCTGTAGGGACCCTTCAGACACTGAGCAACAGTCTGATCCTGTCAGAGACAAAAACACTGTCAGTGGACGCACACTGAGGCTCAGAGTGGTTACACTGCAGCCTGTCTCCCTGCAGCCTGTCTCCTGCAGCCTGTCTCACACAGGCTGCAGCCTGTCTCCCTGCAGCCTGTCTCACAGCAGCCTGTCTCCCTGCAGCCTGTCTCAAGACTGGACCAGTTTTAAAACCAGTCGTCCCCGTGAGGTCTCTCAGACACAGAAACATGTGACACAGAGTCCGGGGTGTAAAATACAGTCGTTCCTCTCTGTGTTGGCAAACGTCCAGCGAGCGCCGCCGTCAGTCCCCTCGGTCCACCTCCACCTGACACATAGAATACAACTGTCTCCTGTTGGAGTGTTGAGCGCTGCGCTGCGTTCACCCTGACCCTGCCATGACTCAGCACTAATGACTCAATGTCACGGCAGGAGCCTAAAGCCACGTCTGTGCCGTCACACGCTCTGCGCTGTAAAAAGTCTGGACTCAAACTGGGTGTTCATCAGACTCAGGACGCAGCAGGACATCTCACTGAACGAGCTTGTTGGACAGATTACAGTCACTTCCTGTCCCTTTAAGATGCCGCTCCTCTAACTCAGTCAAATGTGAGCACATGCTAATGTCTCCAATGTCCGCCCAGGACAGACGTCCTTAAATGAGCTTAGAAATCAGAGAGAAAGGAGTCGTCATGTTTTTAGTTTCTGAGCTGCTCACATGTCGTCAGCTCACTGTGACGTCATGTTTGTGCTGTTTTACACAGATATGACACATCAGCAGTTAACAGCAGTTTGAGCAGATCATCATGTTAAAATGTTTAGATGACAAGTTGAATGAATGAGTGAATGAAGCTCAGTAAGATGTATGAGAGGACTGATCCTCTGCTGCCTCACTGAAACACTGAAACACATTCAGGCTGCTGAAAAAATGATGAAGTGATGAAATGTTCATGTTGTCAGCCGAGGACTTCCTTAATGGAGACAGTCGGCTCTGTGTCGACACGTCAGTCCTGCTCGTCTTCATCACCACCACCTGATGAAACTGAAGGTTTCACTTCCTGTATCCAAACATCTCGTCTGTCTTTTTATCTCTTTGTTCTGCACGTTGTTTTAACGTCTCTGCATGTTGATGGTTTTTTTTCTGTTGTTGCATGAAAATGATGATTTCTCTGTTTCTTTTCCATCTCTTCCTTTTTTAATTTCTTAAACCTTCCTCCTCTTCCTCTCCTCCTTTTCCTCTCCTGTGTCCGTCTGGTCTCTGTTGTGTTTCCTGTTGCATGCCGCCGTGACGTCTGTCGTCTTCTTCTGGTTGAAGTATTTAAACTGCATGAAGTCCAGTTAACCTCAGAGGAGATGAGGAGGTTAACCACTGAGGACATGTGAGTGACATCTGACTGTCTGATGAGTC